>JAMZAV010000291.1:0-600000 GCA_024449915.1 Sweltsa coloradensis | reverse complement strand
TGGGGGGTATCGTATAAACGGAGAGTTATTGAACTTTATGTGCGTGGTTGCTTCGTGCGTTCGGAAATGAAAGGGTGATGACTGAAACAACACGGGTTTGCCTTGTAGAAACTTGGCAACCAGGGGCGTAAAAGTTCAAAAAGTCATTCGGGGAACCCCCCAATGAGAGAAACGTAGCTGGGGCTGGAAGCATGAACCCTGACGAGAACCTCGACGACCCGATACTGTGTGAGTGGCGACGTGGAAATGCCAGCACGCGTCAACGTTTCATATAAACATTCTCATCTCTGGCTAATGTATCTGGCTAATGTATCTTGGAATTAGAAACGAAAACATAGCTTCCTAGAAGCGACGTGTGACCTTCAAACTAGTAAACAAATGGGGGGACCTTCACACACAAAGGCTTCGAGATCGAGACCCACATTCGTTTTTTACAAAGTCGTATTTTACACCATAATTATGTGGTATTTCTGTTGACGAATCCTTGAGCTGTAAACCAATATGTCTTGTCTAGAAAAAGTCAGGGAATTTAATCCAAACCTGGAAACTATGGAAATCAATCCAGAGATTAAAACATCCATCTTAGCAGGGTGTCGAACTCGGGTCTCTCGGAGTAATGCACCCGACCGGTAATATGGGGACCCGGGTTCGATACCCGCCCTGATAGATTTTTAATTTCTGGATTGTTTTCCATATAATCAATTACACCTTACGGGAGTGTTTCCCGATTAATGAAATTAAGATGAATTATCATGAGATTGTTTATGCTGGAATTTCCCTATTTTCTCTCATTCATTCAAAGTCGTCAAAACTATAATCAATCTATAGTTCATCACTGCCAATCATGATGGAACATCATGCAAAGACCCCAGACAGTTAAATTTGCATCCTAGAAAATATAAGAAAATCGGACAAATTGGTACTGAAGAAACCTAGACACCCTGACAAACTAATCATCTAAAGAAATATAATTGAACACTCATGGTTCCAAGTTCTAACGTGCCTGTGTTGGCTGCAGAGCGAAGGAGCGTACCTCATATGTCCATGCAATCATTCCGTTGATTGGTCCTCTAGTCCAACTCTAGGAGGTGGCATTTGATTCGCACTCGGCTCAAGTATAAAACAAAACAAAAAGGTGTTTGACGCTAGGATGGTATGTTTTGTCCACCTGCCATGCACGGTGCGTTGAACCAGGCTGGTGGGCCCGCGGCGGCGCGGTGTTCGCCTCGTAACAAACACTGTAATTACACTCGGCTAGCTGCACGATTCCAAGTCAGCGAGCTACCTCAGCTCATTCATACAATACTTTAGCCCTCACGAAACATTTGTTTACCTTATAGTATCGGTCGGTCGGTGAAACCCCTAACAGTTGTGAAGTGATTCATGGTAAAAATGCCAAAATTTTGTTATTTAATTTTAATTTTAATTTTTTAATTTAATTTACCAATTTTTTTTTTGGGGGGGGGGGGGCTGAAAACGACATTTTATTTGATTTCTTATGTCTGTGCTATGTTTTAATGTGAGCATGGATGCAGTTCGGTTGTGCACACTTGGGATCATACGAGCCTTCTCTGGGGGGGGAGCCTGTTTTGTTTTTTTGTGAATTTTTTTCATTTGTGTGGTTATTCATTCGGCACGATTACAGTAGACGATTTTCGGGTAAGAAAAAATATAATTTTAGTGTTTGGTGGAGGTGCCGGTCCAGACAATTTTTAATTATAGTTTGCAAACAAAATGCCATTCAACAAAAAAAATGTAAATAATTGTATGGGTGGAAATGATTGAGAGATTTTAACATGCAGTATATTAACGACTGTCTTTCCCTACCCGACTCAAGTTTCAGTTTAGTGCCCGAACCCTAGCAAACCTCATCAAAATCGCCACCAATCAAAATATCTAATCCCCAGCTTTCCGCTTCTGTACATCGTGCGCTAGCACTGAGCCACTCCTTGTGTGTTGAGTGATGTTTCTGTCTGTGTGTACATCACGTACTCACCGACTTGTTTGTTGGATGAGCGTAGCGAAGCGTAGCGAGCGAAGCGAAAACTTCAATTTCACTGACCCCTCAAAAAATCTAGCTCCAATGTTTTTTTTGTTTGTTTGTTTTTTGTTTTTTTGTTTTTTTCTATCTGTTTGTTCGCACGATTCCGGGCAAACGGAATTTGCGATCTTGATGAAAATTTGACAGGGGACCTTTGAAATCTCTGAACTTAGGACGTGCCACGTTTTAGGGTACAATTGAAGAAATATTTCTCATGAATATCGCACTTTTACGATTTTTTTTCGATTTTTAGTGCGATATTTTCGTGACATTTGGGCGATTCTGACCAAACGGGTGGGGCTACAAAGTTCATATTTTACATGGACATTAAGGTTATGGTGATGTAGTACCTTGTGAAAAAAAAAGTTGAAAAAGGTAACCAGAACCCATAAAATAAACGTACTTTTACGATTTTTTTCGATTTTTAGTGCGATATTTTCGTGACATTTGGGCCGATTCTGACCAAACGGGTGGGGCAACAACGTTCATATTTCACATGGACATTAAGGTTATGGTGATGTAGTACCTTTTGAAAGAATAAGTTGAAAAAGTTAGCCAGAATCCATAGAAATAAAGGTTTTAAAATGAGTTTTTTGAGGTTTAAAATAACAATTAACAAGTAACAATAGAAACTTGACAACAATCACCTACAATGCATTCACAAAGCACTTGCAAAGGAAAAGTGGTCCCACGCAAACTAAAAACTTACAAAAACGCTCATCCATCAACGCGGCGGGACTTAAGCGTTTTCCTGGTCTAAAGTAATGTTGCTTGAATTTATTTAATTCTAATTTTAAAAGTCTTCATGTTACAAGAGATACTTATTTTATTACAATTAAATCATCTTTTCTCGCAAATAATATTTAATGTTTACTAGTTATTAGCAGTAACTAACACACTGTACTGTTTTCAGGGTACAGATTGAAAAAAACGAATTAAAAATACACTAAACATTATTGGATGAGCGAAGCGAAGACTTCAATTTCACTGACCCCCCAAAATATTTAGCTCGGTTGTTTTTTTGTTTGTTTGTTTTTTTGTTTTTTTGTCTGTTTGTTCGCACGATTCCGGGCAAACGGCATATGCGATCTTGATGAAAATTGAAGGGGACCTTCGAAATCTCTGAACTTAGACGTGCCACGTTTTTGGGTACAATCGAAGAAATATTTCTCATGAATATCGCACTTTTACGATTTTTTTATATTTTCGTGACATTTGGGCCGATTCTGACCAAACGGGTAGGGCTACAACGTTCATATTTCACATGGACATTAAGGTAATGGTGATGTATTGCTTTCTGAAAGAAAAAAAATGAAAAAATTAGCCAGATGCTATAGAAATAAAGCTTTTAATATAAGTTTTTTGACTTTTTGTGCGATATTTACGTGCCATTTGGGGTCAATTCTGACCAAACGAGTGAGGCTACAACGTTTATATTTCACATGGACATTAAGGTAATTGGATGAGCGTAGCGAGCGAAGCGAGTGAAGCGAAGACTTTACTTTCACTGACCCCCCAAAAAATTAGCTCGGGTGTTTTTTTTTGTTTTTTTTTTCTGTTTGTTCGCTCTCTACCGGGCAAACGGCATATGCGATCTTGATGAAAATTTGGAGGACCTTCGAAATCTCTGAACTTAGACTTGCTACGTTTTTGGGTACAATCGAAGAAATATTTCTCATGAATATCGTACTTTTACGATTTTTTTCGATTTTTAGTGCGATATTTTCGTGACATTTGGGCCGATTCTGACCAAACGGGTGGGGCTAAAACGTTATATTTCACATGGACATTAAGGTTATCGTGATGTATTGATTTTTAAAAGAAAAAGTTGAAAAAAGTCAGCCAGAATTTATAGAAATAAAGCTTTTCATATAAGTTTTTTTGATTTTTTGTGCGATATTTTCGTGCCATTTGGGCTACTTCTGACCAAAACGGGTGGGGCTACAACGTTCATATTATACATGGGACATTAAGGTTATGGTGATGTAGTACCTTTTGAAAGAAAAAGTTGAAAAAGTTAGCCAGAATCCATAGAAATAAAGCTTTTAATATAAGTTTTTTAAAGTAAATAATACCAATTGACAAGAAACAATAGAAACTTGACAACAATCACTTCAATGCGTAGGCAAACAAAACAAAGCACTTGCAAAAGTAAAGATATGCCACGCAAACAAAAAACTATAAAAAGCTCATCCTTCAACGCGGCGGGACTTTAGCGTTTTCCTAGTATTATTATTGGTACTCGGCTCAAGATGCGGCTCAGCGCCTGCACGCGAGGGTGCGTGTTCGATCCCGCCAGCTGCAATATGCACGTTGTTTACTAAAGGTTTTTCCCGTCGTTTACATCGGCTCAGTCATTGGCGAATCCTGTGATTGAGACAAACTAGAGGTAGACAACTCTAAACCCACCACTCGGACACGCTATGACTTACCACCAACATGTAGGATGATGAAACCAGAAAGTTTCCTTAGGTAGTCTTCTTTTTGTGTATTCAATATAGAGATAATTGAAAAAGTTATGTTATTGTTTCAATCTTCGATCAAGATCAGTGCTTTAACCAGTGGCGGATACAGGGGGGGCGGTGGGGCGATCGCCCCCCCCCCATGATTCTTTAAAAATTAAAAAAAAATGATTTTATTATTTTATTGTGCACGCACCAAATGCACTCTATAAACCTGATTTTCAAAATTTTCGCCTGCGGCGCTATTTATTTAAAATTCCTAATAAAAATCAACTTTCCTTTATGTTGTCAGAAATAATCAGTTTGCCTCTGAAATGTGTCTGCATCAGTGTACTTCGATTTATTAAGTTGTCCTCCTATGTGAATCGTTTTTTAACTAAATAGGATAGACGTTTAATAAAAAAATAAAATGATGAATTGAAAATAAGATCAAACGTTTATAAAAAATGTTGCAATCTAGGCCAATGCTGTAAATTGTAAGCTCACATGACGACAAAACAAAAATTTATGCACACAAACTACATTGTTTTTCCCCATTACATTCCGCCCACCACTTTTTTCTAAAACGCACCAAATGCACTCTAAAAACCTGATTTTCAAAATTTCGCTGCGGCGCATTAATGGGGGCTCCGCCCCCAACCCCGTGCGTCCGCGCTTAGTCCCTTTACCACGACTGTACATGCACACGCAAATCGCCCCCCCATGATTATGTCCTAGATCCGCCACTGGCTTTAACTGGGTTGATAGACTCAAATACAAATTGACGTATTTGAATATAATAATAATCATAACTCAGTTCCAATTATATTTGAATAAAATAAAAATTACAACTGTTGTTTGTCAAATGATGTTTTTGTTGGTCATCGGTCTAGCTGTATTCTAACTCCGCTCGCTCGTTGTTACGTTCGGCTCCTAACCAACGAGTTCGTTTTAATGGACCCGGCTCATTCGTAACAACTCTAAATGCTCGATTTAAATAAAACCCGTTGAAATCGATCCACTTTATTGACAATGCAAAGTGGCCGGCTCATCGCCGCGTCTAGTTGTAGACACGGTCTCTCACTCGCTCACCCTTGCGCGCGCTAATTGTGTTACTTTTCCACCCCTGGTCCAGCCCCCGCGGTCTCCCCACCCCCTCACACGCACAAGCTGATTAGCCCGGCTACACTTCCGTGTTATTTCTACTTTGTTTGATGCGATCAAGGCACACAAATACAAACAGCAAGGGATTTTTCATCCAGATTATACAGTTCGGTCTCCATGCGGCGTCCACCGTATTTGTGTTGTCGATGACGTTGATTGTGTGGCGTCGTGTCGAGGTATAATAGAATCGATTTGTCCGCGCGCTTGCCGAGTGCTAGGACATCGTTTGCTCTTTCAATAGTGGCGAGTTTTGCGTTCAATTGCGGGGGGGGGGGGGGGGAAATTATCGGGGTGCCGTTGGGCTGGTTGTCTTGTAATTTCATATCGTGGAGAGCATAACATTTCCCCCCACGATCCGTTATTTGATTAATCTTTGTCTGCGTTTTCGCGTTCGATTAGTAGGGTGGGTCTGGGTAGGCAATGCTGAGTTAGGGGTGGATGGACCAATAACCTCAACAACAACCACTGAACGATCTTATAAAAATTTGAAATTTTTCTCCAATCTTATGTAATAAACTATATTTCTTAATTTAATTAATCGGGAAACACTCCCGTAGGTGGAATTAATATTCAGATCTACAATGCACCAACAATCCAGATGTTATGAAGTTAACCGTCCCGGTTGCTTAGGGGTAAAGCACTCGACCGGCAATCGGGATACCGGGGTTCGATACCCCGCTGGGATGGATTTTGTAATTTCTGGATTGATTTCTATTATGAACTATAGTCTTCAATTTACATTTATCCCAATCATTGTTACTTATTTGAATTTAGATATTTATTTATTTATTTGAATTTTCCTTAAATTAGTTTGACACGATGTGTAAAAAGAAGTTGTGTGAAAATTGTAAACATAAAAGCCATTCCCTCGTTCGAACGTTATAAACTTGCCATCTCTATACGGTGAGTGTAGTGGCTTCGATCGGTAGGGTACTCTGTGCACTGAATAATGCATGGCTAGAGTGGCTGAGAGTTGCACGTGGGAAGCGGTGCATGGTTGTCACATTCCTTCCGACTTCACACTCTAGCTGCGAGCATGCATGCATACCTCGGCACGCAGACGGGAGGGACACAGCCCGGAGGAGCAGGGTCGGATATGGATTAGTACTTGGAGACTTCCAGATTGCCATGCGCGGGGCTCGAACTCGCGGGGAAACATCGCTAAAGTGGTGCCCCGAGGAGAGGACATGTCGCCCCCCCCCCCCCTGGTACGAGGAGCCTCCAGCCGCCTGTGCAGCGGTGTACGACCTTGCACTTGCACTGTTGTGCTTGTAAATACACTCGCGAGATTACATGCGAACGCTCGGCTGCAGTATAATGGGTGGGCGTAAGAGCAGGCACAAGATTCCATAATTAATTATTCAATTTTCCTGTATTTTGTCACATATTGTTTGTTTTTTATTTGTTTTTTTATTTTATTGTTTTTACACGTTGATGCGTTATAGGTTGCTAGAAAAGGGCATAGCCCCATTCACATTTAGTGTCTAGCAACCTACTAAATACTTATACATTGCAATTAAATTAATTAAAACAAAACATTACACAATTTTTGAAAACAATGAGTGTGTGTTGAACCCAAAGATATCGTCACATAACTAATTACAATGTAAAACCTCATTCATCAGCTTCGCCCACCCAATGAATGCTTTCAATTTCAATATCATGCCTACCATGCTGTCCGTGCCTTGCTGAAAGTACATGTTTATCCCTTTCCCACAATTTATTAAATTAGGAAGACACGATTCTTGGAATGTTGAACGTTTTGGTGGAGGTGCCGGGTTATCATATATAATTATTATCCTCTCCCTCTCGGTGGTTCTAGCCCCGCCTTCCTGACCTCCAGGGTCACCAAAAAAGTTAAGTATCGTCCTTGTCGAAGGGCAATGTCAATAACAACAAAACGCAAGTGAGGTCATAGTTTTTGTATCGTGAGACCTCGGATGGCGCACTCTCTGACAGAAAGGTGATGCATCTAACGAGTGTACTTGGTGCTACTTGTGGCGAGTGAGGGGCGGAGATGATGACTGGTTAGGAGAGCTACTGCTGGGTATACTGACAACTATAGTCTTTATGAGGACGATTGCTGCAAGTACCTGCTGTTCCTTGACGTAAAAGATTCCATTTAGCCGGTCTTTTTTATGTCAGTGGGTGATGGATGTTGATGAATACCAAATTAGCTAGATTTTAGCATAACGTGAGATTCGAACCCACGCCCTGTAATTATTTCGTAATTAGTTCAATTATGTCAAATGGAAGAAAAAAAACTACACTATGAACGTGAACGTAGATTGATATTCGAACCCCAGATGAGTGAATGTGAAGGATGCGATGCACAAGTCAGGTAAAACAGTGCAAGGCACATGCAGTAAGTGCATCGTGATTTGTAACGAGGGTACCACACGTTAGGTAGGTATCTTGGTCTCGCACAACTAACCAGTTCTTACGTCTTGTTTGGTTGGGATAAGCGACATACTCGACGCCTCGGCCACCAAACAAACAGGCGCAGTCTGCCGCACGCTCGCAGCATGGTGAGCGACTCAACGAATCCATTTGCATTCCAAAAATTTCCTGTCTTCGTTTTGAGTTTCTCACGTTTTTAACAAAATTTTGATTTTTTGTTTTCATTTTTTTATTATTTCGATATGGAGTCCAGATATCGACATCGAAAATATTCTCAAGTGTTATCGATATTGAATCAAAATGTTATCGATATCGTATCGAAATATCGATTTCTTTTTCCAGACCGTGTCCCTCCCTTGTCCCTTTGCCCAACCAGCGGTCCTCATTTTCAAATCTCGACCGATGATTGATGGCCATTTTCCTACTCGATCGCGTAGTTGTCGACAAGGTTGATTGGGAACCACGCACTGGGAAATCACTTCTTGGAATAATGACGTTACGTTAGTCGCTTGAAATGCAAGCGTGACGGTATATATTTGTTTCATCTCTTTCGAAATTATCTTGTGTCGTTTATGTCGGGCATTCAAAATGTGTGGCGAACTGCGTCAGCAACTTTTTTTTTTGGGGGGGGGCTGTACTTTTATCCAGGTAGCCTACCTAGCCGTCTCTAATTGACTCCCGTATATTTTAGTATACCTACTGTTTACATTACATTCCTTTTCGTTAACAATACAATTACTGTATTTACGGCGTCTAATTAAGATAATGTTAATTTAATAATGGGCCCGCCGTTGTGAGTCAGTGTGTGTGTTGTGTATGGATGGATGGATGGATGTTATTAGGCACGCCGAGGTTTTTTTTCCCTCCTACAGTAGTAGTGGCTGTATATCAAACAGTTTATCCCACAGATTAAGCGGCCCGAGCAGTTTATTTCCGATAGTATCATTGCTGCTTTATTGGGTGGGCTGTACCAGTTTTTGCTGTCGAGAACACGACGGTGCCTCGACTGCAAACGGGTTGAGTGTTGGTGGGGGGGACTTGCAGTATTTGAGAATATTGTAGTAGGTCCTCGTTCCAAGGGCAAGGCATGTCCTTGGAGATGGAGTGTTTAGTTTCTCGTGTGAGAGAGTTTCGGTTGTTCACGGTGTATGATGCCTAATTGATGTTCATTAGGCTCGGCGTTCCGCGTGCTTGATACTGCCTAACCCCTTGTGTGTGAGTGTGTGTCATTCATTAGGTATCTCACACACGAGGTCACACTATCCCCTTAGCCCTACAATACTGGCTCCAGGGTACCGTGTCTACAAGACTGGAAAACCTGGAAAAGTAAGGGAATTTAATTTTTTCTGGAATTTTACTAGAAATGTAAAAAAAAAAAAAAAAAAAAGGAATTTCAATAGCTTTTTTGTTGCTGAAAATAAAAATTCTCAATTTAAAAAAAAAACAATTCTTAATTTTTTTGCCTTGTCTGGTGATTAAAATTAGCGCCGAAAACGACATTGAGTTTATAAACAATTTTTCTTCCATTATAATGTGCGGGAAAGCTAAATTTGCAGCATGGAGAAATATAATTTTCCATATTCTGTAAAACCTGGAAATTCAGGGAATTTTAATGGAAAATTCGTAGACACCCTGAATACTGGCTCATACGGTGGGGGCGATAGTCCGGGGCTCGGGTTCGGTCCCCGAGCGAGGCACGGACCTCGGTGGCTATACGGGGGGGGGGGGGGGGGGCAAGTCAGAGTTCTATTCCCTAGTCTCGGAGTAACATCGTCTTGTAGGTCTGCGTTTGTCGGCGTAGGCTGCTCTGCTAACGTGTCTGGCTATGGTCCCATGGATAAGATGTAATCGAAAGTAATCTATCACCTCTCTTGCAATTAAGAACGCCTGTCACGTGTCTCGTGTCTATGACACCCCTTTCTCCCCACCGTGCGTCCCCTGACAGGCTGTATTTTAAGGCGCGGCGAAATGACCCGTTTCACACCTTTTTTAATAACTTTATAGGTATAATTAATTACTAATGCCGATTGAGACTAACTATATAGAATAATGCATAATATAATTGCTTGACAATAATGCAAAGCCTACTTGGTGTAAAAAATGTACCTGAAAGATTCAAAATGTGTACTGCTCACTCAATTTAAAAACATATGCATTATGTGAGTTCGGCCTAATTGTTGGTGGTACTATAGCATTAGTTTAATGTGGATTTTATCTCGTGCAGTAGAATCAACTCGTTCTGTTCGCGGCTGAACACACGTACACCACCTCGTGTAGAAACGTGTTCGTCTGCATGATCTTTCGGTATTAGCATACGCGTATATAAAGTTAGCATAAGCGGTAATTGTCCTCACTTTGCAGCTACAATGTGTTGTAGTGATTGTACATTCTATGCCACGCCCCCTCGTCTGCGTCATCAGTACGTGCGGTCCTGCAGTGCACGTTGTTTCGCCGTGTGAACCGAGCTATACAAATATTATCATAATGCTTTGTTTTAATCACCGTGGTGAGATGATGGACTTGTGTGAGCGCCCGATGACCTGGTCCTCGCCTAGAGGTCAAGGCGCAAGAGTCAACCACTCTTTGGAGGGACGGTTTTCACTCTCGTCGTCGTACCACCTGTTACTCGTTCCTCTCGCCTTGTGGGCGGGTTTAACCTAAAACAAGAGGAATTCTTGTTTTAAAAGTAAAAGCAGATGAACATCTATTTAAATTAGGTAACAAGATATAATTATTCTTTGTAATTGTTAATATTCTTGTTGAATAATTGCCGAAGCGTAACCGTGACAGAAATATTTTTATTTTATAAAACAAGAATACATCACATAATCTTCCCAGTGTTGCTATGGGATAGGGTAATCACTGACCCACACACAGCGCACCATGCCCCACATAGGATCGACACGCTACGTAGGCTACTGACTGTGGCTGGGTCCGGCCAGCATGTGCCAGTTGGTTGTACAGTTGGCTTCTTTGCATGATACGAGATCTGGTGTTATCCTCTAAACTCGATGGGGTAATCACTGACCCACACGACACGCTACGTAGGCTACCTGACTGTGGCTGGGTCCGGCCAGCATGTGCCAGTTGGTTGTACAGTTGGCTTCTTTGCATGTAGGCCTAATACGAGACGTCACCACCTAACTAATCTGGTGTTATCCTCTAAACTCGATTCACTAAAACTTTTACGTCGTCGTATTTCACTAAAATGGTCGGAAGTGGTTCTGAACTCGTTACGCTACGTAAATAATGGTTATAACCCGCTGATAGTTTATTTTGGGAACTCTTTATCTCGACGATGTGCGTTAAATTTAAAGTCGCCATTAAAATGTCACCCTGCAGGTGCTTCAATATGTGAGTGGGTCACTAAACCACAAGAGTCGTCCGCGGTGTCTAGTAAGGTCCGAACTGAGTGTCACTCTCAAGGGGCACTGGTTCGAATCCCATACAGCGCATTCTGATGATTGCTCTTCATCCTCGACCCTCAACGATAACAACAGCTACTTTGCAGACAGACAATCGCTCAGGTTTGCCGTGAACACCCCACGTTTAGACGCATGAGCCGTTGTACGTGCGTGCTGGCAAGGCAGGCACAACCTCCTCAACACATACAGGTGTAACGTAGACGTGAGAGGTGTAAGCTGGTGCACACCCACTGAACACCCGGATCACCTTGGTGCGCGTAACATGGTAGACACGGACACTGGCCATTCAACACTGGTGGATGGACCGCGTGCAATCTGCACGTCATCGTTCGCGTGCACTATCCAATCCTAACTGATGCCTGCAGTGATTGTTGTTGGTTTTACATAATTGCAGGTACTTAGCAAGTTAAAAATTTGCAAATATTTGTGATTTTAGCCTGTAGGTGTCTTGTGGGGGGAATAGTCTTAAAACCATCCTTGCAAGCTTTACGTCATCGTTCGCGTGCAATATCCAATCCTAAATGATGTCTCCAGTGATTGTTATTGGCTTTACATAATTGCGGGTACTTAATAACCGATTAATAACTTAAAATTTTGCATATACTTTCTTAGGTGCATTGTAAGTGGGTACCCCACCGTACCCCACCCACTTTAAACCATCCCAAGTCAGTCAGTGGCAGCTATTTATCTTTGTATGGCTCAGAGCAAACGACGAAACATACTTATATGACGAGGAATATCGCGGAGAATTGTACAATTCAATTTCCGATCGACTGGAAATATATTATGGTGCTAGGAATCGGGATCTATTTTTACTCATCATAAGATTAGGACGTTTTTCTATTCAATACCACTTTTGACAATTAAAATAATCGAAATTATAATGTATGCTAACCTTCATCTCGTATCGTTTATTTCGTAGCTCTGACAATCTTCAAACATAATTTAAACAAACATAATAAACTCTTAGTTCCGTGGTGCGGTCGAGGGATATTCTTCCTCCTCGTACCATGGGCTGGTGCCGGGTGGTAGGGGCTGGGCTGGGGTGACTACGGGCCCCCGTTGCAGAAACTCAATACGTAACCCCCCAAATATCACGTCGCAAAAACCTGGTCCCGTTTCAAGAATAGGCCCATTATAAAGAACCAAACTGGTTTCGGTTCAACACGTTGTCACATCAACTTCGCCACGCCGAGCACCGACAATAGAAAACAACACGATCGCTAATCTTTCTCGTCAGTCAATACCTACCTCTTTAGTACTTTCGATGATAATTAATCCCCAGGGTAATCATTTTAATTGGTCATTTGGTTTCCTTCCTCGGTTGCTTTTGTTCGTCTCCCCTAATTAACGCCGTCTTGGTTAGTATGTGGGTCACCCCGTGGCGTTCCTAAGCAGGTGTGAAGCTCCGACGCATGTAATTCCCCTGGCTTTATAATGTGTGTCTACTCATTGTGTTCATTATTTAGTAGCCCGTCGTGCGTTGCGTTCGGCGTGGGGGTGGGGGGGGGGGGGCTGATTACTCCCGCCATGACACCGTCCTAGGCTACACCCGCGCCACTGACACGCGACAAATCGGCGGGAAAATTGATTCCACCTTGTTCCGACTCGATGTGACATTGTAACTTTTCGTTACGCGGTTACTTTCTGTTAATGTTCGTATTAATTAAACGTGTTGTGGGGGGGTCGCGTCGACCACACCCACACTCACACCCAGAGAGAGAGAGTGACCTAACCCATAATCCTTGTCCCTGGGGGTCGTCGCGTATTGGGGTAGATTAGGATCTCCCGTGTTCACCTCCGACCCCCTGTCGTTCGTACCAATGTCCCCGGACGATCGTCACGCCACAGTTCTAAGAAACTTGCCACTAATAAAGAACCCGGCAAGTTTCTCGCCTTGCGGTGTCATCGGGAATTGAAATACTCGGGTCCTTCTGGTGGCTAGTTTGAAGCACCTGCCTTCCCATGTCCGGCAGACGCGCGAACCAGCTGGCGCGAAGCTAGAGGGGTGAGCCAGCCTGCGTGGGGTTGGACCCAGACAAGACCGGCGTGTTAGTACGTAGTGCAATGCCGTTGCAACCGTCACCTGTATAACTTTCGCTTCTCCTAGTTATCTTCATGGAGGGTTATCGAGACGAGTGATTGTTCCGATGGGGATTTAGAGTAAACATCACGATAAGGAGGTGTGAGTATTTTTAGGTTATTCTGCTGATGAAATAACCTAAACGCTGAGCGTCTGGTTGGATCACCTAACCTGTTACAGACGATTTCAGGCCTCTAATGCTTACAGCAGTAAGTGCTTCGACTGAGACGGTTTGGTCAAATGAACAGATATTTTGTGTTGTCCCTGCAGAGGCAGTTTAATTTTTTGTTGATAATGATGGTTAAAAGCATTGTCTCCAAAACTTTGGGTACCTAATTAATTATCATTGTTCTCTCGAGCGTTTTGACTGTTGGTGCCACTGCAGTATATTTAGATCCAGTACCTAAGAAGTAAATAAGCAACACTTTCAAATAGGCGTATAGGCATCATTTAACCTGTAGGCTAGTGTGGTATGAAATAAGTTTTCCAATATGGCGGGTAGAAAACTTGATCTCTGTCGTTTATTTCTGCATCAAACTTGGCATAGCTGTTTAATTACATAACTTTTTACCTGATAATTTCTCAGATGGATTTTATAGATTCTTGGCTAGGGCAATTTGAGGAGTTAATTAGTTATTACCCACATTTTTATAATGTTTTTTGGTAAATAATTGAGTATAATTACTTACCATTACGTGGCTCGGTTGTTGTCAAACTGCATTCCGTTGCATCCGCTAGCGTAACCTGTAGGCTAGACCATAAGAAGTCTTTGCTATACTCTCACTCTTGTATAGTAATGAAAAATTACCACTATGAAATATGCTTTGTAAAAAGGTAATAAATGTATAATATAATTCTTAGAAAATTCAAGATGTGGTGTAACTATAAATAAAATTGTGTAAAGGTGTTCATGGAAGGATATTTGGACACATTTTATAGAGTTGAAATGTATGAATTATTCTCATAACTTTCCAGAAGTCGGTTAGGCCTATGGTAGTACTATATTAATTTATTAGCACTAGGGTATGTTAAAATGGAATTTTGGATGTTAATTTTGTTTTGTTCATCTGTACATAAATACAATTATTTATGTCAAAATTAACATTTACAAGTCAACAACCAAACGTATCAAAGTACATTGGAGCTACCTTTTTTAAAAACCAAGCCCTATGGATCTCAACATTTCTTAGAAAAATACTATTATTTTTATTGGGCTTTGCACGCAAAGCTTTCCGCAGACCGCGCCACCGTAGTACCGGCCCTCACATCAACATAGTAGGCTGTGACTGAATGACTAGCTCATATAGCTAGCAGGGGGTGTCATGGCCGATCTAATGTCAAATAAAATAATGTCACTTTCATCAAATATCATAAATTACGTAAAATTAGGACCATAGGAATATTATTTTATCATATGAAATACCAGGGGGTTGTAGACGGATGAAAGGACCGAAGAGATAAAATTTGTGGATACTTGCAGTGTGGAGGAAGAATCGAAAGCCTATCTTAAAATAAATAAAAAACTAAATTGTATTTAGAGTCTACCCACTCAGTTGTATAACTGATTTTCAGTGGGGGACAGTAAATCAAAGCGACCAAGCCAACCCTGTAGGCCCCGACGCAATCGACGAGTGAGCGTGCCTTAGGCTTAGGCCTGGGCACGGCCGTGTGGATCTAAGCATTTACATCTAGGGCTATTCTTACGCTCAGGCTGGTACTATGGTGGCGCTACGAGCTTGAGAAAGTGGCAGTTCAAAGCCCAATTTGTCTTCAATATACTACAAACTGTTAGTTACACACCTGCATATTACTGTCCAGCAAGAAATTACAAAATATAGCCCCGGCCGCTTTCTTTCTTTTTTCACATTTCTACCTTATATGCAATGTTATATAAGTTCCACCCACACAAATGTTCTCCACTGACAGAACCTTGACTAACTAACTAACCTAACCAACCCTTGTGTTTGCAGGTGTCGAGCGCGTCTGGAGGTCGCGGCATCTCCAACATGCGCGTGTCTGGTAACCCCCCTCCGGCGTACGCCAGCACCGGCAGTCCGAGGGGCGGCAGTCACGCCGCCCAGGCCGCCACGCCGTCCAACCACTCGGTGGGGGACGGCGTGTCCCAGCTGGCGCAGCAGCTGGCCACCGCCGAGCAGGAGAGCATCTCGGTGTCTGAGCATCTGCAGGTGAGACGATCCGTCGTGCACTTGTTGTGCTCGCCCAGTTTAGACACTGAAATAAATTACAATCAGTTGAGCGGGTTGTGGGAGCGGGGGGTTTTCATGCTACTTAAATTGGGAGAAATGTCAATAAACGCCACTCTTCACAGCTTACTTTATACTGCTGATCATTTGTCTTACAAATTGTGTTCAATTCATTTAATTTTCAGTCAATTTAAGTGATAACTTCAACTGTCTAATGTCCATTAGTTGCATTAAAGGTAGTAAGGCAATCACACTAAATAATTATTTATTTGTTAGTGAGAACTGTTGGCGTTGCCATATTGCCTCTGTAAATAAAGCTGTGACTTCCACCTTGGAAAAATTACAGCTGTAATCCAAGAGAAGTTAGGACATCTAAGGTTTATTTGACCTTTATGTACATGTGCATGCATTTGTGTAGACAACTAGAAAGTTGCAAGTAATGTGCAAGGGGTTAGCATTTAGAGAAAGGATCACTTTTAAAATGTGGTTAGTCAAATTGAAAATGTTGAGTGAACGTATTGACCTTATCGTCGGCAAGATTCGTAGTTACCAACACGATTGTTCTAACCCAGGTGATAAACCAGGAGGACTTGGCGGCCATATTGCCAGACGTTATAGCTCCGGATCACCACGACGGCGAAGCGTGCGGCCCGTTCGACGGCTTCGAAGACGTCAGCTCCGAGAGCGGCAAGGCGGCAGCCCGGGGTGGGGCCGAGTCCAGCAGTGACGTGGAACTGCCTGAGCAGGTTCGTACTAGACTAGACGTGGATGTATTGTCACTGCCCTTGTATTTTGTTTTATTAGTCATGGGAGTATTTACAACCATGTCTCAGTTCGCATTAGTACAAACGTTTTCCATGCACTACTCTAAATATGAAATAAGAATATACAAATTTAATAGAATTGGAAACTTTGGTGTTACCCTTTTGGGTCATGTTCTATAGTTTATTGTTTAGATGGTGGTGAAACTGTTGACTGTTGAAAGAACATTGAAACACTTTAAATGAGTGGGCAATATATAAAATATTTCAACCAAAAACATTTTCTTTTTCATATGGGTGTAGTATAGTATGCAAAAACACCCTTGTTGGATCCAGTTCGAAAATGATTGGGTTAAAGAGATAAATTTACGTTTTTAAAAAGTTGTTTGCTTGTGTTTGAATGGGTTGACTGTGTGCACAGGTGGTGAGCGCTGCCATCGAGCGCATTCACCTGGACGGAGGGCGAGACTCTAGCAGCGACGGAGCGAGCTGTGACGAGGAAGCCGTGCCCCCTGTCGGTCAGCCGTACGCGTCCAGTCTGCTGCAGCAGTTTGTGGAGAAGACGGAGATGCTGTCGTCACAGGTCGGTGCTTCACCTTACTATCATGCTTGTTACTCTTATCACATCACATTTACTAGTCCCGTGAGCTGGCATCATAGCTGTGTTTGGTACAATTTTGTTGCAATATCAACTGAACTGGCTTATTTCTTTTCAATCAAGATTTTCAAAGCCGCTTTAATTTTACTCCTCCATTGGAAATCAGATGTATTTGACTTGAGTTTGTTCTTCCACTGTAAAAAGTACAATCTTTTATCTGTTTGTCCCGAGCTGCATTGTTTGAACATGGCGAGCAAAGTTTTTTGTTTACAATTTGCTGGTTTCTTAGTTTCCAAACTTTAGACGTTTTTTCACAAGTATGCCCAGAAGTATGTTTCTAGGTCTTGGCCCGAGACACAATTCTATCTTCTTGATTAGCGCAAGTGCATAAGTATGATGCAAAATACCAAAATAAGTCAAATCCATTGTAGTTCTATTGCATTGTTGCAATGTAATTTACTTAATCCAAGTGAATTACTAATTCAACTAATCAGTGCTACTACAAAAACTGTTAAATTTATAGATCTGCATCACGACACGACCAACATTATGCTTCTGTTATTACAGGTGTTTGAGAAATCCAGTGGCATACCGAAGAGAAGAAAGCGCGGCCGCCCACCAAAAGCATCGAAGAACAAACGGGCTCCTGAAATCGAAGCCTACATGCGACTGGATTGCTCGGTGTCTAACGTCTCACCGGATAGTGGCATACAATCCGTGGCCGGCTCGCCGATCCGTCGGTCCGTTTCGCCCGTGATGGCCCCGAGCAATCCAAACCACTCGCCAGAAAATTCTAAAAGCCCTCTTCCGATTTACAACTCCGAAGAAAAGTGTGAAAGTGTCGTCAAGTCCAAGCCTAGTTTGCTCGAGGTACGTAGAAGGCCGGGTCGACCGAAAGGCTCGGGGAAGAAGGTGAAAGGTGTGAGTGCCGACTTTGCCAGCGGTACGGACAGTTGTGACGAGGTTACGCCGGCCCCTAGTTTGGGGGCCGTGGTGAAAAGGGGTCCCGGCCGCCCAAAGAAGACGCCTCCCGTGCTGGAACCCGTTGCACCGATCGTCGAGAAATATTTTGAGAAGTTGGTAACGAGAGAGACGGAGAGTGAATCTATACATTCGTCGAAGAAAGACTCTGAAAAGAATGCTAAAAGTGACAGTAAAACAAATCCAAAGAAGAAAAGTTGTGAAATTCTAAAAATCGTTGAAAAATCCTTGGACATTTCGAAAACGGACGAAAGTTTGGCTGCCATAAAACAGCCAAAAAGTAGTGCAATTTTAAGTGAAATCTGTGAGCGTGTGAGCAAACGTTTGGACCTACCGATTCATTCGGTAACTAGCTATCCGCTTAAGTTATCCAAAGTGAAGTTAGCCAAAGACTTTCCTCATGACGATAAATTAAAGAAATACAAGAAAAAGAAAGAGCTTGGTGAAGGAAGTGAAAAAGAAGGAAGTGATAAAAGAAGCAGAAGATTTTCGTCGAGTTCTCCTGGTAGTTCCAACCGGGGTTCTGGAAGCGGAGCTCGAAACCAGGTCAACAACTCCGCGAAGCCCACACCGGCCCCGCGTCTACCTCCTCCCAGATTGCTGAGTCTGCCACCAGGAATACCTCACAGACACAAGAAGAAGAAGAAAAAGTCAAAGCCTCTCAAAGTGGTAGGTAGAAGTTATATAAAGCAAACTCAAATTTGAGTTTTAGGGGTGGCCGTAACAAAAAAAGTATAAACGTCAGGCCCCTCCAAAAAAAAAGTATGTGTTTATTTTGTTTTGGTAACAACTGTACCAAATTTTGTCAAAATCTGAAGGGTAGGGCCTACATGTTTATTTTCTTCTTTTTTTGGTTGATTTCATATGGAACAAAGAACAACCCCTATAGAGTAGTAGGCCTATGTCTTGTAATAATACTATTGTTAAGATTCAGTCTTACTCTTTTAAGACTGATGCTGTGTCCATAGCTTTTATTGATACCTTTGTAAAGATATTATTGTTTGCAAATATCGATCTCTTATTGATTTCATAACCCTAATACTATTTGCCACCTTGTACTTGTAGGTGCGTCTCCCAGAAGACCCCACCCTTCTCTCCGACCTAGAACTTCTGGTCCACATGTTCCGGCGTTCGTGCACCATCACGATCGCGAAGAGCTCGTTGCATCGCAGTGAGGCCAGCTTACCGTCGATATTCCGAGTCAAGCGGTTAGGGAAGAAGCGCAAGGGCAGCGACAAGTCTCGAATCACGCAGGCAAACTCTCTCAGTGATCGGGAGTCAGGACCGGAAGGAGAGGGCAAGGAGAAGAGCAGACAGCGGAGGCCGAAGAAGAGTGCCGTGGAGCCCCCCAAGGTAAGAATGCATTCTCGGTTGTATTGTGAAGGATAGACATTTAGTTCCGAACTGCGTTATCCGATATTCCAAGTTGATTTATTTATTTTATTTGGAAATGCCTATGTCAACCAGTAGACAATAAAGGAACCTGCCCTTAGGGCAATGTAAATTTTATATTTTGGAACATGGGTGGAATATCCCAAGATACATCTTTATACATGTGCAGGTCGGGCAAGGGAGAGTGTTTCAATGCTTGATGGTGATCTAGCATGATCTGGCATGAAATTAAGGCATCATAGGCCAAATGTGGGCATTTAAGAAGAAGCATTTGAAAAGTTTATTCCTGTGTTTCCAATTTGGTGCATTTAAATTATTTGAGTGATCTTATTTAATCTTAGGTTTCTTTACCAAAGTGATATGAATTCATTATTGCTGTCACACTGACTTGCTAGTGATTAAATAAACAAACATCCTAGTCAGTGGTCACTCCAGTTTTTCTTGTTTACTTGTTTTTGTTAAGCTGACCATAATTGGGTCATAATCACAGCTCTATTAATTTGTTTCATTTCTTTGTGCGAGTCTGACTGTTTTGTTTTACCAGGGTCACCACGAGCGCCCGGAACCAGCAACCAACGAACAACGACTGCCTTTGAAGAAGCGTCACTACCACATGTCATTACCTCAGGCCCCATCTACAAGTCAAGATGTTCCATCTGTCGACAAGGCCCCATCTTCGGAGAAGGTATCTGCCAACAAACTTTCGCTCGTGGACGGTCCGCGGAAGTCGATCAGCGGTGATCGATCTGTTGACAAAACTTCGGAAAAGACATCAAGCAAACCAGAAAAGAATTCAACAAATACCAAAAATGGCCAGATTGAAATTAAAGCTAAACCTATTACAGAATCATTGAGGAATTCACGAAATTCAATAACTTCGGAACGAGGTGGGGAAAAGAATAATGACAAGACAGTCACTAAGCTAGACCAGAAACCAGCAAGTAAAAGTGCCCAGGTGGAATCGAAAGCGAAACCAACTCCTGAAGTACCTCGTAAAGTTTCAACAGTTGAAAACGTTAGAAAAACGGTGACTTCTGACAAGGCAACTGAAAAGATCAGTGATAAGATTTTGTTGAAACTTGACAAGAGTGGGTGTAATAAAAGCAGCCAAGCAGAAAGTAAAGCGAAGCCTATATCCGAAGTACCTCGAAACTCGATAGATGAAGCTATCGAGGCTTGTATCACTAGATACATGACAACAGCGCGTCCCACTGTTATCACAACCCCCAAGAAACGCCATCGTCTCGAAAACTCTTTGTCCTCGTCCCCACGATTCCCAGCCCCCTCAGTTGGTAAGGCAAAAGACGTTGATATCTTGGCAAACAACAACAACAAGACGACTGTCCCCAACACCCCACTTCCAAGCAAAAGATCCACCTCTAGAAGCTCCAGTGCTAACGCAACAACGAACTCCCCTCCTCCCCCTCCACCGCCCACGTTAGAAAGTAGGCCAATGGATGGAATATTCGAACCTTCGTCTCGAACGGCAGATCTTGATTTGCCGCCCACTTTGCCCAATACCATGTCTCGGACAGTGTTATCAAATAAACCAATATCTCCAAATGCTAAAGCTAATACTTTAAATATTTTAAATAGCCTTGCTGCATCTAATGCAGCTATGGCCGCAAGTAACTCTAGTTCTACCGTTTCGACAAATACTAATAGTAAAAGTACCCCTCCCATCAATAGAAGTGTCCCACCCACCCACAAAAGTGTTCCAAACTCATCTACCAGTAAAGCTGGAAGTAAACTAGCTACTCTCCCTGTGGAACAGAACTCGATTAAAAGCAGTGCAACTCCCAATAGTAAACCCGCTTCCTCCAAGTGTAAACCGTCTTCAAGTCAATCACCCACCAAACCAAACTCTGCAAAATTATCTACTACTAGTAAAGCTAACCCCGAAGTCGTATCGGACGTTACTACCGATTCCACAGTCTCGCATAATCTAAGGTTGAAAAGGCCAAATGTTACTACACCGGAGGAATCAGGCGTCAAACGAGTTCACAAGAGAAAGAAATTGATGTGCGATGTTCGAGTGCGTGTCAGAAAACTGAGCCCCACAGAAGAAGCATCCGCTTCTGTGAAAAATGTTGCAGACACCAAGCCAAAGATCAAGCGAAGGAAGGCAATTAACAGGACAGGTTTCCCTGTTAAGAAGAAAAAGAAAAAGAAGCTCGCTCCTGAAACGTTCAAGTGTTTGAAGATTGTGAAGATCTTATCCCTAAATCTATAATTAGACATAATGCTGTGATAAATAATAAAACTGTTATATCTACCAGTGAAACTGTGAAAGAAAGTGATACTCAACCAAAACATCAAAGTGCAAAACCAGAAATGCTCAAAAGGAACAAGCCCGTCGATACTTCAGACGGTAACACAAACGAAGGTGCGGTGTTAGGGGAAAGGTGCAAGATAGATAGTGACGTAGGCGAAAGTGAACAAAACCGGACAGAAGGTGAAACGAACTCGTGTCTAACGGAACCGGAAGTGCATTTAATCAGTGAAAGAACTCGCAAGCGTAAACGGGAGAGCGGCCTGGCGAACGAAACCAAGGCGCTGCTCCCGCAGTTTCCGTTGCTCCTGAGGCGGTTCAGGAACCGCAAGGACGAAGACACGGACAGCGTCAGCGACATACTCCTTCCGGAAGACGCCGCGTCGGGGGACGAATCGACCAAGTCGGGTCCCCGGAAGAAACAGCCGCGCTGGCGGAAGAAATTCCTCCTCGCCGGTCTGTTCTCGGACTACTACAAGGAAGACGAACCCCGTGTGAGCGACTCGAACAAGACGCGTCTGACGTACAAGCCGGAAGAACACAAGCACGGACTGTTGCCGCCTCCCTATCACTGCGGGAAGTACTTGAGGCAGCGGAAAGTGGAGTTCAAGTTGCCGTACGACATGTGGTGGCAGCACACTCACAACCAGCTGCCGGGGAGAGATTTGGTGAGTGATATATATCACCAAATACAGGTTTACTGTCTTGTAGCTTTGATTTGCTGCGACGCTGGTAGTGAATGTTCATCTGTGAGATTAACTATAAACTCAATTCAATCTTGTAATCAAAGACAAGAAGTTATGTTGCCTAGGCTTAGCCATGAAAATAATGAATTACAGTAATCTCTCTTATCCGAGTTGGATGAGACCGGGGGCACCTCTGGATTTGCGAAAAACTCGGATGGCGCGGATCAATTGTTATTTGCTCTCGTTAGCATAGCCTGATGCGGTAAAATGATATATGACACATGTAATGGATAAAGGAACATAAAATACACACGATACACTTCATACAGGGTATACTAAATGATTTAATAGCTTGTAATTCAAGCTCACGAACACACGTACACAATTAGGCCTACATGTCGTAATAAAAACGTATGTCTAGGCCTAGGCCTAGGCGTAAAACTCGACGCAGTAGGCCTAGGCCTACAATGCAAACATAGGCCTAGGCCTAGCTCTCTTTCTCATGTGGGAAAACCTCTCACTACTATGCCCGCGCTGAAGCTCACGACGCAAGATAAGTCTGGGAAAGAAATAAGATAAGCCCAGGAATAACAATTCAATGCGTCGTGATTACGAATTTCGTGAATCGGTTGAAACATGATTGCATCTAGTTCCACAACGACCATCTTTGAACAGCTGTGTGTGAGATGGCTGGATCGTATGCGCACGCGCAGGCGCGCGACGCACACTGACCTCTATATGCTCAGTGGGTGGCACTGACGCTTACCGGCGATGCGCCCGACGCACACTGACCACTGAAATCTATACGCTCAGTACACTGATGCACACTGCTCGAAAGTCGAGATATATCGCCGATCTATCTTCTTTGCACTCACTCGTAAGGCATGCCTACAAATGTATGCGAGTACATTTAAAAAAGTGCGGCGCGGCGTCTGTAATTATTTTTATGTTTTATTTACGTATTTAAAACTTTATTTTTTTTTATTTTTTTTTTTTTTTGGCGGCTCGGTTAACACGGAACATCGGATAAGAGGAGATCGGATAAGAGAGATCTTACTGTAATATAAAGCAATGCCAATTTCTACACGTTTGTTCACAATGTTTCTAGTTTTCTGATGACTGTAACTTAACAATCCAGCTGTTTTGTTCTTTGAGGAGGGGGATGGATAGACAACTGACATCATTTCATAATCTTAAAATTAAGTAAATCAACTTTTCATTCTTTTTTTATAGGGTCTACTTAATATCTGTGGTGACTGGTGCACACAATATATTTTTGATGGGGATCTCGAATTGAGTCCTGCTAGACGATTTGCTTTACCAACGTATTTTTGCCTATGCTTTCTAATCCTAGATTATACTTTGTGACATAATTGTATGAACCGTTTTCATCCATCCAGGTCCCGTCGTGGAACTACAAGAAGATCCGCACGAACGTGTACTACGACGTGAAGCCCACGTACAGCTACGAGGCGCAGGCCTGCAACTGCACTCCGGTCCGCACTCAGGGAAAGAAGGGGTGCGGCGAGGACTGCATCAACCGGATGGTGTACTCCGAGTGCTCCTCGCAGCTCTGTCCATGCAAGGAGTGCTGCTGCAATCAACGGATACAGAGGCACGAGTGGGCGCCCGGCCTGGAGAAGTTCATGACCAAAGACAAGGTAAACGATGACCTCCAAAGCATTGAGCACTGCTCTTGTTTTCAAGAAAATTAAAGGTTTTCAACTTTTCATAACAGGTGTACTGTAGTATATTTTATACTGCCCCTAAATTACTTAGGACAGATTAAGTGATGCACCTGTAATCAAATCATTGCTGATAATATTTGGCCTACTCAATTTAATAACCCTTTTCAATAATACTGAATTGTGACATAGTGTTATAATAGTAGTATGTTATAATCATATTCACATGTATTGTAAATTTGTATTTTATGTCATACTCATCTATAGCCTCGTTAAAGTACTTGAGTACTTAATTTCTCGAATTATTTCAATGGTTGGTTGGTAGGCCTCTCTGATATTTTCAATGTCTTCGTCCCACAAGGCCTATACTCTCACAATGTCATGCATGCACCCTCTACAACGTTTACAAGTTCTAACAATGTGACCTGTCGTCTTCCAGGGCTGGGGTGTGAAAACCAAGCAGGTGATAAAGTCTGGCGAGTTCATCCTGGAGTACGTAGGCGAGGTCGTGAGCGAGAAGGAGTTCAAGGAGCGCATGGCGTCGCGCTACATGAGCGACACGCATCACTACTGCCTCAACCTGGACGGGGGGCTGGTCATAGACGGTCATCGTATGGGGGGAGACGGTGAGTGTGGGCTTGCAAGTAGGGCTGTGCGAATATTCGACTTTCGAATAATATTCGCGAATAATTTTTTTCCAATATTCGATTCGAAATTCGAATAGTAACTATTCGAAATTCGAACTATTTTGGCTTCATTGCGAGTCTCGCGGTAACTGTTAAAAAGCCCGCTTAAAGTGCAAGGAGTTTGAATTTTCGCCGCCAGAGCTCGACTTTGGTACAAGTACAAGAAGTTGACGTTTTCGCCGATAGATCGCGCTAGCGTCGACTAAAGAAAAATTTCGTTATGGCAACAAAAATGGCATCAAAACCTTCATAACCTGTCTTTGAACTGCTTCATTGTGATTGTTTTGACGAGTGTTCGTTGTCTTTGCGATTTTTTAATGATTAAATTAATTATTTTGGTTGTATTAAGTTGTGGAAGATGACGGCGCGTTTGCAAGGCATTTGTCTTCAAGTTCAAACCCCATTTGGGACTTGTTGATCTTTTGACAGCCCTACTAGGCCTACCTACCTTGGGCTTTGCCTTAGGCCTAGGCCTAGCCCTAGGTTTAGAAAGCCCTAGCCTAGACTAGCAGCTAGGCCTCGGTTTCACTGAAATTAGTGAGCCTAGCCCTAGACTTAGGCTAGGCCTATCACTTATCTTTGTGATTAGGACCAGTCTAGGGCCTAGGTACCTTGGGCATGTTATCAAGTCAGACTTGTCTTGATTTGTGGTAGGCCTAGGCCTAGGCCTAAGTCAAAGGAATTGGATATACAAAGGCTAGGCTAGGCCTAGGCCCTAGGTTTAGGCCTAGGCTAGGCAATTGGGTCTAGGCCTAGCCCTAGGCATGTTATTAAGTCATCACTTGTCTTGATTTTCAGTAGGACCTAGGCCTAGGCTCAAAATATAAGTCTCTATTTTCATCTTTGACCATCTATGGTCTATGGTTTTTTATTTTGCTGCAACATCACCCCTCGTCAGTCACTTTTCACTTCACAGCCTAAGGTAGGCCTACCATCCAAATTTTGACGTTGATCTCGTGTAAATATCAAACACTTATTAACAAAACTCAACTTTTTGAAAAATGCTGTTATTTAAATCATTATTCGAAACTATTTGAAAGAAAAAATTATTCGTTATTCGAATTCGATATTCGAACTTTTGCATTTGAATATTCGATATTCGATTCGAACTGAAAATTCACTATTCGCACAGCCCTACTTGCAAGCCTTGCTTAAAGATGGTTTACGTATCTAAATTTTTTTTTTTTTGATATTTTTTTTTTTTTGGCGCTCGTAACACGACATCGGATAAGAGGAGATCGGATAAGAGAGATCTTACTGTAATATAAGCAATGCCATTTCTTACACGTTTGTTCACAATGTTTCTAGTTTTCTGATGACTGTAACTTAACAATCCAGCTGTTTTGTTCTTTGAGGAGGGGGATGGATAGACAACTGACATCATTTCATAATCTTAAAATTAAGTGAATCAACTTTTCATTCTTTTTTTATAGCCTAGGGTCTACTTAATATCTGTGGTGACTGGTGCACACAATATATTTTTGATGGGGATCTCGAATTGAGTCCTGCTAGACGATTTGCTTTACCAACATATTTTTGCCTATGCTTTCTAATCCTAGATTATACTTTGTGACATAATTGTATGAACCGTTTTCATCCATCCAGGTCCCGTCGTGGAACTACAAGAAGATCCGCACAAACGTGTACTACGACGTGAAGCCCACGTACAGCTACGAGGCGCAGGCCTGCAACTGCACTCCGGTCCGCACTCAGGGAAAGAAGGGGTGCGGCGAGGACTGCATCAACCGGATGGTGTACTCCGAGTGCTCCTCGCAGCTCTGTCCATGCAAGGAGTGCTGCTGCAATCAACGGATACAGAGGCACGAGTGGGCGCCCGGCCTGGAGAAGTTCATGACCAAAGACAAGGTAAACGATGACCTCCAAAGCATTGAGCACTGCTCTTGTTTTCAAGAAAATTAAAGGTTTTCAACTTTTCATAACAGGTGTACTGTAGTATATTTTATACTGTCCCTAAATTACTTAGGACAGATTAAGTGATGCACCTGTAATCAAATCATTGCTGATAATATTTGGCCTACTCAATTTAATAACCCTTTTCAATAATACTGAATTGTGACATAGTGTTATAATAGTAGTATGTTATAATCATATTCACATGTATTGTAAATTTGTATTTTATGTCATACTCATATATAGCCTCGTTAAAGTACTTGAGTACTTAATTTCTCGAATTATTTCAATGGTTGGTTGGTAGGCCTCTGATATTTTCAATGTCTTCGTCCCACAAGGCCTATACTCTCACAATGTCATGCATGCACCCTTTACAACGTTTACAAGTTGTAACAATGTGACCTGTCGTGTTCCAGGGCTGGGGTGTGAAAACCAAGCAGGTGATAAAGTCTGGCGAGTTCATCCTGGAGTACGTAGGCGAGGTCGTGAGCGAGAAGGAGTTCAAGGAGCGCATGGCGTCGCGCTACATGAGCGACACGCATCACTACTGCCTCAACCTGGACGGGGGGCTGGTCATAGACGGTCATCGTATGGGGGGAGACGGTGAGTGTGGGCTTGCAAGTAGGGCTGTGCGAATATTCGACTTTCGAATAATATTCGCGAATAATTTTTTTCCAATATTCGATTCGAAATTCGAATAGTAACTATTCGAAATTCGAACTATTTTGGCTTCATTGCGAGTCTCGCGGTAACTGTTAAAAAGCCCGCTTAAAGTGCAAGGAGTTTGAATTTTCGCCGCCAGAGCTCGACTTTGGTACAAGTACAAGAAGTTGACGTTTTCGCCGATAGATCGCGCTAGCGTCGACTAAAGAAAAATTTCGTTATGGCAACAAAAATGGCATCAAAACCTTCATAACCTGTCTTTGAACTGCTCATTGTGATTGTTTTGACGAGTGTTCGTTGTCTTTGCGATTTTTTAATGATTAAATTAATTATTTTGGTTGTATTAAGTTGTGGAAGATGACGGCGCGTTTGCAAGGCATTTGTCTTCAAGTTCAAACCCCATTTGGGACTTGTTGATCTTTTGACAGCCCTACTAGGCCTACCTACCCTTGGGCTTTGCCTTAGGCCTAGGCCTAGCCCTAGGTTTAGAAAGCCCTAGCCTAGACTAGCAGCTAGGCCTCGGTTTCACTGAAATTAGTGAGCCTAGCCCTAGACTTAGGCTAGGCCTATCACCTATCTTTGTGATTAGGACCAGTCTAGGGCCTAGGTACCTTGGGCATGTTATCAAGTCAGACTTGTCTTGATTTGTGGTAGGCCTAGGCCTAGGCCTAAGTCAAAGGCATTGGATATACAAGTGCTAGGCCTAGGCCCTAGGTTTAGGCCTAGGCTAGGCAATTGGGTCTAGGCCTAGCCCTAGGCATGTTATTAAGTCATCACTTGTCTTGATTTTCAGTAGGACCTAGGCCTAGGCTCAAAATATAAGCCTCTATTTTCATCTTTGACCATCTATGGTCTATGGTTTTTTATTTTGCTGCAACATCACCCCTCGTCAGTCACTTTTCACTTCACAGCCTAAGGTAGGCCTACATCCAAATTTTGACGTTGATCTCGTGTAAATATCAAACACTTATTAACAAAACTCAACTTTTTGAAAAAATGCTGTTATTTAAATCATTATTCGAAACTATTCGAAAGAAAAAATTATTCGTTATTCGAATTCGATATTCGAACTTTTTGCATTTGAATATTCGATATTCGATTCGAACTGAAAATTCACTATTCGCACAGCCCTACTTGCAAGCCTTGCTTAAAGATGGTTCTATGCAGCACAAAAGACTAGGATTTATCAAAATGTTAAGTTGTATTCACCCTCAATTAAAACAAAGAAACACAAAACAAAACTCCTAGTACATAATGATAGGAGCTATGTTCTTTTAGACAACTTAAACCCCAAACATTAACTAATCAAACATTAACTAGTAATCAAATTGTATGCTTGGGTGAACTCTTTAGTTCCATTGCTGTTTGTATGTAACGTACCTACTTCATCTATGGAATTCTGTATTTTAGAGAATTATCAAATTTACATTTTATATGGGCAAAATTAGTGGAAGTCAACATAGAGGTGTATGGACTGTTAAAATTTACTCTGCACTAATCCGTAACGGAGGTTTTCTATAAATGAATTCAGTCTGTGAGTGTCATTAGGCCTATGGCAATTGCATTAGATGTTGTGTATAATAATTTTAAACCCGTTTTGTTGCACAGGTCGGTTCGTGAACCACTCCTGTGAGCCTAACTGTGAGATGCAGAAGTGGAGCGTCAACGGGCTGTTTCGGATGGCGTTGTTTGCTCTGAGAGACATCAGGCCCGACGAGGAACTTTCGTACGATTACAACTTCTCGCTCTTCAACCCTGCTGAGGGACAGGTGAGTCTTCGAGTTGGGGTATGCCACTTACATTTGGGATTGGCAAGGATATGTTGATTGATACCAAATTTTTTTCTTGCATTATTGATATCTGCGCTTGATATCGGGGGTGCTCAATGCTCATTCATCACTAGTAACTAATATTATTTACCATCTTGGCATGTGCTGCTTTGAGTTTGTGTTTCTTGAAGTTATTTGAAACACATTCTTCATCTTTAACATACGTTTGTCGATCATTTATCTCTTTTTCCCACACTCTTCACCGGCAGCCAATAAACAATATCTGTCTCCGTTTCCAACAAATACGTTGAGTCAGTGTTTGGAGGTTCCCACCAGACCCACCTTCTGGCCATGTCTGACGATTAGCTACCATCGAGTAATGGCTGCACCCCTATTTTGATCACTAAAGTTTTTAACAATATGTTATAAACACTTTACAAATGGCTTTGCATAATGGCCTCACCCCACTTTTTGAACTTGATAATTTAATTTTAAATATACTTGAGGCATATACACGCATAAATACAGTTTATCTCTTGCGCTATAAACAACCCGATCACATGAACAGTTTAACACATCCCCTCTCTCTTGCAGCCTTGCAAGTGTGGCAGCGACCACTGCCGCGGAGTCATCGGAGGCAAGTCTCAGCGAGTCAACGGCTCGACGGTACTGGACAGTAAAGCCGAGCGGCGCATCGTAGGACGGCCGCGGAAGAACGCTCGCAAGAACACGGTCAGCATCCGACAGAGTCAGCTTAAGAAGAGGGTCGCCGATCTCAATGGCAAGACACCGGTCAAACCTATGTCTCACCAGCAGAGGTGTTTCGCACAGATTCATCACTGTTTTCTGCTCAGGAATCTTGAGAAGGTACATTAGTACTTTAATTTGTTATCAATAATTATATAGATAGGGGCCTAGTTTAAAAATGTTGGTAGAAATTAGATCCCAAATTGGAACTAAGAAGAATTTCTGTATTAGATTGGAAAATAGAAACATATTTAACTAATTTGAACTTCTTACAATTTCCATATTTTGTTTAGATTGGAGAAGGGTTGACAGGTTGGGAAAGCATAGAGAACATAAAGCCCAGCCTGAAGGGCTGGGGACGACAAAAATTTTCACCTGCTGATGACAACTGCAGCTAATTTGTTATTTTTGTTATTTTATCTGCTTTTGGATTTCATATTAAGATTATTGACTTATTGTAAACAAAATTAGAACCAGATGTGTGATTATTACTGATTTTTATAGGCATTCAACTTTCAAGATTTTTATTAGGATTGGGTCCCTAATTAACAGAGCCAGGTATTTGGGGTGAAAATAAATTGCAATTTTCGTTTTTAATTTGGCCAAAAGTGGTGAATTGGTGGTGAAAATTATTGACATTTTGTTTTTTAGCGGTGTATAAATTTTTTCAATATTTTGGGGAATTTTGCAACCGGGATCATAAATGGGATTTTCAGGTGGCAATAAAAATGTAGTTTACCATGGTAACATACTGGTGTTACCATGTACATACATGCATGGGCCATGCATTAGGGCCTAGGCCTAGGCTAGGCTTGGTGTTAGGCTACTGGTAAGCCTAGCCTAGGCCCAGGCTCCTCAGTCAAATAAAGCTAGGCCTAGGGCCATTTCTTTGCAAATTAATTTGGGATTCCTGAGTCACAAATGTAGGAGTAGGGCCTAGGCATTTGATAAAACAAATTGCACCTAGGCCTAGGACTTGGCCTACTAGGCCTAGGTCTAGCTAGCTAGGGGCTTGACATTTTCATTTAGGGGGCTTCAGAATACTAAGAACCCTAGGCCTAGGCCTAGTCTAGGTATCTATCTCTAGGAGATGAATTCCTTTGCTCTGGCTTGGGTTGTAAAGGAGCCGGTAATAGAAGACTGTAATCCAGCGGTATTATGTTTGATTCTGCCTTCTCTTTCTTGAGTAGGCCTAGGCCTATGTGATTTTTTGAAGTGATGTGCTTTTCACACGAATCTCGCCGAATCCACTCTACTCGACTGTTGCAGAACTTGCACATGATTATTTTTTTGTCGTGCACATAAAACCCGTCTTTTTTATATTCTAACGCTCTTGAAGCAACACTAACTGCTTTCCAGCGCCCCATTTTCAATCATACAAAAATCAATCGAAAATCAATGCGAGGAACGAGACGAGAGCAGACAAGTATTTGACAACACGGACGGACGGAAACATGGGAAATCCATTTGAAGGACTCTGACTACTGACTCGCTCTCTAGTACGACGTCATGACACGAATCACGGATTAACGTATAGCGGCTGGCGGGCGAGCCTATAAAACACATCGATGCTCCGACCAGCGCCTAGGCGGTCTGCGCAACACGCCCAGAATCTCGGCTAACATTTTCGCAAGAATTATATTTCGCGGACGGATTTTGTTCGAATTATAAAAATGAAATCGAATTTTATTTTATTTTATTTTATTTTATTTTTGCAAAAAGACAAGAAAAGCGAGAAAATCGTTGATATATCGCCGAAATAGAGAAAATCGTGAAAAATCGCGAATATCGCGGATAAACACCGATTTCGCGAAAATTCGCGAAATTAAAAACCAGATATTTGCAATCAGAAACTCATGAAACGTAAAGATATGAAAAAAAATTAATAGAAAACAACAATTCGCGTTTATCGTTAATACCCCAAATACCTGGCCCTGCTAATTAAGTTTTAAAATTGATTTAATCTTTCAGGTTTGTCAATCATTTGCAGATAAAAGACCTAGGGGTGTGCGAGTACTCGAAATGTCGATTTTTTTTTGATTTTTTATATATATACTCGACATCGAGTCGAGTTTGGTTTTAGGCTCGAAGTTTTCGAGTCGAGTTTTAAACATATGAAATCCTATGAAAACTGAAAAGAACCATCATCAAAGTAGGGCTAGGCCTACGTACAGAGACCTGGGCCTAGGCTTATTACAACCTAGGCCTAGGCTTATTACAACCTAGGCCTACTACGTGTGAACTGTGACGGCAAAAGTAGGCCTTGGCTCTAGAGACTGCATGCTTTCAAAATTATTACGATAAACAACAACGGCGACTTGGATGCGGGAACCGGGAATAGGCCTAGGCCTAACCTAGGCCTACACGGCGTCGAAAACAAATATCCTTTATTGGTTTCGTTACGTCTATATCACTAATATTTCAGATCAACTATCAAGAAGAAAGAATGCGAGTGAACATTCCATTAATGCACTTTTTACATATTTTAAAATAAAATCGTAATTGGCGTAGTTTGACATGTTTTATGTCTCTTCCTTCAATCTTCCATCTTTGCTTTGATGCCAGTGTTTGATGACGCGTGGCGCGCTCCGTCGGCCATCGCTAGAATTAGAGTCGATAAAGAAGGTTAGGTAACTTCTTTATCGACTCTGCTGGAACTATTCAAGGAAGCGGAATATTCAAATGTGCTGAAATAGCATTGGAGATGCCTAGACCGCGAATATTATAATGCGAGTGCGAATTTGGAGGATTTTTTTTTTGGATTAAAACATCGCAGCAGTATTGTTATGGGGCCAGGAACTATAGATAACTCTGTATAATTATAATTTTATTGAAATTGACCAGCACAAAGGGCAGGAAGGCCTCAATAGCCTGATACAAGTACAATGATGTATTTTTTATATGTTTACAACAGAAAAATCGTTGTGTTCCAAGTGGACCGACTAAATAAAAAAATTAAATTTTGAAATGAATACTCGACTCGACTCGACTTGATACTCGAGTATTTTAAATGAATACTCGATTCGAATTCAAGATGTGCTACTCGCACACCCCTAAAAAGTCCTCATAAATTTTTTTAAATTTTCTAGGTAAAACGCCTTCGAGAGCGGTTAAAGGAGGCGTGCTTACGTGAGCAGCCCTCAACCAGCAATACAACGACTTGTCCCCGTCCGCTAGTTAAACAGTCCGACGTGTTCATGGCACAACTCAATGCACTCTCCAGTCCGCGCAACATCCGCACTCGCAGGCTTGCGCAAGCGGAGGACAATCCAGAGTTAACCAAGACTGCGCGACTTGCGTACGTGTTCAGAGACCTCTACAACACTGTGATAGCAGCTAAAGGTAGGCGCTGCGTCACTTATTCATCCAAACAATTTTGTTACTATTTTATTAAATTTGTAGTTTTTACTTGAATTTGTTCTTATTTTTATTGTAAGTTTTGGCATATGTAAATTATTTGTGTTTTATGCTGCAACTAAATGTTTATATTGTCTTTGGAGTAATAGATAACTGTAGTGAAAAAACTGTTGCAGACTTTCCAAAGTATCTGATTTAATGTAACCTACCTAGTACCTACTGTTATGACTACACACTGCAAGTGGAGTTTATTCCAAGCTAACCTTATGCTCACATTGCAAAAATTTGAACGTCATAAATATATATATTTAAATTGTCTTTTAGATGAATCAAACGAGATGCTGGCTGCCCCGTTCCTAACTCTTCCCACGAAGCGAAAGCTGCCTGCGTACTTCCAGCGAGTGACTGACCCCATCGACCTTGGTTCGCTGGAGAACAATATTGTGACCGGGCTCTATCGGACAGTCGACGCCTTGACGCCGACATGACCAGGCTGTTCACAAACAATGTCCGCTTCTTTGGACGAACCTCAGATTTAGGTGATTAATTATAAACAAATTTTGTTTTATTTTGTTAAATAGAAATTGTAGACCCTGATTTTACATGTGGGCCATATTAACCCATTGGAGCCGACTTACGGAACCGTTCCGTATTTTACGAGTATGGCCCAAAAACGGACATTCGGAACAGTTTTGTGTCCGTTCCGTTCGATTTTGTATTCGCGCCAAACCGGCGTAGTTCAGTCAATCTCACACAGATAGCAGCACTATATGGAGGCTGACTCTTTTACCGACGTGGTGGAGTTTTTTCCCCGATAAATTCTCGAACACGGCCATTTCACAGACGACTACAAATAATATGAAGAACTACAAATTGTCAAGGCGGTGCGCCGTAACAGAAATAGGCTTCTCAGCTGTTGTTTACTTCGTAAAACTGACGTAAAGTTCCTGAATGTTACGAGATGGCGAATCTGAAGGCGATTGTGCTGAATTTCCAATGAATGAGCGTGATATATTGTGAGATTCAGGAAATGTTGTTGATTAGCTTGCAAATGATGCAAGCGATAATAATGATGTGGAGTACTTCTAACCGAGATAAAATAAGACGATGACACAAGTAGGGTTAGGCCTAGGGCTGGCGGGAATATAAACTAGAAAAGCAAAGCATATGAACTAAAAACAATAGGCCTAGGCCTTCAATTTTGTGCATTCATGCGATTTCGGCCCGTAGGCAGGGTGCGGCCGGGTACCATCCCCCGTAATACGGATTTAACTGGATCCTTACGGGCAAAAGAAGCAAAATCAACTGGTGGCTCAATGGGTTAAAATTAAAACTTAAAAGAGACTATTATATCATTGTTTCAAGTTTTGTACGTCAAGAACACAACAGTGTAATTTCCATTGGACTTCCTTCTGTTCGTTGGTTCATTGGTCATGCAATCATGCTGCTTATCCAATAGTACTACGGTATGCTTGAAAGCTGTAATATTACATTAACCTCGATTGTTGACAGGTATTGTGGCTACTCGGCTGCGAAAGGTGTACAACATCGCCAAACTAAACTGCCTTGGTCAACTGGAAGAAATTCTAGGCGAGCCTCCATCACAGTCATTCATCCCTGAACTCAATCCAGGTACGTTCACAGTTTGTTTCCTTTTTTTTTAAGTTGAGTCTTTAAATCTTAAATCATCAATGGTAATTTTAGTAAGACTCTTAATTGCTACAAACTGAATAATAAAGTTTAAAAAATAATGTGTTGTAATTTAGTGTCGTGAGTCGGTAAATCTACTGGTCATGTACATTATCGACCAAATTTAGGTACCGAGTGGTAAAATGTTCAACTTTTCACCATTACCGTATAGTTCCGAATAAAGCACGACCTCGAATATAACACGACCCCCAATTTTTCAGAATCATTTCAAGAAAAAAGAAAAAAATCAAAGAAAATTAAAATGTACATGAAACACTTACAACAAAACATTTTGAACAATGTTAGGGCCTAGGCCTATGGTTTTTTACAGGGTAGGGCCAAGCACAAGCTCACATGTCAACCAGAGTTCACCAGTCTGATTCCTGGTCTTCAATGTTTACGTCGTGGGGGGGGGGGGTGGGGGGTGGGGGTTATACTAGGCCCTAGTATCTATGGTCGTAGGCCTAGGCCTAGCTCCTTCGCAATCCCTTGCTGATTTGTAAGGCAGAGGAACCTTTCTTTTCCACGCGATCAGCAGTCTTCATTTGTTCATCTTGAGCCATTTCATCTTCTCCTTCATCACTCATTATTACGTTACGTAGACTCTTAGCTCTTAGCAACGTAGATAGACAACCCCGACAAACAAAATCTATGTAGGTCAAGCTAGGTCACGATGTGATCACGGCTAAGGATTCTGACGACTAGCAGACAGTTTCGCCCAAGGTTCGGCCGAGTTCAGTGGCTTCGAGTGGGTGGGCGGGGCGAAGCGCAGCAGACTATGCGCGGGAGTTTTATAGAGGCGTGGCCTATGTTCAGGCGCTATTTCAAATGCAAGCGCGCGGAAATAACGCGAGTGCTGTTTTTGAGATTGTATTTTCGGAAAAAAACATCGCGCTATATTCGGAACAATACGGTATATTCTAATTATTCTTAGGAATGTACACATCACGAGTCGGTGGAATTTATAACCTTAAAAGTCAGGGAACTAGGAGCATGGCTTAACATTGGGTACTTGATTACACTAGCCTTCATTTTTCTATTCACGGCACTAATACATGTCTGGAAACAGTTCTTTAAAGTATAGATTCTACAATTGACAAAGTCAACAACAAAGACAACCCTTCAGCATCAACAGCATAAGAATTCCCAAATTTACCGGTAAAAGTTAAATTACCCAAATTACCCCCACAACCACATCACTAGTTGTATTTACCTGTAACAACCCGACCGTCCTGTTTCAGCGGATGAGGAGGAGGACGTCATCCGTTGCATCTGCGGCCTGTACCGTGACGAGGGCACAATGATCCAGTGCGAGCGCTGCCTGGTCTGGCAACACTGCGACTGCGTGCGCGCCGACCTGGGAGAGGAGCGCTACCTGTGCGAGCGATGCGACGGCCGCAAGGTGGACCTGGAAGTGAGGCTAGAGGCGGTTCCCTCCTACGCAACGCCCGGACACGAGTACTATGTCACCCTGTTGCGAGGGGAGCTGCAGCTCAGGCAGGGTGAGTGTCCACACTAAATGAGAAGGGTTACTTTAAAAACTATTTACTATATAATTATTTGTAGTTCTAGTTCACTGTTTGGAAAAATTAGTACATACATAAAAACATAAAAATAGTCTCAAAGTTTAGGCAGTTAACTAAGTAATTATTTTTTCTTTGTTGTGTTTTGCTTTTTTCTTATTTAGAATAGTATTGTATAATACCATACTACAGGGGAAACTTTGGGTGCCAGCTACCCTAACAGCCAGACTTAGCAAAGCGTCCAATCATCTCATAAGTTGGGTCGTATGTGCAATATGCTATCCTATATGACAGGGCTGCCGTTTTAACGGATTTTATCCGTTTTTACGGATATTTAGGGTGCAAAACGGATAAACGGATTTTTAGTCTTATTTACGGATATTTTGTTAATTACGTTTTCTATGCTTATTTTCGTATATTTGAATCTGCGCGGGCTAATTTCGATTGTAAACATTGAAGGCGGGGCGATAATCGATTCGACTTTCGATAGGGGGCGGAGCATGGGCGGAGCCGTGTCCCAGATATGTAGTAGGAACTGCTTCCATTGAGAAACAGCCAATCACACTGCACAGTTGCTTTTGGATGGCTTTTGGGGAGGATGAAAGTTAAATTGAACAGCCAAGAGCCTACAAAATTGTTTTCTTTCGTTTTTGTTTATAAAGTTTGGATTATGTGATATTAAAAGTGAAAAATAGAATTAGTATATGATTAAAATTATCAAGTTCTGCAATGTTATTATAGAACACAACACATGGGCCTAGGCTAGGCCTAGGTCAAAATTGTGATGCAACATTCATAGGGCCTAGCTAGGCCTAGGCCCTAGGCCTAGAATTTTTTAACCAGGTCAGAAAATATTATTTTAATGTTTAAAATGGATTTTCTTTAAATAAATAACATTTAATTTATCAAACTTATTAAACACCCGGGCGTTCTGCTCCTTTTCTCGTTGTGCATGGCTAGTGGCACTATTAGAAAATGATGGTGGAAAATTATTGACATTTTGTTTTTAGCGGTGTATAAATTTTTCAATATTTTGAGGAATTTTGCAACCGGGATCATAAATGGGATTTTCAGGTGGCAATAAAAATGTAGTTTACCATGGTAACATACTGGTGTTACCATGTACATACATGCATGGGCCATGCATTAGGGCTAGGCCTAGGCTAGGCTTGGTTTTGTGTTACTGGTAAGCCTAGCCTAGGCCCAGGCTCCTCAGTCAAATAAAGCTAGGCCTAGGGCCATTTCTTTGCAAATTAATTTGGGATTCCTGAGTCACAAATGTAGGAGTAGGGCCTAGGCATTTGATAAAACAAATTGCACCTAGGCCTAGGACTTGGCCTACTAGGCCTAGGTCTAGGCTAGCTAGGGGCTTGACATTTTCATTTAGGGGGCTTCAGAATACTAAGAACCCTAGGCCTAGGCCTAGTCTAGGTATCTATCTCTAGGAGATGAATTCCTTTGCTCTGGCTTGGGTTGTAAAGGAGCCGGTAATAGAAGACTGTAATCCAGCGGTATTATTGTTTGATTCTGCCTTCTCTTTCTTGAGTAGGCCTAGGCCTATGTGATTTTTTGAAGTGATGTGCTTTTCACACGAATCTCGCCGAATCCACTCTACTCGACTGTTGCAGAACTTGCACATGATTATTTTTTTGTCGTGCACATAAAACCCGTCTTTTTTATATTCTAACGCTCTTGAAGCAACACTAACTGCTTTCCAGCGCCCCATTTTCAATCATACAAAAATCAATCGAAAATCAATGCGAGGAACGAGACGAGAGCAGACAAGTATTTGACAACACGGACGGACGGAAACATGGGAAATCCATTTGAAGGACGCTGACTACTGACTCGCTCTCTAGTACGACGTCATGACACGAATCACGGATTAACGTATAGCGGCTGGCGGGCGAGCCTATAAAACACATCGATGCTCCGACCAGCGCCTAGGCGGTCTGCGCAACACGCCCAGAATCTCGGCTAACATTTTCGCAAGAATTATATTTCGCGGACGGATTTTGTTCGAATTATAAAAATGAAAATCGAATTTTATTTTATTTTATTTTATTTTATTTTTGCAAAAAGACAAGAAAAGCGAGAAAATCGTTGATATATCGCCGAAATAGAGAAAATCGTGAAAAATCGCGAATATCGCGGATAAACACCGATTTCGCGAAAATTCGCGAAATTAAAAACCAGATATTTGCAATCAGAAACTCATGAAACGTAAAGATATGAAAAAAAATTAATAGAAAACAACAATTCGCGTTTATCGTTAATACCCCAAATACCTGGCCCTGCTAATTAAGTTTTAAAATTGATTTAATCTTTCAGGTTTGTCAATCATTTGCAGATAAAAGACCTAGGGGTGTGCGAGTACTCGAAATGTCGATTTTTTTTTGATTTTTTATATATATACTCGACATCGAGTCGAGTTTGGTTTTAGGCTCGAAGTTTTCGAGTCGAGTTTTAAACATATGAAATCCTATGAAAACTGAAAAGAACCATCATCAAAGTAGGGCTAGGCCTACGTACAGAGACCTGGGCCTAGGCTTATTACAACCTAGGCCTAGGCTTATTACAACCTAGGCCTACTACGTGTGTACTGTGATGGCAAAAAGTAGGCCTTGGCCCTAGAGACTGCGTGCTTTCAAAATTATTACGATAAACAACAACGGCGACTTAGATGCGGGAACCGGGAATAGGCCTAGGCCTAACCTAGGCCTACACGGCGTCGAAAACAAATATCCTTTATTGGATTCGTTCGTCTATATCACTAATATTTCAGATCAACTATCAAGAAGAAAGAATGCGAGTGAACATTCCATTAATGCACTTTTTACGTATTTTAAAATCGTAGTTGGCGTAGTTTGACATGTTTTATGTCTCTTCCTTCAATCTTCCATCTTTGCTTTGATGCCAGTGTTTGATGACGCGAGCGACGCGTGGCGCGCTCCGTCGGCCATCGCTAGAACTAGAGTCGATAAAGAAGGTTAGGTAACTTCTTTATCGACTCTGCTGGAACCATTCAAGGGCGCGGAATATTCAAATGTGCTGAAATGCATTGGAGATGCCTGGACCGCAAATATTATAATGCGAGTGCGCATTTGGAGGATTTTTTTTTTGGATTAAAACATCGCAGCAGTATTGTTATGGGGCCAGGAATTGGAACTATAGATAACATCTGTATAATTATAATTTTATTGAAATTGACCAGTACTAAGGGCAGGAAGGCCTCAATAGCCTGATACAAGTACAATGATGTATTTTTTATATGTTTACAACAGAAAAATCGTTGTGTTCCAAGTGGACCGACTAAATAAAAAAATTAAATTTTGAAATGAATACTCGACTCGACTCGACTTGATACTCGAGTATTTTAAGGAATACTCGATTCGAATTCAAGATGTGCTACTCGCACACCCCTAAAAAGTCCTCATAAATTTTTTTAAATTTTCTAGGTAAAACGCCTTCGAGAGCGGTTAAAGGAGGCGTGCTTACGTGAGCAGCCCTCAACCAGCAATACAACGACTTGTCCCCGTCCGCTAGTTAAACAGTCCGACGTGTTCATGGCACAACTCAATGCACTCTCCAGTCCGCGCAACATCCGCACTCGCAGGCTTGCGCAAGCGGAGGACAATCCAGAGTTAACCAAGACTGCGCGACTTGCGTACGTGTTCAGAGACCTCTACAACACTGTGATAGCAGCTAAAGGTAGGCGCTGCGTCACTTATTCATCCAAACAATTTTGTTACTATTTTATTAAATTTGTAGTTTTTACTTGAATTTGTTCTTATTTTTATTGTAAGTTTTGGCATATGTAAATTATTTGTGTTTTATGCTGCAACTAAATGTTTATATTGTCTTTGGAGTAATAGATAACTGTAGTGAAAAAACTGTTGCAGACTTTCCAAAGTATCTGATTTAATGTAACCTACCTAGTACCTACTGTTATGACTACACACTGCAAGTGGAGTTTATTCCAAGCTAACCTTATGCTCACATTGCAAAAATTTGAACGTCATAAATATATATATTTAAATTGTCTTTTAGATGAATCAAACGAGATGCTGGCTGCCCCGTTCCTAACTCTTCCCACGAAGCGAAAGCTGCCTGCGTACTTCCAGCGAGTGACTGACCCCATCGACCTTGGTTCGCTGGAGAACAATATTGTGACCGGGCTCTATCGGACAGTCGACGCCTTTGACGCCGACATGACCAGGCTGTTCACAAACAATGTCCGCTTCTTTGGACGAACCTCAGATTTAGGTGATTAATTATAAACAAATTTTGTTTTATTTTGTTAAATAGAAATTGTAGACCCTGATTTTACATGTGGGCCTATTAACCCATTGGAGCCGACTTACGGAACCGTTCCGTATTTTACGAGTATGGCCCAAAAACGGACATACGGAACAGTTTTGTGTCCGTTCCGTTCGATTTTGTATTCGCGCCAAACCGGCGTAGTTCAGTCAATCTCACACAGATAGCAGCACTATATGGAGGCTGACTCTTTTACCGACGTGGTGGAGTTTTTTCCCCGATAAATTCTCGAACACGGCCATTTCACAGACGACTACAAATAATATGAAGAACTACAAATTGTCAAGGCGGTGCGCCGTAACAGAAATAGGCTTCTCAGCTGTTGTTTACTTCGTAAAACTGACGTAAAGTTCCTGAATGTTACGAGATGGCGAATCTGAAGGCGATTGTGCTGAATTTCCAATGAATGAGCGTGATATATTGTGAGATTCAGGAAATGTTGTTGATTAGCTTGCAAATGATGCAAGCGATAATAATGATGTGGAGTACTTCTAACCGAGATAAAATAAGACGATGGCACAAGTAGGGTTAGGCCTAGGGCTGGCGGGAATATAAACTAGAATAGCAAAGCATATGAACTAAAAACAATAGGCCTAGGCCTTCAATTTTGTGCATTCATGCGATTTCGGTAACCGAGATAAATTAAGACGATGACACAAGTAGGGTTAGGCCTAGGGCTGGCGGGAATATAAACTAGAAAAGCAAACCATAAAAACAAATAGGCCTAGGCCTTCAATTTTGTGCATTCATGCGATTTCGGCCCGTAGGCAGGGTGCGGCCGGGTACCATCCCCCGTAATACGGATTTAACTGGATCCTTACGGGCAAAAGAAGCAAAATCAACTGGTGGCTCAATGGGTTAAAATTAAAACTTAAAAGAGACTATTATATCATTGTTTCAAGTTTTGTACGTCAAGAACACAACAGTGTAATTTCCATTGGACTTCCTTCTGTTCGTTGGTTCATTGGTCATGCAATCATGCTGCTTATCCAATAGTACTACGGTATGCTTGAAAGCTGTAATATTACATTAACCTCGATTGTTGACAGGTATTGTGGCTACTCGGCTGCGAAAGGTGTACAACATCGCCAAACTAAACTGCCTTGGTCAACTGGAAGAAATTCTAGGCGAGCCTCCATCACAGTCATTCATCCCTGAACTCAATCCAGGTACGTTCACAGTTTGTTTCCTTTTTTTTTTAAGTTGAGTCTTTAAATCTTAAATCATCAATGGTAATTTTAGTAAGACTCTTAATTGCTACAAACTGAATAATAAAGTTTAAAAAATAATGTGTTGTAATTTTAGTGTCGTGAGTCGGTAAATCTACTGGTCATGTACATTATCGACCAAATTTAGGTACCGAGTGGTAAAATGTTCAACTTTTCACCATTACCGTATAGTTCCGAATAAAGCACGACCTCGAATATAACACGACCCCCAATTTTTCAGAATCATTTCAAGAAAAAAGAAAAAAATCAAAGAAAATTAAAATGTACATGAAACACTTACAACAAAACATTTTGAACAATGTTAGGGCCTAGGCCTATGGTTTTTTACAGGGTAGGGCCAAGCACAAGCTCACATGTCAACCAGAGTTCACCAGTCTGATTCCTGGTCTTCAATGTTTACGTCGTGGGGGGGGGGGGTGGGGGGTGGGGGTTATACTAGGCCCTAGTATCTATGGTCGTAGGCCTAGGCCTAGCTCCTTCGCAATCCCTTGCTGATTTGTAAGGCAGAGGAACCTTTCTTTTCCACGCGATCAGCAGTCTTCATTTGTTCATCTTGAGCCATTTCATCTTCTCCTTCATCACTCATTATTACGTTACGTAGACTCTTAGCTCTTAGCAACGTAGATAGACAACCCCGACAAACAAAATCTATGTAGGTCAAGCTAGGTCACGATGTGATCACGGCTAAGGATTCTGACGACTAGCAGACAGTTTCGCCCAAGGTTCGGCCGAGTTCAGTGGCTTCGAGTGGGTGGGCGGGGCGAAGCGCAGCAGACTATGCGCGGGAGTTGTATAGAGGCGTGGCCTATGTTCAGGCGCTATTTCAAATGCAAGCGCGCGGAAATAACGCGAGTGCTGTTTTTGAGATTGTATTTTCGGAAAAAAACATCGCGCTATATTCGGAACAATACGGTATATTCTAATAATTCTTAGGAATGTACACATCACGAGTCGGTGGAATTTATAACCTTAAAAGTCAGGGAACTAGGAGCATGGCTTAACATTGGGTACTTGATTACACTAGCCTTCATTTTTCTATTCACGGCACTAATACATGTCTGGAAACAGTTCTTTAAAGTATAGATTCTACAATTGACAAAGTCAACAACAAAGACAACCCTTCAGCATCAACAGCATAAGAATTCCCAAATTTACCGGTAAAAGTTAAATTACCCAAATTACCCCCACAACCACATCACTAGTTGTATTTACCTGTAACAACCCGACCGTCCTGTTTCAGCGGATGAGGAGGAGGACGTCATCCGTTGCATCTGCGGCCTGTACCGTGACGAGGGCACAATGATCCAGTGCGAGCGCTGCCTGGTCTGGCAACACTGCGACTGCGTGCGCGCCGACCTGGGAGAGGAGCGCTACCTGTGCGAGCGATGCGACGGCCGCAAGGTGGACCTGGAAGTGAGGCTAGAGGCGGTTCCCTCCTACGCAACGCCCGGACACGAGTACTACGTCACCCTGTTGCGAGGGGAGCTGCAGCTCAGGCAGGGTGAGTGTCCACACTAAATGAGAAGGGTTACTTTAAAAACTATTTACTATATAATTATTTGTAGTTCTAGTTCACTGTTTGGAAAAAATTAGTACATACATAAAAACATAAAAATAGTCTCAAAGTTTAGGCAGTTAACTAAGTAATTATTTTTTCTTTGTTGTGTTTTGCTTTTTTCTTATTTAGAATAGTATTGTATAATACCATACTACAGGGGAAACTTTGGGTGCCAGCTACCCTAACAGCCAGACTTAGCAAAGCGTCCAATCATCTCATAAGTTGGGTCGTATGTGCAATATGCTATCCTATATGACAGGGCTGCCGTTTTAACGGATTTTATCCGTTTTTACGGATATTTAGGGTGCAAAACGGATAAACGGATTTTTAGTCTTATTTACGGATATTTTGTTAATTACGTTTTCTATGCTTATTTTCGTATATTTGAATCTGCGCGGGCTAATTTCGATTGTAAACATTGAAGGCGGGGCGATAATCGATTCGACTTTCGATAGGGGGCGGAGCATGGGCGGAGCCGTGTCCCAGATGTAGGAACTGCTTCCATTGAGAAACAGCCAATCAGACTGCACAGTTGCTTTTGGATGGCTTTTGGGGAGGATGAAAGTTAAATTGAACAGCCAAGAGCCTACAAAATTGTTTTCTTTCGTTTTTGTTTATAAAGTTTGGATTATGTGATATTAAAAGTGAAAAATAGAATTAGTATATGATTAAAATATCAAGTTCTGCAATGTTATTATAGAACACAACACATGGGCCTAGGCTAGGCCTAGGTCAAAATTGTGATGCAACATTCATAGGGCCTAGCTAGGCCTAGGCCCTAGGCCTAGAATTTTTTAACCAGGTCAGAAAATATTATTTTAATGTTTAAAATGGATTTTCTGTAAATAAATAACATTTTAAATTTTATGCAATCTTAATTAAAGCAACCACGGGCGTTTCTGGCTCCTTTCTTCTCGTCTGTGCATGGGCCTAGGCCCTTGGCAACTTTTAGGTTAAGATGGTAACAAAATATAAACATCACATTTATCCATTTTCATAGTTTGATCAATGAAATCAACGTTTTTAGACTTTTCACGGATATTTGCGGATATTTAACGTCCTCATACAGGATTTGAAAAAAATATCAGTGGCAGCCCTGCTATATGATGGTGTGTAGAGAAACCCTTCGGGTGTTTTACTGTTCCAATGTTATAAATCAAGGTTCTGACCGATACTTCTTTACCCAAACATTTTTCCTGCAGTACCTACCTACCTTTTTTCAGGTCTAAATCCAATCAACATTTTATCATTTGTAAACAAAATATAAGTAAGATAGATAGATATTATATAGTTAAGAAAGAGTGACTGACTAGGGGTGTGCGAGTAGCACTTTTTCAAGTCGAGTCGAGTTCGAATAGTAAACAAAAATCTTCAAATCTATAGGCCTAAGTTGTTTTTGTATTTATGTACGCCCTATGTATGTACCGTATGTGTGTATGCAATTACCAAATTAATATTATGCTTCAATGCATTAGCATAGCCTTTGCAAGGGGCCATAAAAAGTTTATCATGATACTACCTATTTTACAAGGTACAAGGTTGTAAATTCAAATTCAAAACTGTCTACACCTACACTAGGAAAACGCTAAAGTCCCGCCGCATTAATGGATGAGCTTTTTAAAGTTTTCAGTTTACATGGGATATCTTTACTTTTGCAAGTGCTTTGTTTTGCTGCCTACGCATTGTAGGTGATTGTTGTCAAGTTTCTATTGTTACCTGTCAATTGGTATTAATTACCGTAAAAAACTTATATTAAAAGCTTTATTTCTATGGATTCTGGCTAACTTTTTCAACTTTTTCTTTCAAAAGGTACTACATCACCATAACCTTAATGTCCATGTAAAATATGAACGTTGTAGCCCCACCCGTTTGGTCAGAATCGGCCCAAATGTCACGAAAATATCGCACTAAAAATTTAAAAAAATCGTAAAAGTACGATATTCATGAGAAATATTTCTTCGATTGTACCCAAAAACGTAGCAAGTCTAAGTTCAGAGATTTCGAAGGTCCCCTCCAATTTTCATCAAGATCGGATATGCCGTTTGCCCGGTAGAGAGCGAACAAACAGACAGGAAAAGAAAAAAAACACCCGAGCTAAATTTTTTGGGGGGTCGGTGAAATTGAAGTCTTCGCTTCGCTCATCCAACAAGTGCAATTAATTAAATGAATTAAATCTGGGTATTTGAAGAAACAACTTGTATTAAAATTATCCTATTGTGCTTAATAGCCTAATAGGCCTACCTACCACATACAAAAGTTTTGAGTACTCGCACACCCCTAAGAAAGATCTTTTATACGTGCCGGTGGCTATACTTCTACAGGCAGGAAGATAAATATGACATAGCATTTCTCCATTCTGCCATCCTTGTGACACATTTAATTAATTAATGTTTTGCGAAACAAATAATAATAATATTTTGCTTGACATTCCAGGGGATACAGTGTATGTTCTCCGAGACATGGACGTTGAAGGAACGCCCGCCAGCCAGCCCCCTGTCAAGGTCACATACAAAACAGTCAAGACCATCAAGTACACGGATCTCGACATTTTCAGGATCGAGCGCTTGTGGAAAGACGAAAAGTTAGTTACTGCCTCATTCAGTTTGTCGATACGGTAGAAACTAGCAGGATTCTAAACTATTTCCAGTGTGACTTAGTGTGCACACAAGATTTTGTAACAATCTGTTTGGACTGTTGTTATTTTAACACTTTTTTATGGATTGGTTGCATATTTTTTCATAATCATTGCCAAGTCTTTTTGTTTATTTTTATTTATTTTTATTTATTTATTTAACGTCTATCCTATTCAGTTAAAAAACTGACAACTGCATTCTCAAGACGGCTTTGTAGACTTCTGATGTAAGCCTGGGCAAATCGATTTCATTACCAATAAAAAATTGTGATTTGGTATTTTGTTTGCCAGTAATAAAAAAGTATCTATATAATTAATTTACATGTCACTTCTACTACAAGTGTTGGAGCTTAACCATGTCCTGAACTTGATGACTGCTGCAGTTGTCATAAGATTATTAACTAAAATTAACCTCCTTTTTCCCCAGGGGAGATCGTTTTGCATTTGGTCACCATTTCCTTCGACCTCACGAAACTTTTCACGAGCCATCCAGAAAGTTCTTTCCAAATGAAGTTATGCGAGTTCCACTGTACGAGGTTAGTATCTGTTGCCACGTCCGACTCTGCGTTGGGTCGGCATTAAAGATGAGCCCCTCCATCTTCTCTCCTGCCACCACATTCCAGTCTCCTTCTTTTTGCTCTAATCTTTCCTCTCCAATATTTTAAGAACTTGACACAGTATCGAAAAAGTGATTCTGATATTGTTAACTTGAAGTTGAACTATAAACTCATGAAGAAAGATTCAAATATTTTTTATTTGTATGTAGAATTTTATTAGCAGCATAAATTAAAGAAATATTTATTTCTGCTGTTAATAAAAATTTAAAATAATAAAAACCATACAATCATCAAATTTGAATTGTTTTTGTGCATTTAAGTTCCAGTTTAGTATGAAAGTCTAAAAAAATAGTAATCGGAATCACTTTTTCGATAATGTAAAGCATTCTTCAAGAGTTATTAATAAAACATTGTGGTTTTGCGCAATAGCCGTCTCTGTTAATTGACTTGTTATGCACTGGAGATGACGAGCGTTTGTTGTGCCTGCAGGTGGTCCCCGTGGAGCTGATAATGGGCCAGTGCTGGGTCCTCGACGTGAGCACCTTCTACAAGGGTCGACCGGTCAACGCCCCGGAAGAACACGTCTACGTGTGCGAGTACAGGGTGGATAAGACTGCGCATCTCTTCACCAAGATCGCGCGACCTCGCTACCCGATATGCACAAAGTCGTACGCCTTCGAGATGTTCGACACTAAAGTGAAGCCCGTGAGAACGTACACGGTGAGTAGAGAGGGGGGGAGGTAATCTGTTCATAGCCTAACTGAGACAGACATGTACCCGGCACGCTCATAAGCACTCGCATTAAGATGTACAATGCTCTGGAGAAAAATTCTAAACAGGAACAAAAGAGGTTGCTCCCCCCCCCCCCCACAAATACCTGCCTCTGTCTATTTGGATTGTAAACCACAACCGTGTAATTGCATGTTTTGTTTCTCTTCAACACTAGGTATTTGTTTCTCGATGGTTAGTCAGGAAACACTCTCAGTCTCAGGTGGGGGTTGTTAATATTTGCATTGTATTTAGGGATGGGACGATGCCGATTCCACCGATTCTCGGAGAATCGGTAAAGAATCGTTCTACCGATTATTACGAAAATTTCAGCCGATTCCAAAATGAGCACATTCGTATTTGGCGCCAACAAAAATAGACTTTCAAGTGTTGGCAGCACGCGTAATGGAATTCGATTATCGCGAACGTGCTGCTGTCTTGCGAGCGAATGTGAAACTAATGAGATAGAAAACAACTTATTTCAAAATGGCGGAATTTCAGGCTCGTTATTTCGCGGATCTCAAGAAACTAATAATAATGTTTATTCCGGGTCATTTTCTTCAGCTGAAAACTATGAAATTAACATTAACACTTGTTTTTAACTATCTAGTAACGGTTTCTCATTAGAAAGTTGTGGTAATATAGGTGCATGCATGGTTCCAGTGTGGAACCGTAGGCCTAGGCTATTTGCGTGTGTTTTTAAGGTTCGAAATAAACATTAGGCCTACTTTAGTTGAAATGGATTACAATGACATCGATGAAAGTTTTTTTCCATCTAATAATGATATTTTTTGTCAAGTAGAGTGCTTTTGCTGACTAAATTGCTGCCAGTAGGGGCCAAACCTAGGCCTAGGAGCCTAGGCTATTGTAGGCCTAGGCCTAGGCCTAGGCCAAAACATGTATTTTCGGGACATTTAGATAATTTATTTTGGTGGATTGTCTTCGAGTTAATGCAACAATAGTGACAACTGCACTTCATTTTATCCTAGAAGAAATAATGTTGATAAAGGTGCACCCCACTGGCTAGGCCTAGACCTAGGCCTACTTTGTTTGGCCCTAGGCCTAGGCCCTACCCCATATGATTAAAAAATATATCCTGATTCCCTGGATGTTTTGTGGAAGAATACCCTAGGCTACTTTCAGGTTGGCTCTTACACCATTAGGCCTATTGGGTGGAATGAAAAATGTTATTGATAGGCCTATTGGGTAGGCCTAGACATAGAGGGCTGATCGATACGCTTTCTGTGAACCACTTAAAACACAAGCTATGTAGGCCTATGACCAATACATGGATAATAGGGATGGGCGAACCTTGGTTTTTTAAGTTTCGAACCGAACTCGAACTTCTGTAAAAAAAAGTTTCGAACTTCGAACTCGAACCGAACTTAAAAAATTCTGCTTAAAACCAAAAACAGGGAGGTAGGAATTTCAATTGGGCATACTTAAATGTCTAGGCTAAGGCAATATCTCCCTACTATCGAGATCTATTTCATCGACAGGATTGTCTAGCCTAGGCCTAGCCCTTTTGGCACAGCACCCTTGTCTTGGTCTTGGTCTAGATAAGAGCTTATAAAACATGTTTAGTCTCCTATTATCTTCTATATTCTAGGCTTACCTAGGCTAGGCCTAGGCTTTTCCTTACTTGGCCTAGCCCTAGCCTAACCTTAGCCCCTAAGCCAAAAATATTCCCTATGTACCTAGCCTAGGTCTAGGCCTAGGCCTAGTCCATAAACCTAACCTAACAAAGATTGTTGTGAAATCGCGGCCAGTTCTCGTCTAAATACCGCAACTATTAAATTTTATTAGGCCTAGAGCATGGGCATGTTATTGTTATCTAACTTTGAATAACAAACGTAAAATGACGATCTATTTTGAGGTTATGTAGCTTATCGACATCGTATTAAGGAGTGTAAGCTGACGCAAATGTGGTTAAAACTTGCCTGCGAGAAATTAATTTGTTAACATAATTGCATATAAACGTGGTTAATCGGTCTTTAATCATTGTTCAGTGATTCCAAATAATACTTGTTGCTCTATAAAACATCGTAAATATCGTCGTAAATGTCACAGCGTCTCGTCTTGGCGTCTTATATTAGCAGCTTTCTCATTGGTGGATACATTCATGATGTATCGAATTATTGCTGCGAATCGATTAGTCAAACATTAGAAGGCACGCAATTGGTGGAGAGCTGAGCACTTCCATTTCAATTATCGAAAATATTGCAGGAAATCGATAGTCGAATGAATAATACTGCCTCACCATTGGAGGATTCTCTCGCGCGCGACAGCGGCAAGTTTAAAAGTTCGGAGCAAGTTCGTAATTTTGATAAATCACGAACTCGAACTTCAAATTTCGAACTCGAACCGAACCGAACTTCAAAAAAAGTTCGGTTCGAGTTCGGAATTTCGAACGTTCGCCCATCCCTAATGGATAAGACTACCGAATGAAACTTATAATGTAGGCAAAAGCTAATAAGTTCCAGTAGGCCTAGGGCTACTTAAATAAAAAGAATCGGAATCGGCATCGGAATCGGTATCGGAATCGTTAAGGAATGGAATCGGAATCGGTTTTGGAATCGGTGAAATTTTGGAATCGTCCCATCCCTAATTGTATTCAATATTTTATTAACTTTATATTCCTTCTATTTGACTACATACTGTATTGACAATATTGCTATTATTGAATAGTGAAGTAGCCCCAGCTAATGTTTGACCTGTGTGTGTCCTTGAATGTGAAGCAGCCCAGCTAATGTTTGACCTGTGTGTGTCCTTGAATGTGAAGCAGCCCAGCTAATGTTTGACCTGTGTGTGCGCCTCCCGAGAGAGGAGCGAGCCTGTCTTGATAGCTCTGTCTTCCAGACTGACGCGGCGCAGGCGCACTGCGCAGAAGGCGTATAGTGAGACAAAGTGCTATCTCTACAGCTCTCCGTGTAGGTTGGACTGACGCGTCGCGTCTTGCATCATCACACGGAACTCGGGACCTGCGCAGAGACGTACTTACCAGACTCGATCGCTACCAGCTGACGCGTGAATTGGCGCTACACCACTAAAATAGATCGCGTACTGTAAATCATTTTTTTTTTTTTTAGCAAGTGGCAAACATAACAATGTGTACGTGTACACGCGCTGACAGCCAAGAGTGTGCACGTTTAGGAAAGTACACGCATTTGCCCATCCCTAGTGTGCCCTTGAAAGTGAAGTAGCCCAGCTAATGTTTGACCTGTGTGTGCCCACAGCCTCATGGACAGATGCAGATGCCCTCGGCTCGGTCTCGAGGGTCGCGTACCGCCGCCTCCCGAGAGCCACCCCCCGAGGAATCTGCCGCCTCCACGCAACCCCCCGAAGACGAGGAGGAGCACGTACCTCTAGCCAGAGTAAGAGAGGCTTTGGCCCACAAGGCATGTTCACGCTTCTGCTTTATTACTAGTCCTAGACTCTCAGCTCTGCATACTTTATGCTCGTTGTCTTAAACTCTGGGAAACGCTTTGTATTTACCCAATTACAAGCCTTTTTTTTTAGATGTTTCTGCCTTTTAAACAATGCACCTCTGCCGCCTTATGAGTAGCCTACGAGTATTTCCTGTATTTACTTGATCGTTAGCTGATATACCAAATGCAAGCCAACCACATTAAAAGTGTATCCAACAAAACAAAAAACTTAAGCATGTAAATACTCTTGGGTGTCTTTTTGATCTGCAAAAATTTATCACAAAAATAGGCTTACAATCTGGTAATACTGTAAATGAAATACTACCTTTCTTTTAAACTTTTAATCTGGAGTTTCTGTGGCCTTGCATCGTATGTCTTTGGGCACACTTGCTGTCAGAAGTAACAAGCCATCGATTAGAAGTTAGAAGTTTATTTATTTTATTTATTTATTTATTCATTTATTTATTTAACGTCTATCCTATTTAGTTGAAAAACTGATTTACAAAGGAAGACAACTGAATAAATCTAATTACTTCAAATACTATTATTGCACTATAGTGGCTTATTCCCTTGCATTCAACCTATTCAGCTAAATTTGCCTGACCATGGATTATCATTTTTAAATTTTAATGCACGAAAAGTGACGAAAGCTCAATTTATGTAAGTTTTTTGTTTTTACTTCTGCTTTTAAGAGCGCATGTTATTATTTTGACTGCTGATGTGTTTCGTTATCTGCCTCGAAAAACTGCTTTGTGGTATTACCAGTATGAGGTATGTCATTGTTTGGATGGCTATGTTTAAGCTTTATTCATTTATTGCTTACATAGTTTTATTAATGTTGAATAACTTTTTTCTAAAGAGTTGTATTTATTTCATTTATAATGTTATTTGTGTATTTATATGTGATCAACTGTTGAGGCTAGCAGATAGGCAAGTTCCGAGCCCCCGGCTTACTATTTGTTTGGGGTAAACAATTCATAACTTATTTCTATTTGTCATATTTCATGTGAACATTAAGGCTATTCGACCACTTTTTCTATTTTCCCAAATATGCTACCAAGCCAAAATATAGTGAATGGCTTTGAAACCTGGCACTTTTAGAAAATCAAAACTATATATTTTTTTTTTGATCCGGCACACGGCTAATATCGCCACTTCAAAATAATTTCAAACTTCAATTCGCCCAAGCACACCATTCAACGTAGGGTGTTGTGTTTAAATTGTGACATTATCAACTGTTTTTCTAGAGGCTGACTAAAAGAAAAAAGATTTCTTTTAACAATTGTTTTTCCTACAAAGTTTTTCGTTTGGCGGTACAAACTGGTAAAAAATACCACAAAACAAAAAAATTCACGAGAAAGACAATTATTGTAAAAAAAAAAAAAAAAAATCTCTCAGTCAGCCTGTAGAAAACCAGTTGAAAATTAATGTCACAAAAACACAGCTACCTACGTTGAATGGTGTGCTTGGGCGAATTGAAGTTTGAAATTATTTTGAAGAGGCAATATTTGCCATGTGCCCGATCAGATTTTTTTTTAATAGCCTTGATTTTCTGCTAGGAGAGAGCTAGAGCTAGGTTTCAAAGCCATTCACTATATTTTGACTTCGTAGCATATTTCGAAAAATAGAAAAATGCGGCCGAATAGCCTTTATGAAGATTAAATAATCATTATATACAAAAGTCATTAAATATCCTTAAGGCTATTCCACCGCGTTTTTCTATTTTCCAAAATATGCTACTAAGTTAAAATATAGTGAATGGCTTTGAAACATGGCTATTTTAGAAATCAAAAATATTTTTTCAAAATTTTCTGATCCGGTACACGGCCAATATAGCCACCTCAAAAATAATTTCAAACTTCAATTCGCCAGGGCACACCATTCAACGTACGGTGTTGTGCTTTTGTGACATTAATTTTTAACTGTTTTTCTATGGACTGACTGAGAGAAAACAGATTTATTTTAACCAATTGTCTTTCCAGCGAATTGTTAAAATAAATCTGTTTTCTCTCAGTCAGTCCAAAGAAAAACAGTTGAAAATTAATGTCACAAAAGCACAACACCCTACGTTGAATGGTGTGCCCTGGCGAATTGAAGTTTGAAATTATTTTGAGGTGGCTATATTGGCCGTGTACCGGATCAGAAAAATTTGGAAAAAATATTTTTGATTTTCTAAAATAGTCATGTTTCAAAGCCATTCACTATATTTTGACTTAGTAGCATATTTTGGAAAATAGAAAAACGCGGTGGAATAGCCTTAATAATTTACTCAATTGTGCAGTGTTCCTGTGCCCGCATCTACATTATGATCCGTCTAGTTTTTCATATTTGACAAGCCTCTAAATAATGTGAAGGCCCATTGCACAGGACAGTAATTAAATACTTTTAATCTATTAGCTGCAGTTGTCATCAGCAGGTGAAAAGTTTTGTCGCCCCCAGCCCTTCAGGCTGGGATTTATGTTCTCTTTGCTTTCCCAACCTGTCAACCCTTCTCCAATCTACTTCCGAAGAAAACACGTTGATTTTACCGCATGTAGCATTCGAAAAGCATCACCTTGCGCACTCTCGTTTTGATTGCCCCTAAATACAGACCCTCACGACAGCTCGAAGCTGCCTGCGTCATTGTGCAACTTTATTGCACACGCTGTCTATCATTCTAAATAAGATTCGGGCGGGCGTGGTACACTTCAGTCTCGCCTCGCATACACATCATTTCACGCATTTTGTTCAGACTCAAAACCCGTACGTGATTATTGCGAGTATGAAAAGGCCGCCGGATAAAATAAGTTATGTTTAGGCCTACTAATGTTTTCTTAAGTGAAGGCAATAGTTTCCTCACAATGTTATCTTGATAAGGAGAACAATACCAAATGAAGATAAGATAGGCCTACTTGCGTGAGATAATACTTCACGTTCTAAAAAGGCGGAGTGTCTATTCGCACCCACTAAGGTGCGCCGAGGAGGTTTTATGCTATTTTCACCTATGTTCTGCGCATGCGCGGGTGTGGCCAACATTTAATGGACAGTACCCTACACCCGAAATCCTTTCCGTTACAAAACTACTTTCGTTAGGTTAGCCGAACTTTCCGCTGGCTACAGTGCGCCGCGCTAGTTCTAGGATATAATCGAAAAGAGCGCACCCGAAATCCTTTCCGTTAGTGTATAAAAGTTGGGTAGAAAAAACGCGCACCTTCAGGTTATTCATTTCACGTCGGTGCAAATAGAATATTAAATGTTGGACACACCCGCGCATGCGCAGAACATAGGTGAAAATAGCATAAAACCTCCTCGGCGCACCTCAGTGGGTGCAAATATCCACATCCATGCAGTTGTTTATTGGCTGGAGGTGTCACGGAGCCTCAAAAACGTGGTAAAAAAAAAATTTAACGGCATGGGACCATGAAATTTTGACATAAGCACGACAACGGGCAACCGGTGAGGGTCATAAATGGCATTGTTCTTATGGAAGGATAATATGCATTTCCAACAAAAACAACTCCTTGTAAAATGCTGGCTGTGGTCTGCTCGAGTCGAACTGCATCAGCCACAAGAGTCGCATCCTTTTAAGCTTTCTTTTGGCCATCACCACAGCTTTCTTTATTTTACAATACTTGTTTACTACTTAGCGTGCATGCACAGTTGATTCGACAATCGTCAATCGAAACCTCAAACGATGCCCATTATCTGACTGTGTGTGATAATGTTGCAGCGTGCGAATCAGAAGGTTCGGCTCAACTCCATCCTGCTCCGGCTCCTGGCCCGCCTACCCAGCAAGCAGCCGCTTGACGTGTCCTACCTGCTGGAGCCGGGACGGAGACACCGCAAGAAGACCTCGCTGCTAAACGCGTGAGACTGGCTCATATAGAGGGTTGGCCAAGTGCCGATTTATTCGAGATGGACCAAGTATTTTTCAGGGGAATTTTAAGTACAATTCTCAAATGGAGTGAAAGTTAATTGTCCCCTCATTCGTGCAAGCTAATACCAAACGGAAATCCATTATAGCTGTGAAGGAGAACTGTGTTAGTCTGTCGTCGACAGTTAACAGCCGCGTTGTTATCGCTTAAGATGTATATTATATTTATAGAATCGATTGTTCTCGTGTGTATTTTTCAACTGGGAACGATAACTTTCACTCCGTATTGTGATATTGAAACTTTGTTATTTTATTTAAATGTAATTGCCGTCGTGTCTGCCTAAAATGTTCCATCTAAAGGTGGTGTTTTGTGTACCAAAACCTCCCGCCGTTGTCCGGAAAGAAAGTAACGATGCAAGAAATGTACGTCTACTTTGGTTTCGGTAGGAACATCTTAGGCATGACTGTTGCACGGGAGTGAAAGAGTAGGTTGAAGAAAGATTTAGGCCTATATAAGTTGTTTTTATATCCCTTTACAAGTTTTTTTTTAGACATTTGTTTTAGTTTGATACCAACCCCTTATTTATTTCTATTTATTTTTAAATTATTTTGAGGGCCCACCTCAATTGCATAATACCAAAATACGAGAGACGGAAGGGATGAGATTTATTTTTCTATCAAATTTACCTGGAAAATACTACAACAGAAAAGTTTCCCAGCCCTCTTACAGATTGCAACATTTATCAATTCTCTACTGGCTAGTACGTAACCAATCAGGATTCACTCTTTCAGATACTGGTTCAGAAATCAAAGGATCTTCTGAGAATGTAAGATATATTTTAAAAGCATCAAACAATAGTTAAAAATAGTTATGTTACAAACTTACTTAGTGTTTAACGGTGTAATTTCATTAGTACTATAATATTTGCACTTGTGTGGATGAATTTATTGTTGAAACAGAGCGCATGTGTACTTTTCTCAATAATATTAAAATTAATGTACTACCTATTTCATTAACTTAATTGAAGTAATTATTGTTTGGCATGATTTTTAGTGGAACAGTGCATACCGTTTTGTTTCTCCTCATAATACTAGCAGACTGTAATCATGTCAATATTATATATTCGTGGACTTATTTATTTTTACTTAAATTCAGAATAAAATGTACTTTACTGCAGGTAGTATTAAATATGTTGTTTAGTTATGTAGATATATACATAACATGAAGTTTTGTTGGTGAAAATCAATACATACTGGTAACTAATAGTGACCATTTTGCCTTGCAGTTACTCTTTCTCATAGTCTACATTGTGAATTATATATACATACATAGTTTCCTGCGTTCCTGTTTACATTTAGTAACGCTAAATAGTATATACATATATAAATGCCTGTTTGTGTAATAGTAACAAGTTACGATAAAATCTTGTTAATTCAATATCCGCAATCCAATTGTCATCTACGCTAAAAAACTACATACAGTAGTATGTAAATTATGACTGACCACTGATGATTATCAATTGTAACTGTTCACTATTTAGGTAGTACTCTTATCTGAAAACTAACTTACATAATTATTATTAAAATTAAATTAAAACCAAGGCCACTAAAACTTACGTAAACAAAAAGATTTGTAAATTACGTTTCAATATTGTTCCGGGTCAACAACACAAGCTTTTTTATTTTTAATATTACAACTAGAACACAGTTATTTACTGCTGCAATGTAAGCTAAATTAGTCTCAAGCCAAATTCATTAATCCGGTTTTACAAAAATGTGTAGGCCTATTATTTAACCAGGCATATTAAAAACATTTTGCTGCAAGCGTTTTCAATATCAATTTTCTTCAAGCATTGCCAGAGAGAAATACCAAAATTATACTTTTCTAGCATGTCCATACTTGTGTGCATTTGAGTAATAGTACAATAATTTAGAACAAAACAATTGAATAGATCCTAAATAATTAGGAAGTTTAGTTTACACACTGACTCAATGTATTGCTGTACCGTACATGAAATGCTCAGTCTTTTCCTGTTCATTAAATCGGCCAGACATGAGCGCGAGTTGGAGGCTACAAATCAGTACAGTCATACAAGTAGAGCAGGAACTATGTGCAATGTAATATTTAGCGCCTATTGAATGGTGTTTACAACCCTGTAGGTAATCAACTTTAAAGTGTAACATTAGTACGTACTACATTGTTATAGGCACTGTCAATCAAATTTAAAATATTAATTGGTTCAGCCTTGGTTTGTGATGAGCATGTAGTAATATTTTGCCAATAGGTTTGTTCGTTCGCACACACTTTTGTGAAAAGAGCCATTTTGGTCTGTTCGTTCGCTTCAGTGTTAAAACTGGCACTCATAACACTAGCCTAGAAGCCAGTGTAAAGTGTAGACACTGACTTTTTGAGTGTTAACACTAGGTCCGCGAACGAACAAACCTAACGAAATAAGAAAAAACATTCACCAATGTCAAGATTAAATTGGTTGGTTTCAAAAGAATTCTACTGTCAGTTGTCACTTGACCTGCTCTTGCATACAGTAGGTTCTACCGACACTTGACCTGCTCTTGCATACAGTAGGTTCTACCGACACTTGACCTGCTAGAACAATCTTATACCCAACATGGCTGTACTGTCATGTAGTATTATATTGATATGGGTGCATACTTGTGTACTCTATTATTGCCTATTTATATTTATCATTAATTATTATTAGTTTTTTTTTAAACTTGTAACTAATTTTAGAATTATATAATTAGTAGTACTATAGTATCTGCCATCCCAGTGACATAAAGTTTTTAGTAACTGTATGCAGTAGGCTGTACTTTTAAGAATTGACTGATATATTATCTCTTAAGTTAAAGTTTGTAGTTGCCATTCTATTATTTTTATGTTCCACTAAGCTAGGTTATTATTATGACAATTATGTAAAACAATGTGTGTTTACTGTGTCTGTATGTAGTATATAATTAATTTGGGAGTTTGAAACTGTTAGTTATTATTTATTACATTACATAGGCCACTTCTCATAAAATCTAAAGCATACATACTAATAACTTTATCAATGATAATGCTTTGTAAAGCTAAATTATGATTACATAAAGCCTAACAACACTTTTCACTTTGCAAATCCTAAGCTAAGTATGTAGTTTATAAGTGAACAAAAAAGTACAAAAACAAGTCACAAAATTGATGTGAAATTTGTTGGTGTGTGTAATATTTTGATGTCAGTAAGTTGGACTGAAAATGTAACTGTTGAGATTTTAGACATTTAACTGAAAATTTAATGTCAAGATAAGAGTCTATTTTTTATGCTAGTCACAAAAGTTGTAACTATTTTTGTGTGTCCTGTGTCAGATACAACGCCACATTTACCGCTCTACATGGGAGTCTGGTTCGGGGCACATCTGCTCCGAAACCGCATTCTTGATGGTCGAATAAAGCATTTAATTATCTTGTAGCTTATGTATAGACTTTATTATGTACAGTCAACTTCTGTAAAAAAAATGAACAAATTGCAATGTTTTGTGTAACTTAATTCTTTTCAATTAGTACTAGAGAAAGTAGATTGTTGGGAGTTCCTTGTTGGATACACCCCATATAGCAAATAGCACTTCCAACTAATTTTCTACGTGGTTTAATGTCAATCACAATTGTAATTAGGTACATACTATTAGAATGAATAAGCTGGTAATAACTTTATTTGTTGAATAGTATACTATATCGTTTTTATCAAGATTATCACAATCTGTACATATACTATAAATGTAAATTAAATCGTGTAATATTAACTTTGAGGCGAGCACTGGTCTAAATACTATTGTTTGGGAACGGTATAACTTGTGAACTAACTCGACCCAGGCATTGTTTCGGGTATTGAACGATGGCCGAGGCCAAAGTTTACGCCTGCTGATTGCCGGTGCATTTAAAATGAGCCTAAAGTAGACTAGCCATGGGTAGTGTTCAGAAAGATTGTTGAAAACATTCTCTTGTGAAATGTATCTTGTGATAAAATGGGTATGGTTAAAAACTATGTTTGAGCAATAATGCCAATAATGATACATTATCTGGTAGGTTTTACTTTTCCATTAATATTGATCCTAAACTTTTACATGTACAGTCAAATGTTTTCTCAGATATCACCTAACGTAACTGTAGTTGAAGCAGCTTGCATCGTTAGATATAATTTATTATGTCTACTAAGTGCTTATCCCACCCTGAGGTCCAGCTAATTAGCATATAAGAAATGATATCTAGTTGAGCAATTATGTACTACCTATGTCATGCATCTATATTATTTTTGAAAATACTTGAACAATAATGTCCCAAAAATTGTTTCTACACTGTTTGCTTACATACATTGTATGGAATTGTAGTTTGAAGGAAATACATCACTACATGTACCATTTACATGTCGAACTAAATTATGATAAAGTCTATAGTGGTTTATTTGACTCCTGTTTGTTTCATTTATTTCCAGCTATCGTTCACCAAATATGGCATGTCTCATTCTCTACAAAGATTCTACCTAGAGGTAGGTGTAGCATTGGACTTTTAAAAGAATGCATCATCTCAATATGTATGTAAATGGTGGAATGGAATGAATTGAATACTATACTATTCTATTTTTATTATTTTTTATTATTAACTTGCATTATTTTATTTGTCTTAACAGAAGGTCTATTAAAAGGGCCCAGGGTTCAGATTTTTTACTTGAAATAATAAGTAGACTTGTTGTATTTTACTGTGAATAGCGAATGTTCACAAAGTCAAAATTATAATATTGACGTGGCGTGGATGTAAGAAATGGATAGAAAACCACTTAAAAACACCATTACTAATATTTTAAATTCTATTGAGGCTCAAAGTTTGTGGTATTTTATTTCCTGCACAAACAGCATGTGACTCAAGATTTGGGTCTAGACCATTGTTGAGGAATGCGCAAAGCTGTTTAGTGTCTTTGGATCAATAAATAAACTACCGCCTTCTAGATTACACACTTAATATCACTTCATTTTTCATTACCTTATTGGTCGATTTGCAACAATATAGCTAATAGTGACGTAACCGCTCGTTTTTCCAGACATTTTTTGTGTAACTTTCAGGTTATTTTATATATATATCGCTACACTTTGTTCCAACATCGTTTAGTTGGGTAAAGGGGTGTTTCCACCTAAATCTTGGGCATCACCGAATCAGCACCGGCCTGCCAAGCTCGGCACCTCATCTTCTTCCTCATTTTCTTGTCGTAACACCAACTCTCTCCACTTTTTCCTGTCCTCCCACCATCTTTCTCTCTCTTCAACCACTTCCCACTCCTCTCCTCTCTCCTCCACATCTGCCTGTTATAAATTATTATTATTATATATTATAATTATATATTTTATAAATGAAAAAATTATGTAATGTCATTAAGGTGAAGTCCTTAATGTAGTCGAGTGATAAAAAAAGTTGAGGAACATTCCCTATTATTGAAATGTAGAAAAGATGTTCACTGGAGAAGTGTATGTCAGTTGATTAGTGCACTGTAGACCTGCAGGCATAGGGGAAAGGTCAGTTTTGTGTGGCTCGTTGGTCTTGTGGTTAGCGTATCTGCTTCCAATGCAGAAGGTCCGGGGTTCGATTCCCGTCAAAGTCAGAAGTTTTTTAACTTCTGATTTGGACTTAAGGCTCATTCACAACCAACTTAGGCCGCTAACTTATCCTCTTCAAGTTGCTGTTCACGATGACTTTTTCCGAGGTAAAGTTCACGCTGTACATAACCTTTACTTGCATTATAAATTTGCATCCTATTTCCTATTTTGCCAGTATTTGAATTTAAATAACATAACAATCAAATAACCAACTTCTTGTGCTCGACTGGTAGTTTAAATTAAACTAACAGCATTTTCTCAAACCAATTTTGTTGTTGTTTCTTTGGCATCCATCTTTGCAATATTTTATTCTCTAGGCACTCTCTGATTGGTTCATTCTTAAGGTTAAGTAAACTTCCTAAGTTTAAGTTTGGGAGTTTGCAAACTTTTGGCAGCTGATAAGTGTAAGTTTAAGACTAAGTTTTGTCATGAACAGACGTGTTGTTTTCCATCCATAAGATGAACCTTTAAGTTAGCTGATAAGTTATCTACTAAGTTGGTTGTGAATGGGCCTTAAAGTCCATCAGTTCTTGTCTTAGGAGTTTGTAAACGGTGACTTTGGAGCCGTCCTAACAACGAAGCACTTAATAAATTCAAAGTTGTTCTAAATCGACCTTGTTGATTCTGGCGTTGATCCGCGGGTGTTCGTATTGTCTATACCACTGATTGCTTTATTTCCTATTTTAAAAAAATATCGATCTTTGGTTTGTTATCGCTCACTTGTCGATTGCGTCGGGGCCTACAGGGTTGGCTTGGTCGCTTTGATTTACTGTCCCCCACTGAAAATCAGTTATATAACTGAGTGTGTAGACTCTAAATACAATTTATTTATTTTACCTGCTGTACGTACTAATTTCAAGGAGAAGCTGTCTCGCTTGGAAATAACCTGTTTGATGCCAGTCCAGATTAGGTAATAGTACCAAGTCATGACAGCTCATGGTGGGCAACAACATTTATTTATTTAACATCCATCCTATTCAGTTAAAAAATTGATTTACGAAGGGGGACAACTAAATAGATCTAATTAGTAATTACATAGATGCAGACACAACAATGAACTACAGTTAAGTAAATTTGAAATACTAATATTACAACAACAATGTATTAAAACACAATAATGTTGGTAACAAATTCAAAAAGGATATCAAAATGCAATTAATTAATGAACCAAAATTAAAAAAGGGGAAAAAGAAAAGAAAGATAGAAAGAGAAAGAAAATCACCAGAAACAAAAAGAAAAAACTTTCCCTTGCTGATGACAACTGCAAGTCGATGATTTCTAAATAAACACTGGGATCGAGCATACAATACCTAGTAAAGTTGTCCGGCCACCATCTTGGAAGTACTAATTTAAAGTTAAACTAAATAAACAATGTTTACTAACCTGTGAAAAGATCACCCGCATTGAGAAGTAGATTGTATAGAACCTTAATTTTGGATTAAAAACAACAATTGTAATCCTTTAAGAGACCATCCATTTTTTATATTTGTTAAAAAGCACATCAGTATCAAAATACAAATACATGTTGATGATATGACTGTTGTTATTATCACTCTTAAGCGATATGTTTTCCCGCCTTGGTACCGAGTTCGAATCCCGTCGAGATCTGCAATCTTGACATCTTGTTTGAAGTTTTTACGAGGTTTTCTTCATTCGTTAGTGCAAATGCAATGGAATAAAGCTCTCGGACATTCCTTCACAGGGTATTTTTTTTTGAGCAAGCGTAGCGAGCGTCTCCACTTGACTCTTATGGCTCGAATGTGTTTTTTTTTTGTTTTTTTCTGTTACTGCTTCGATACAGGTCGCACCGTTTCTCTGATCGACCTGAAATTTTGCACACATGTACATATCACCTAGGCGGGTTGCTGTATAGTTTTTGAACAAAATCCGATCGTTGGTTATAAAAAATAAAAAAATGTTCCCATCGTTATGAAATTTTGCAGGGTCAATAAGTACAACATTCTCTCCTATTTTACAAATTTTCAGCTAAATCGGTCAAGACCTTAAGTAGTGTAGATAGGAATTACATTTTAACAAAAGTAACGTTACCATGGCAACGAAAAGTCTCACTATGCACTGCCACCTAGAAGTAATCAAAATACTATCGAGGAAGCAGTGTATTATTTGTTATGTTTTCCTCTAGATGGCGGTGGATTTTATCCATTCTCTCCTATTTTACAGATTTTCAGCTAAATCGGTCAAGACCTTAAAGACTTATTGGTATGTAACATTATGGGAATGTCGTACTCGGGTCGTGTTGCACGTACCGGTGCTCGCTCAACAACGCGACGGGACTTTAGCGTTTTCCTAGTTAAACGTAACTGGTCAACCATGAGTACGCACTTGGAAAACCGTGAAGCTGGGTTGAGCACAGTGCACTCCACTTGGTTATTTCAAACGGGCCATTTTTCGCCCAGTTACTATTAAAAAACACACCCTCAATCTTAACTCCAATACCTGTAGGGTTACACAACATCCCGAAACGACAACGCCTCATCCCAGGTCACACTCAAAAGTTTAATCCTTTATTTTATAGTACAACAACACATTTCTAAATTTTGAATAGTTTCCAACAAGATAACAAAAATTTGGTCCAAGTACATTACAGGTAGAGATACGTTTTTTTTAGCATTTTAGGTTTTTGATGCAACAAAATGCTAATTTTGATGATTTAAAATTTTACTAAAAATAATGTTTTTAAATTTTAATGCTTATTGAGAACTAGTTTTTAGCAATGTATTCTAGTGTTTTATGTGACTACTATATTGAATTGAAATGTTCCTATAATTCATCATTTACCATTAGAAGTTTAAGAATCACCCTACATTTAGGGTTTTGGTGGAAAGGAAACCAATTGTTGCTACAAAATGCTAAATTTGTTAAAATTAATGCTAAATATTCTTAATTTAAATGCTAAAAAGACGTATCTCTAATTATAGGCTACTGGCCCTTTTCACAAAAATGAAGAAAACATGATGTTAAACAATTATTTTTTTGGTTTTTATCAATCTCATTTTAATAGTGTGTCTTGTGGTTAGATGCTCTGCTTTCATTGCAGAAGGTCTAGGGTTTGAATCCCGCGGCATTCAGGCATAAGTTTATTCACTTGTGGTATGGACATCAGTTCTTCCATCAAAGTCCAACTCGCAACCTTCTCGTGGTTTGGGCCGTGAGTAGGGGAGTTTCACTCCCTAAAACTAATGGCGAGCTCTGGGTCATCGTCGGGGAACTTTCCCCTTCCCTTTGACTACGGTACCTCCCCGACGGCGACGACAATGACAACACGGACGGATGAAGACAGACGAAGACGACATCGACGTGGGGGAACCCCTGCCCTTCCCACACTTGTGGCTGGTTCTGACCAGCAGCAGCCCCCCTTGCCCCCCTGCGTCTCCCCTTACGTTCCTCCCCCGGAAAGAAGTATACATGGTGGTAACTCACACTTATAGAAATTTGTTTTATCTTGGGGCGCGAATAATCTTACTGTTAAAGCGCCCTAAAACTACTAATACTAATACTTAGCTTGGCGTGACTTAGGAGTTTGGATTGGAGCCATCGTAGCAACGAGGCACATAATAAATTCAAATAGTTAGCCTTGTTGATTCTGGCACTGTGCTTGTGCGGGTGAAATAATGTCCAGATTGATTCACAGATGTGGGTGTTTCCTTCTTTAATATGCCGGTTTCTAGTCATGGTCATTGTTTGTCGTCGATGTTGTTGACTCCTACAGGGTTGGCTTGGTTTGGTCAGCTTTTCAAACTTAATGTCCCCCACTGAAAATCGTTTGTGACTGAGTGGGTAGCCAATACGAAATTATTTATTTAGCATAAAGAGCATTAAGAGCAGCCAATCTACATTTTTGTCGGTTCGTCTTTAATTTATTTCTCTATGATTTTACTCAAGGATACTATGATACATTTATTCTACTCATACACCTGTTAATTCGTATTCATCAATATGTCATCTTCAATTAAAATCCATATCCATTGTCCATATCTTATCTTAAAACTACCGCCTTGGCATTTCGGCCCACGGCATGGTGGATTGTTTGTGCGCCGTGGCCAGTGTTGCCAGACGTGCCATAATTATCGTTTTATGCCATAATCTAGGGTGTCATTCGATAATCGATAGTGCATGTGCCATAGTGACTAAATATGCCATAGTTTTAGATGTAGTGCCATAATTAGGGTAATTTGTGCCATTTTTTATACAAGCCCTATAAAAAATTTCAATTTCTCAAGTTATTATTCATTTAATATTTGAAATGTATTTGTTGTTTTGTTGATTCGGGACAGTCAATTTGTGTTTTTATCTTTTTAAAACCTAGTTTGAAAGACGCGCTGGACAGTGATTAACATTTGGTACCACTGCGTCCATGTGAGTCGATCGATCGATCAGCATCATGTGAGTCGATCGATCGAGTATTCTCGCCCTCGCGCCGCGCCGCTGCCATTCATCTGACAGTCAATTCGCGATTTTCACTTCTGTTCATATCATTGTTACCGGTAATAGCTTGTATTTTGCACTTATGTACACGCATATTTGTTGTCTTTTAATTTTTCAGCTTGTGCCATAATTATTCTCGGAAATCGATAATTTCCACATAGATGTTCAATAATTCCATTTTGGGAGTCTGGCAACACTGGCCGTGGCAATGGAGGGCCGTGACATTGTAAACATAACCTCACCACACCTCACGCAGAGAAGCGTGCCCCGAGAGATGTGATTTTATTTTACTCAAAATCAATGGTAATGTACTTACTAATTACGATTTTAACAAAGTATTAGGCGTACACCGAAGAAACTAGCTAATTTATTTTCCCACATAGGCCTAGAATTCACGAGGTTTTGAGGCCTGAGTTCCAATCGACTTACGGAGGTCCCGTGGGCCCTAGCCCTACTAGGCTAGGCCTAGGCCTACCCGGAACTTGTGAGCTGTACTTTGAAATTTAAATTAAAATAAATTAAATTTAAATTTAAAGTATGGTTAGTCTGACTTCTTGTTACGGGTCGTAGACTTACAGCAGGAGGAGTAGCAGTAGGAGGAGGAGGAGGAGTATGCGTTAATGTTCTTGGTTTATGGCAAAGGTTTATGATGGACTTCCAAGTCTGAGGTAGGCGTTTTCCATCATCCCTTTTGTTTAAACTATGAGGCCTCTTCTCAATTTCTATTGCTTCCCTTATAATCCTGGAATGAATACGGTCCGTAGCTAAGCAATTACTCTTGTACCCTCAAAATTAATAGCATGTCCCTGATCTGCCACGTGTTGTGCAAGAGCTGATCTTGGTTCATTCTTTTCTACTGAGAGTAAGTGTTCCTGTCGACGTTGAGAGATTTTTCTTCCAGTCTGCCCCACATACGTTTTTTCACATGATCCGCAGGGAATTTCGTACACACCATGGCTTTCCAATGGTATGGCGTCCTTTGGTGATCTTAAAAATGAACTATAACCTTCCTGTGTGGTAGGAATACAGTTTTCACCTATGCCCAGACAAGATCTTGCTAACTCGAACAGTAGTGCCTCTCATGTAGGGCAAAAATGCTACTTTTCGTGGTTTCACAGTTTCATCATCAACATTCGCTTGCGTTTTATTGGGTACACGATTAAATGCATTATATATGCTTACAGTAGAAACTCCTCCTGCTGTAAGTCTACGACCCGTAACAAGAAGTCAGACTAACCATACTGGTCAAAATATTCACAAAACCGTGCTACCTTCCACAAGTCAAGGTCCAAGGACAAGAAGTCAAGCAAGAAATCATCCCACAAGTTCTGGTCAAGCAGACTAGCCTACTTCATCTAATCAATAACATGAGATGTTTTTCTAAACTCTTTCCACATGTTATAATATTCCTGTTAGTTAACTTCTTTGCATTGCCTTGTTTATTATGTTTGTTTTATGTTTTTATTGTGTTTTTGTTTCGTTTCCCTCTTGAAGTGTTTTTGTATATTGGGTTTTTTACTTGAGTTGCTTTACTGTCTTTGACAAAGATTGGTGAAACCCAGTCGAAACGTCGGATTAAATAAACAATATACGTGGTAAACCGAAAGAAGTAAATTTAATTATTTAAAGATGGTAACATATAATATATATATATATATATATGTTTTTGGATATTTTCGTGGCCGATATGAATTAATGAACTAGGTTTTTCGGTTATAATGCCACGTTTATTCACATTAGGCCAACGTTTCGATGAAATTTCACTCATCTTCTTCAGGGCCAATACAAATTAATATATAAAAAACGAAAACTACATTACATTGATCTGTTGCAAGTAAATACATCGACAGTCAGAGTGACAAGATCCATGACGAAAAGCAATATGAAGGACATGTAGTGACTTTCTTCTTTCTTTGCAACGTCAAGCTTTGCAGTGATTCTTTGAGTTGTTTTAATTTGCCATATGTGCAGTGATTTCTATTGTTTATATTTTGTTGTATTTTGTTTTCCCAGTTTTGTTCTGAATTTATCAATGTAATGTAGTTTTCGTTTTTTATATATTAATTTGTATTGGCCCTGAAGAAGATGAGTGAAATTTCATCGAAACGTTGGCCTAATGTGAATAAACGTGGCATTATAACCGAAAAACCTAGTTCATTAATATATATATATATAGGGGGGGGCCTAATATTTGTATCGCAGACTTTCATGGATGGAATATGCGCACATTGTATTTTTGGGTAGTCCGAGTGGTTTTATTTTATAAAATAAAATATTTATTGCCACTAAGTTAATAGGTATTTGGATGAGCGTAGCGAGCGAAGCGAAGATTCCATATCACTACACTGGAGAAAAAAATCCGGAATGTTTTTTTTTAATGTATTTTTGTGTGTCTGTTAACACGATTCCGGCTAAACCGATACTCCGATTGCGATGAAATTTTATGGAGGCCTTCGAAATCTCTGAACTTAGAACTGCCACGTTTTTTAGCGCAATCGGGAAATTTTTTCTCATAAAAAACGCAATTTTACGATTTTTTTTTTATTTTTTTTAAATTTCTTCGACTTATAACACCTACATGCTTTATCCAGGGCTTCCACTGAGGCGACTTTGCGACTATTTTGCGACTATTTTTAGCAAGGTCCCATTTTGGCGACTATTTTTGGCAATATTAGCAAAAATGCGACTATTAGGCGACTTTCTTCGTCAAATTGAGTAAAAATGCGACTATTTTTACTTTTAGCAGTGTTGTTGCATAGAGGTAGAGAAAACGGTGATATCGAATTTCGCGATTTTTTTAATCCATTGAATTGCCTAAAATGTAATATTATCGACGAATTACATCATTTAGAGATGGAAAAAAACACATTTTGAAAATGCAAATTTCTCGTGTATAGCGCGAAATAACGAACAAAATTGTATCAAACTGGTCCAAACGCGAATTAACTCACGAAATTGAACCTTTTAGTGTGCAAAATTAAGGGCATTTTGGAGGTGCCGGTCCAGACCGAATATTACACGTGCAGTAGGCGGTAGGCCCTACAGTAAACAGACGACAGCGTACCGTGGCGTCTCGGGCTTCACGGAAATAGACCGCCAAAATAACGGTGCGTATCACAAATTCCGCGGAAATAGTCCACCAAAATAACGGTGCGTACAAATATTTTTTTTTGTTGTGAATCGATTCTGAATAGATTCTTGGGTCACAATTATCGATTCTATCTTTTTGGAATCGGTGTCATCCCTAACTTAAGGTGACGTTTTTGAGAATTTTTTGGAAATCGCGAAAAAAGCGAAATTTGGGTTTTTATATCACCATTTTTCATTACCTCTGTGCATTGAACATATATCAGGCCTATTTCATATGAAAGTGCCAACATTTCCCGTTTTGGAGTTGAATCTATTTTCGGAGAATTGACGCGCGGATTTTAGACTTCCTTTCAATTGTTTATTCTTTATTGGATGAGCGTAGCGAGCGAAGCGAAGACTTCAATTTCACTGACCCCCAAAAAATTTAGCCCAATGTTTTTTGTTTTTTTTTTGTATTTCTGTCTGTTTGTTCGCTCTCTACCGGGCAAACGACATATATGCGATCTTGATGAAAATTTGAGGGGACCTTCGTTTTCTCTGAACTTAGACTTGCTACGTTTTTGGGTACAATCGAAGAAATATTTCTTATGAATATCGTACTTTTACGATTTTTTTCGATTTTTAGTGCGATATTTCCGTTACATTTGAGTCGATTCTGACCAAACGGGTGGGGCTACAACGTTCATATTTCACATTGACTTTAGGATTATGGTGATTTGGTACCTTGTGAAAGAAAAAGCTGAAAAAATTAGCTAGAACCCATAGAAATAAAGGTTCTAATATGAGTTTTTCGATTTTTAGTTCAATATTTTCGACACATTTGGGCCGATTCTGACCAAACGGGTGGGGCTACAACGTTCATATTTCACATAGACATTGATGTTATGTTGATGTACCTTTTAAAAGAAAAAGTTGAGAAAGTTATCTAGAATCCATAGAAATACAGGTTTTAATATGAGTTTTTCGATTTTTAGTGCGATATTTTCGTCGCATTTGGACCGATTGTGACCAAACGGGTGGGGCTACAACGTTCATATTTCACATGGAGTAGTAGATGATGACGAAGACGATGTCAAAGTCCCGTTAGTGTGATGAGGACCAATGATGTAGAAATTGGTAAGTCAAACTGCATATGTAGGCTATCAAATACCTTTTTGTAGGACTACATTTAAATATTTCCCATGAATGTAAAAAAGGTCTTGTGGTACTACCCTAACGTGTTGATTTTAAAAATTACAGGAGGTCACCTCGCATATCGCGTTCATAAAGATAGGTGCTATTCCAAATCACTTGTGCACAGCAATGTGCACTCAGACATTTAAAAAATTGTATTTACATGTAAACATAAAAAGTATGTTAGCTCTCACATATGTATAATGTATAGTATAGACCACGCCCATTTCGCATTTTTAAGATAAATGAAAAGAAATTGTTGTCAAGCAAATTACAAACTAAAAACTCAACAAATAGCTCGGCTCCTTAGATCCCAAACAGGCTTAAGTTCGGGGTTTAGTGATAGAGGCGTGAATTTTGGATCATTTACCCAGAAAAACGTGCTGAGTAATTTGCCAGGTGGTCACAATCGATTTTTGCCCCCGTTCAGGGGTGACCATGGTGCAAAGTTAGGGGTTGACATTATTTTCAAATGGACTAGGGGTGAGCCTAATAGAAGTAACAGTGAGGTATTTAAACATTTTGTTTAAGTATTTATTCAATTTAATTATTTAAATTCTAAAGAATGTTTTATTTTTACAGGGGTGTCCAGAATTGTTATTTCGAAAATTCGTTCAAATGCTAGTACCTAAGTAGGCCTATAGCTTGTGATGATTCATCTTTCGGGGATAAGTGATAGAAGTGTGAATTTTGGAACATTTACTCAGAAAAATGCAATGAGTCATTTGCCCGTGGGTCCGCATCGGAAAATGTTCCCGTTCAGGGGTGACCATGGTGCAAAGTTATGGGAAGACATTATTTTCAAATAGACTAGGGGTGAGCCTTATAGAAGTAAAAGGGTGGTATTTAAACATTTTGTTTAAGTATTTATTCTATTTAATTATTTAAACTTAAAAAATGTTTTATTTTTAACAGGATAGTGTCCAGAATTGTTATTTCGAAAATTCGTTCAAAATGCTAGTACCTAAGTAGGCCTATAGCTTGTGATGATTCATCTTTCGGGGATAAGTGATAGAAGCGTGAATTTTGGAACATTTACTCAGAAAAATGCAATGAGTCATTTTCCCTGTGGGTCCGCATCGAAAAATGTTCCCATTCAGGGGTGACCATGGTGCAAAGTTATGGGTAGACATTATTTTCAAATAGACTAGGGGTGAGCCTTATAGAAGTAAAAGGGTGGTATTTAAACATTTTGTTTAAGTATTTATTTAATTTAATTATTTGAATCTAAAAAATGTTTTATTTTTAACAGGGGTGTCCAGAATTGTTATTTCGAAAATTCGTTCAAAATGCTAGTACCTAAGTAGGCCTATAGCTTGTGATGATTCATCTTTCGGGGATAAGTGATAGAAGTGTGAATTTTGGAACATTTACTCAGAAAAATGCAATGAGTCATTTGCCCGTGGGTCCGCATCGGAAAATGTTCCCCGTTCAGGGTGACCATGGTGCAAAGTTATGGGAAGACATTATTTTCAAATAGACTAGGGGTGAGCCTTATAGAAGTAAAAGGGTGGTATTTAAACATTTGTTTAAGTATTTATTCTATTTATTATTTAAACTTAAAAATGTTTTATTTTTAACAGGATAGTGTCCAGAATTGTTATTTCGAAAATTCGTTCAAAATGCTAGTACCTAAGTAGGCCTATAGCTTGTGATGATTCATCTTTCGGGGATAAGTGATAGAAGCGTGAATTTTGGAACATTTACTCAGAAAAATGCAATGAGTCATTTTCCCTGTGGGTCCGCATCGAAAAATGTTCCCATTCAGGGGTGACCATGGTGCAAAGTTATGGGTAGACATTATTTTCAAATAGACTAGGGGTGAGCCTTATAGAAGTAAAAGGGTGGTATTTAAACATTTTGTTTAAGTATTTATTTAATTTAATTATTTGAATCTAAAAAATGTTTTATTTTTAACAGGGGTGTCCAGAGTTGTTATTTCGAAAATTCGTTCAAAATGCTAGTACCTAAGTAGGCCTATAGCTTGTGATGATTCATCTTTCGGGGATAAGTGATAGAAGCGTGAATTTTGGATCATTTACTCAGAAAAATGCAATGAGTCATTTGTCCGTGGGTCCGCATCAAAAATGTTCCCATTCAGGGGTGACCATGGTGCAAAAGTTAGGGGTAGACATTAATTTCAAAAAACTTAGTGGTGAGGCTTCTAGAAGTAAAAGCGTTCTATTCCTAAACATTTTGGTTAAATATTTATTCAATTTAATTATTTAAATCTAAAAAATGTTTTATTTTTAAAAGGGGTGTCCAGGATTGTTACATTTGCCCTTATTTCTAAAATACGTTCAAATGCTAGGAAGCATAGCTTGTGATGACTCATTTGAAAGGAATTTAAACACTGAACACGAATTTCATACATAATCAAAAGTCAAGGTCACCGGGTCAATCAGGGTCACGACCTTTGAAATTTATTTATTATTTTGTTGTCCAATCACCATGAACAGACCATATAAAAGTGTTTATGTTGATATTTTTTACCTTAATCGTTCGTCCAGGATAATATATGTACATAAAAGATCAATTCTATATTCAGGGTTGTACAAAATTACTTTCTGGATCGTGAGTGCAAAGGGGAGTGCAATTTGTAAGCTAAGGTATGCTACTGACTATGTTTTCTATCTACTGAAACGTATGATTGTGTGTATTGTTACACCTCCCTTGCCCAACGCCGTACTTTCAGTTAATATTATTAATTAATTTCAACACGTAAGTGAAAAGCATTACCGTGACCAACTTATGATTAGCTTCAAAATGAGTGGTAACAACCTGTGGTGGTGCAATTAACAGTATATTGGAAACTCACGACCCAGAAAGTAATTTTGTACAACCCTAAATATAGAATTGATCTTTTATGTACATATATTATCCTGGACGAACGATTAAGGTAAAAAGTATCAACATACACACTTTTATATGGTCTGTTCATGGTGATTGGACAACAAAATAATAAATAAATTTCAAAGGTCGTGACCCTGATTGACCCCGTGGTGATCTTGACTTTTGATTTTATATGAAATTCGTGTTCAGTGTTTAAATTCCTTTCAAATGAGTCATTACAAGCTATGCTTCCTAGCATTTTGAGCGTATGTTAGAAATAAGGGCAAATGTAACAATTCTGGACACCCCTGTTAAAAATAAAACATTTTTTTAGATTTAAATAATTAAATTGAATAAATATTTAACCAAAGTGTTTAAATACCACCCTTTTACTTCTGTAAGGCTCACCCCAGTCTATTTGAAAATAATGTCTACCCCTAACTTTGCACCATGGTCACCCCTGAACGGGAACATTTTTCGATGCGGACCCACGGGCAAATGACTCATTGCATTTTTCTGAGTATATGATCCAAAATCCACGTTTCTATCACTTATCCCCGAAAGATGAATCATCACAAGCTATAGGCCTACTTAGGTACTAGCATTTTGAACGAATTTTCGAAAAAACAATTCTGGACATCCCTGTTAAAAATATTACATTTTTTAGATTTAAATAATTAAATTGAATAAATACAAAAACAAAATGTTTAAATACCACACTTTTACTTCTATTAGGCTCACCCATAGTCCATTTGAAAATAATGTCAACCCCTAACTTTGCACCATGGTCACCCCTGAACGGGGGCAAAAATCGATTGAGACCACCTGGCAAATTACTCAGCACGTTTTTCTGAGTAAATTATTCAAAAATCACGCCTCTATCACTAAACCCCGAATGGTTTGTCTAAGCAACCAGGCTAAAATAAATAATACATATATATTTACACATTAATATAGGCCTATAATGGTCTATTCTTAAGTGTAATACAAACTTTATTCAAATTGTGTACATCATATTCATTTATTAATTCGTAATATTTTAAATTTAGCTGAAAACTAATTCAAAACTTTTATTAGCGGTCATATTTTTCAAGATGGCTACCAAAATTAATTAAGCCGATTAATATTTTTTAAGTATTATTATCTATCGATCATATTTTTATCTATCATGCACTCTAAAAAATGTAAAGCGCCTTTATTCGTCTAAATAGACCACAAAAGTACAAAATCAACTAAATTAAAAAAAATTGTATTTTAAAATATTTATTTCGGGTTATTGTATTTTTTTATTATTTCTTATCGATCAATTAGTACACCAATTTTTTTTTCGTATTTTAAACATAATAATTGCATGAGTTTTAATCGTTTTTCTGAAATGTACTATGGCGGCCATTTTTTCCAAGATGGCGGCGTAAAAAATTGAAGAACACCTAGATCATGTTTGGGTGAATGGTTTCTATCATTTAAAACCAAAAAATCAATTTCGGCACGCAAATCGAGCCAATGTACATCTCAGCCCCTACTACTACAATGTTTGTCTTTTTAAATATTATTGTCAGTAGGACTATCATCAACTAAAATAAATGTTTAATTTTAGATTACTATAATTTTAATCATAAGACTGTGTCTGTATCTCTAAGGGTGTGTCTGAATTATGGTCCAAGTCCAGGTGTAGGTCCAAGTCCAACTCAATGTTAAAGTGCTATACTAGCCTACAGTAGAGCTGCCTGCCGGGCAAAGTCAACACTACCTAAAGTTAGGTTAGGTGTGCATTCGATAGTCCTTTGTAAAGTATTTGTTTATTAAAAGTATTTGTACATCTAGTAAAACCAATTAAATACATGATAAAAACAAACAAAACTTAAATGTTAACCTTTATTTAACAATGCATTCATTTATTGTTTCTCTCGTTGTCGCGGACGGCCATTTTGAATCGGGCCTAAAACGAGTGTACACTTTCGATTGCTCGATCTATTTGTCGACTTGGACCAAGAATGGACCTAGACTTAGACTTTTCAGACAGTACTTTACACGCCATCGACAGATAATCAGTACCTAACTACGTTGTTAGACGTGGACTTGAATTTGGACCTAGACCTGGACCTGGACCTAGACTTTGAATAATTTTCAGACACACCCTAAGTGTAGATCGATAGATCTATAAATTCGATTAGAAATGTATCTATTTTTTATTAGCTTTTACTTTTTCTATTTAATGTGTAAAGGTACTTTAAATATTTATTATCCACTTCCTACTTAGGCCTACAATAAATAAGCCTATGGCTACTGCATAGGTCTCGTTCGTAGCCACATCAGGACATCACCATCTTAAATAGATTACATTTCATTTGAATACACCCACACTCAGAGCTCCGGCTCTAGGTGGGTATTCTTCTTCTTACTATGGGGGATGGGCCCTTACCTGCTAAATATGAAATGAATTAATTATGTATTTGAACTGGAGATGAATAAAGACTTGTCTTATCTTATCTTATTCCTTGAATTTTCAAGAATAATGAGGTCATATGATCAAAATGTTCTCACCGCCCTGTACCTTCCAATTTTCTTTGCTGATCAGTCACAAACACAGCCAAACGGATGAGTCCAAGTTGTCTTGAATGCAGGCGATGAGCGCTTACGCGCGTACCGCGAGTGAATAGTGGAGAAAACTGAAGGTGCGGGGCGGCGAGGTCATATCGCTCCCGCCTTATGCCGTAAGGAGATGTGTCTCTCACGGCTGCTGACAAGAACTGAGCTGTACGGCGCCCGTATCTACGGAACTCCCCTAAAACAGAGAATGAACTTGGCCCGGTGGCTTGCGCACGTAATGGCGCAGGCCACGGTGGTCTTGGTATGCCTATAGTTATTTGATCATATCAAATAGTTCTGTTTACTTATTGTTCAATGGATAAAAAAAACAAATTTGTTTCTTGTTTTAAAGCAATCATATTGTCAAGTGGTGCCGGTAGGCCTACACTTGAGAATGATAATTATTAATTAATACTTAACAGCATTATGTACGATTGGACAATGTTTGAAATCTCAATCAAATTTGCATGGAAACACTACGATCCGTGCAAAAATGTGCATTCATACTTTTAGAACTATGCTTTCTACATTTTCCCATCGATGAAGATAATTTTGTTGTGCATACTCAGAAAAGTGATACCAATCCATGTAGACACGTACACGGTTCATTTATCAAATGTTGGTCTCGTTTCGTCACACAACATTTTAAAATTGCCCCAAAATTATAATTTTTAAAGGATTTTGAAAATTCACCTGAAAAAAACTGTGACTTAAATGGAGATAGGGCTTTGTACGAGAAATATGTATTTGCTTATACATATGTCGGCGGGTGGAAAAAGGAACAAAATATTGATTTCCCTTCATGTAATCAAAAAGTAGGCCTACTGCATTCTAGATGCCGAGAGTCTGCACTCGGTGACCCAAGCCTCTTTATAGGCCTATCTTACGTATTCATGTGCAATATTGATAACTGTTAAGGTATGAATTCCAATTGGCTTATAGTTAAATGTAATATTTTTTCTGGGAATAGTAGGCAGTAGGCCTATGCCTACTAATACAGTAGTCTGTTAGGCAATTACATGATGTGTTGCATTGCTTTGGTGTTAACGTTAACACTTCTAGTCAAATTTGTACAAAATTTTGTGTTTGTGGTTGGGAAAAGAAGAAAGGAGACCAACAGCTTACCTTAAACAAGACGGGCAGCTGCGTGAAACTGAAAATATTAATATCGCCCCCTAGGCCTATATATTCATCTCTATGATAAATTCGAAATAAAAAATAAAAAAAATAAAGAAAAGAACAAATAAAAAGAACAAACCCCATAAAAGTTAATGACATCCAATCAAACAAAAAAAATAATATATTTTTTTTTTTAAATAATTGTGATTTACTATTATGTGTGATACTGATCTTTTTAATTTTAAAAGATTTAAAGACTAGATTTTTAATCTAGGCATATTCCTATTCTCCTTTCTCATGGTGTACAGTACATACTAAATAAATTGTGTTGTCTTTAGGCCTCCACTAGTTTCTTTTCTCAAAGACATGGTTAAATACAGGCACTATTGCACTAAGCATAATGTCAGATCACAATTTTTATGAACATTGGTAGTACCTAACTAATTATTTGTAACCTGCTAGAGGCTTGCAATAGGCCTACATACAACTTACAAAACATTCCATGAGTCAGTGTTGTACCAAAGGTAAGGTTACTTACTGGTTAGTGATTTAAAGTGATGATCTGGTATGTGGGTAAAAATAATGCTTGTTATTTTTTAAAGTGGTTTTACTTTTTTTTAACAAATAATTTATTTAAAAAATAAGTTATATGTATAGCAAAATTAAATTATGTACCAATTCAACAGATAAGCCTGTGATTTTACATTCTGTGTAAAGTTAAGCAACTTTGTCACAATAACTAATAATAATAATGGGTTGTTGCTTCACAGCCCACAGGTACAACAAATCTAAACTAAATAGTAATTTATCATCCACAAAAATGTCATTCTATGGACTAGTTAGGCCTATAATTCTCAAATGGTATATAGGTCCTACATTCAACATTGTACAATGTGAATGGTGAATGGTTAACATATAAATTATACTTGATTATATTATGGTATACTAAGTTCGGTGAGTTTTGTTTAAATACTGAGGATCTTATGAATGGATACAATCGGGTGTGAAGATCTAGTCATTTACGGCATTACGGGTGCTTGTATCAATATCACTTGTCGTTCCCTTGTCGTGTGATTCAAGCTCTGCATAGCCAAGCAAGGTGTAATGTTTCAATGTTGCGGCCCAGTGCATTTACGATCTTCATCTTTTGGTAGTTGCTGGTTGTAGCGTTGCGTGCAGACAATTTTGATGTCACTTCAACTGTTGAAAATACATATTTTTAGATGAATGCATTCAGAAGTAATCTTAAGCTTAGTTACTAGTGGTGTTTTCCATTGGCATGCACTTGGCAAGTGTAGGGATGTTAGTGTTGTCTATCTACATTAAATTTAACATTGCAAAAATGAAGAAATGGGAAGATGAATTGGCACTTTGGCACCATTTGAGGTACAAGTGCGGTGAAGGGAAAACACCTTTAGTGCTTGAGACAATCTTAGACGATTTCGTAAAGTCTCTCCGCATGCGCAAACTTTGCAAGGGATTCTGGGTATTGTGTGGCAGCACAGCCGTCCTTATGGTAAATGGGTGATTTACCCATTCTGATTGTTATTAAATGTTTAATGGTGTATGGTATGTACAATGGCGTAATATTCCTAATCCACACAGACAGAAACTAAAGCCCATAGTAGACCTACTCTGAGTTTGAACCCGCGAGCTCAACCAGCGGTTTGACCTCGCCATTGCCGGTTAAACGCGCATGCGCACTAACCAAATTTAAAGGCGCTATAGTCAACCAGATAGCTAGACATTGTTTTACTTTCATGGATTTGAAGAGATTTTGATCTGGCCAGTTCAGATCATGGGTTCAAACTTCAAACTAACTGTTCAAACTTGGTGTACCACGGGCTTTACATAAGCAATGGAAGCAGTGAGGTTTCTTTACATTGGACATGAGACGTTTAGCCATAGAGATTAATATTGTGAAATTAGAGAGTACAACCAATGCCTTTGTGATGATATGATAACATTGCCTTAGTTCTTCATATAACAAAGGCAAAGTCTGTGTACTAATCATACAATATGGCAGATTATGCAGCAGTGTTTTGTTAAACAGGGGACCGGTGTTAGGACCACATCTGTCTAGAGTGGCTACTACAAGGAACAACCATCTGGCCAATCTGTGGTAGCCACACAACTATCAGCATGCAATGCTCACTCAACTTAGAGTGGGCTGATGGTTTATGAAATCATCTTTTGAAAATAAAGAATTGACGTTTGAGGTGGAAGAAATAATCTGAATGAGCACCAGTCAAAATTTCTTATTCTTCGAGGTAGATTTCAAAGATAGGTAGTACGTAGTTTTTACTATATTTTACATTCTGTCACCAGGCGCGGTTCTAGCCCCCAAAAATGGGGTGGCCCAACTTAAAATCTGGGATTACCTTGGGAGGGGGAATCACCTCAGAATTGACCCGCAGGGCATTTTTTAAATTTGTGCTTTTTTAAATCGAAATGGAGTTTGCTCATTTTGTTAGCAGTTCTAAGTTACCTGGTCACAGATGTCTGTTTAAAATTTCAGCGCAATCTATTTGGCCGTTCGGCCATATGAGCCCGGACAAACAGACAGACAGAACTAATCACGAAAAGACCCGATCGAGTAGCGTTATAAAGACTTCGTTTCGCTGCGCTTACTCGTCTAATTAACAAATACCTGCACATAATAACCGCACTCCATTTCATAAATATTGACGTGCAGCTTTATTTGCATACATTTGGTTCCTAGTAAATGTGTTTTTAGAGCTTATTTTATGACTCATTTATTTTAGTTAGCACCGCAACCCTCGTGCTTACTGTTTCAAGCAGTCGCTGCCTGCTGGTGTAGTTGACAGTAGAGTCCATCGAGCGCCAACAGTTCAGCGTGAGTCCCCGCCTCTGCCACCGCCCCCTGGTGTATGACGTAGATGGTGTCAGCGTTCTGGATAGTCGACAGGCGGTGGGCGATCGTGATGCATGTTCGGCCTTCTTTGGCCTGGTCCAGAGCCGCTTGGACCACCTTAAAATCAGACAGGACAGGAGGTAATGAAGCCGTTTTAATTTCTCTATTTCGAGTATTTTCAGTATTGTTTTTCTTTTAAAAACTAAAACTAAAACTTACATAAATGGAATAAAATATTACGCTTATGGCATTTGGAAGGGTAGCCTACTGACAATAAAATGTTGCTTCTTAAATTTAGTTATTTAATAACCGTGAATAAGGTTTTGGATGGATGGATGGAGCAAATTGGAGAGAGAAGATTGAAGTGGTTTGGACATGTCAAAAGGATGGAAAGAGCAAGATTACCGAGAAGGATGATGGAATTGGAAATCCCAGGTAGAAGACCAAGGGGCAGACCACAACAAAAATGGCAGAATAGTGTGAGAAAAGATGTGGAACAGGAAGGAGGAGACTGGAATGTGGTGGAAGGAGAGGAGTGGTGGCCGGACAGAAGAAAATGGAGAGGCATATCTTTAATACCGACCCAACGCAGAGTTGGATGTAGCAACAGATAATGATGATGAATAACAGTGCAGTAAATAAGGTTTTGAAAAAAAAATGTAGAATTAATATTTAAAACCAATCCCACAAGTCACATACAAGTGTTGAAGGTGTGTTAGTACAGTACAGTTATCATCATTATCTGTAGCCACGCCCAACTCTGCGTAAAAAAAGTAACATCTCTTTAATCCATGCTCCTTGATACTGGTTCAAGGAATGTTCTTTGTTTTAAAAGTTGTTTAAAGTTTACGATTCCAAGTTGCAACACCGATTTTTGAAGAGTGTGGATTAAAAACTTATATTGACTCAGGAAAAATTAAAGAGGTAGAATTTGTAAAAACCAAGAAGCAGTGTTTTGTTGCTTTACCTTCTCACTCTGCGTGTCAAGTGCCGACGTTGCTTCGTCCAATAGAAGTACTTTTGGGTTCCTCAAGAGCGCTCGCGCGATGGCTATGCGCTGTTTCTGTCCGCCAGATAACTGGGTACCTTTTGTTCCTAGCCGGGTATTGTAGCCCTGCAGAAGATCATGAGTTTAGATACTAGCATTAGCTGCACAAGGATCGAGTGCAAAACTGTGCTCACCTATTAGTTTTGATGTAGCAAGATTCTAAATGTTATTAATGGAATAATATTGGCGCAAATAGACTCGAGTCGCCAGGGATCACAACAGACAAAGTCATGGAAAAACAGCCAAAGCAATTTTAATTTATAAGTAACAATATCATTTTTTTTAAATCCTGTGCAGGAGGGTCTTCTTCAGCTTTTCTTCTTTTTTGCTATCCAGTATAAAATTGGCTTCTTTCTCTGACCTGCTCATATCATTGGGCAGGGAGTCAATGTCATTCTGGAGTGCGGCGCACCGGAAAAGGTGTGCTCTGTTGTGGGATTCGAAATAACATAATTTACAGGTGAAACAATAGCACTTGTAAAGTACCAATTTTCCTCATAAGTGTAGCCTACTTAGGGTTGCCAGACGTCCCTATTTAAAGTGTTGTGTCCCAAATGGTTTTGTGTTGGGACGTATGCTGTCCCTTTTTTATTTTAAATATTGCAAATAACAATAATATTTAAAAAAGAAGTTACCTTTTTACAAATAAATTTCAACTTTTTTGATTAATCAATATTTTTTCAGTCATAAATTAAGGCAAAAATACTATTTGTGTAATTCAAAATCAAAACACATGTATCATTATCCAATGCAAGTCTTCAATCAGCAAAGCAATAACATGGTGAAGACTGAATGTATTTATAGCAATTAGTAAAATCAGTGTAGAAAAAGTAAAAATAAGTGCGTTTGAAAAGCAAAATCAAGCCCCCCGTCTTGTCCCGATTTCTTATCTGGCCTATCCCCCCAAAAACAGGAATAGGGACTTCTTGCATTTCATAGGAAAAATTTCATTTGCAATAAATTAAAAGTCAGTAGAAGTGAACTGTGTATGAACCTAGCATTAACAAAACACTTACGTTTTACATCATGAACGTGACACCACTCACCATAGGTAAAGATGCAATAAAGCTGTGAATATTCGCTTTCTCCGCTGCGGCAATAATCTCGTGCAGCTCGGCTTGTCGCTCGTTGTCCCCATACGCGATGTTCTCCGCTATAGTTCGGTCAAACAGAACGGGTTCCTGCGACACGATACCCAGCTCTCGGCGAAGGTTGCGCAGGGGCACGGTGCAGATGTCACGCTCACTGAAGCTCTAGACAGAGTGGTTTGCATTGTGTCATGATGTGAAGTACTTTTTAAAAGAAATATTGTTCTAAGTACTCACAACAAATCAATTTAAGAAGGGCTTACTTTTAACCACCATTTGCTTGCACGCCATTTTGTAAATTTGGTATTTTGTATATTTGTATCTTTAGCATGTTTATAATTGGTTGTATTTTTAAATAGTAATTTAGGCCTAGTAAGTATTACTGTCAATAGCTATAGTACTAGTATTTTCTAAATAAATGATTAATAATAATTTGACAAAAAATGTAGTGCTCCCAAGTTTCCAGCCGTTCAAGTAATGATCACGTCCGATTTTGCTTAACTTCGGTGATCAATCGGGAACCGGTGTATTCAACATGGCAAGGCCATTGTTATAAGGGCCATTGGGATAAGTGCAGACTAGCATTTTATTGTGTTGTTTGACGAATGTTTGACGATTGACAAAGATAAGAAAAGAAGTGGTCAATAAGTTCCTATAAATTGTTCTTTCAGTCTTTTAAAATGGAAAGAACGCATGCAAATGCTGATAATGATAGTAATTTTTCCATCAAATAGTTTTATTCATTATCTATTATTTAGGTCTCGATGTAGATCAAGGATTACTACTCGTTTGACGTCCCTTCTTTTTATTCTTACCAGTGAACCAGCTACTGGATCGTATAGCCGCTGAAGCAACTGAATACACGTAGACTTTCCACAACCACTCGCTCCTACAAGCGCTATGTTCGTTCCTGGCTTAATGAGCAGGTTCATCCCTCGTAGCACCTTCACTTCCGGTCGCGTTGGGTAAAAGAACTCAACATCCTTGTAGGCGATGTCTCCTTCCAAGTTCTGAAGCAGAACGTACAGAATTATAGACAGCTGGAGCAGACTGACGATGTCAGGAAACTTTGTGCAGATATCATTGAAACAGAAATGACTTTGTTAATGAAGGATATTGGTCTGAAAATGTTAAATTTTTTCTTGCTTTATCAGGCACACCAAATTATGTAATTAATGGTACATAGATACATTTTAACTTATTGAAGTGCAAAAGTTCGTTAAACTTATTCAGGTATAATAATCAACCTTTATTAGTCTTTGCATCCAACGCTGTTGCCTTATGACACAGAATAACACTCAATTGGTGGGCCACCAAACAAATAACACATGTCTTGTGTGCTCTAAATATAGCTAGATGTCTCCTGGCATGGAACGAAGTGGAAGCAGGAAGACTGGGAAAACCGGGAGAGATGGAGGGAGCTTTTAAACAGACCTCTGGTAGTGGAGGAGGCGAGCGAAGAAGAAGCTGAGGACATGATTGTGTCAGGCCTGGCTAGCCGACAACGAAGATGTTAGCCCAAGAAACGGAGTAGTGTGATGCTGCTCCCCCCAACCCGAATTAATGTTGGAAAAGGGGTCAAGATATATATATATATATCTCCTTGTAGGCTGTGGTGTAATAATTTTTACCAAATTCCAGAGACAATTATGAGTGGGAAATAAGTTAACCATCTGTTGGGCTAGTAAAATATCAGTTTTGCTAGACCGATGAGGTTTTATTCCTAGACCCCTTCTCTTGACCACGGTAACTGAACCCCGTCATCTGATCTCACCTTCATATTGTTCATGTCAGGCTCTGGAGCGACAATGCGAGGCTTGCGGTCCATTAGTTGGAAGAGTCTGCCAGCCGAGATCCGCGCCGTGCCGAAGTTGGGCGCATACGCAAGCGACTGGCCCAACATCCAAGCGCCAAAGATAAGTGCCTCGGACACTCTGGAAACCGACCGTGCACATGGTTAATACCTACCAGGTATGTGGAGAAGGTGGAGACATGGCTGACAATATTTTGCCATTTGTGTCATGTTTTATTGTCGAAATGGGCAAAACTATCCACATTTCATTATTTTTCTCAATATAAATATAATAGGCTACACAACAATTATATCCTCCCAAAAATAAAAGTGAAATAAAATAATTTATAAATAATAATTATTAATTATGGTAAATGTTTTTTTTAAAATTATAAGTCATTATGAATCTTTGGCAATACTTGACTAGGTACTTATTTAAGCATACAGTAGGCCTACATTTTTTACGAACTATTTTTTTCTTACAGATTTGATGTTTTGTACACAATTGATCAAATGTTCAAAATAACATCTAGAGCCTTATATTTCCACCTCATACTATCATTACTATTTTATGAAAGCTGTTTTTATTTTCATGCCCATCCCTAGTTTATTGAATTGGATTACATGATTTTTATAGCCAGCAAGTAAAGGCATACATAGGCTTCATTAACATAATTGATTTGCAGTGTGTTGTTTTTAATGTAGTACCATACTACTGGAATGTTAATGATTAGGGTTGCCCAACAATATGAAAATCAATAGATATCATAAAATTTTAAGCAATAATACCCCAATCGGGGCAAACTTTTACGACAACTGCTATGAATCAATAACTATGTCCTTAAAGCCGGATTATGCTTAAAAACCTTATACGTATTCAATAATACTATTGATATTTTGTGGCTGGTATCTAACCACAAAGATTATAATACAAAAGACTGCTCCAAGCCAAACAATCTCATCATCCGCAGAGGAGAGGAGACTAATCCAACCGAATGATATGGTAGTGGTATTCGGTAGTCTATGTGATCACCCGGTGCAAATCGTTATCTAAAGTCAAGATTAACTCGGAAATTAAAAGTTAATTATGTGTTTTCTTAATTTTCCTGAAATATCGCAATACAGATTGTAACATCGGTATCAAAAATAGTTTAGTTTATTGTTGTATTTGTGGAGATCCCTATTAATGATGTAGGTGTCATGAGACTGTATAGTAGGCTACTAACTTGATGACAACCTCGTATGGCAGACCATGCCTGGCTATCAAGTAGCCACCGTAGTAGAAACTCAGAGCGTAGCACATTAACGGAGCTGCTTGACCCAACGAGAAGACGATTCCTCGTAGCCTTGTCTTTTTAAGACTCGCGCGCTTTGACAAAGCCAATTCGTGCTCATATCGTTTCACAACTGATGCCTCGCCGCTTAAACTAGCAACTGTGCGGACTTGAGATATCGCTTCAACTGCTATCTAGAAAAATAAGACAAAATTCACTATGTTTATCCCAATATGTGAAAGTTACATTGCTGTACTCGGACTTATACCATTATTTTTATTCTCAGCATTTTTGAATAAAAACAGTTAAGGCTGTTCTACAGTTGTTTTTCCATTTTCTCAAATATGCAACTATGTAGGCCTAAAAATATAGTAAATGAAATTGAAACCTGGCAGTATAAGAACACCAAAACAAAAAAAAAAAAAAAACTGATCGGGCACCTGGCAAATATTGTATCTTCAAAATAGTATCAAACTGCAATTGCATGTAGCACATCGTTCAACGTAGATGGTTATGTTTCTGTGACATTTATGTTTGACTGTTTTTCTTCAGTTTAACAAAGAGAAAACATGGGAATTTTTGGAACCGTGTACCCTGCACATTTTTCCGTTTTCCGGTACAAATTGACTAAAATTACTGGTTATCTAAAAAAATTGTGGAACATACCAAAGTGTAAAATTAAAATCCCATGTTTTCTCATGTTAAACTGAAGAAAAACAGTCAAACATTAATATCACAGAAACACAACTATCTACTTTGAACAATGTGCTAGATGCAATTGCAGTTTGAAACTATTTTGTAGATGCAATATTTGCATCAAAAAATCTGAAAAAAAAAATTGGGGTTCTTATAGGATCAGGTTTCAATTTCATTCACTACATTTTTACATAGCTGCATATTTTAGAAAATGGAAAAACAGGGTAGAACAGCCAGGACATATAGAAACATCCAAATTTGAAAATTTGTTAGTTTTTCATACTAGGAAAACGCTTAAGTCCCGCCACGTTGATGGATGAGCGTTTTTGTAAGTTTTTAGTTTGCGTGGGACCACTTTTCCTTTGCAAGTGCTTTGTGAATGCATTGCAGGCGATTGTTGTCGAGTTTCTAATGTTACTTCTAATTTATAAACCTCAAAAAAACTCATATCAAAACCTTTATTCTATGGATTCCGACTAACTTTTTCAACTTTTTCTTTCAAAAAATACTACATCACCATAACCTTAATGTCTATGTGAAATATGAACGTTGTAGCCCCACCTGTTTTGTCAGAATCGGCCCAAATGTCACGAAAATATCGCACTAAAAATAAAAATAAATCGTAAAAGTACGTTTATTTTATGGGTTCTGGTTACATTTTTAACTTTTTTTTTTACAAGGTACTACATCACCATAACCTTAATGTCCATGTAAAACATGAACTTTGTAGCCACACCCGTTTGGTCAGAATCGGCCCAAATGTCACGAAAATATCGCACTAAAAATCGAAAAAAATCGTCAAAGTGCGATATTCATGAGAAATATTTCTTCGATTGTACCCAAAAACGTGGCACGTCTAAGTTCAGAGATTTCGAAGGTCCCCTTCAATTTTCATCAAGATCGCTTATGCCGTTTGCCCGGAATCGTGCGAACAAACAGACAAAAAAACAAACAAAAAAACATTGGAGCCAAATTTTTTGAGGGGTCAGTGAAATTGAAGTCTTCGCTTCGGTCGCTACGCTCATCCAATTAGCTGGCATTTTCCAATATGAATTCATGTAGTAGTTTCCATTCTAAGGTATCTCGAGTTGGAGCCTGGGTGATCTTGATCGGAAGGCTATTTCTTATCCATACTCTCAGGTGTAGTTGGTTCTTGCCCAGTCCCTTCAGCTTATGGCGTTCGTTCGTTCGGCAAATATTTTGCTTGCCGTTCTTGTTCATGTAGGTTTGTTGTGTGTATGTCTACACCTGTGTTTGTCAGCGTGGGCTTGGAACAACATTGATTTGTATGCGATTTTAGGCCACACTCTAGTTTACTGCCTTTCAATTTTCAATTCAATGTAGGCCTATAACCTACTTCCAAGTGCATACATGTACTTCATCCCATCTGTTAGTCACATACCTTGGTTGCTCCCTCCAGCGTTGACTTCTCATTTATCCCTGCCATCTTCACCAGCCGAGCCTCCAAGAACACGGCTCCTAGCACCACCGGGACGGCTATGATGGAGACCAGCGTCAGGTTCCAAGAATAGTACATGGACAGCAGAATTCCGACCAATAGGGTGGCGCCGGACTGTAGGAACACAGCCACTCTCGCACCCGTTGCCTGGAGTAACATTTACATCAAGGTAAAGACCGACCTTTATAGCATGCACAGTTTACCTTTTAATAACAGCATTGTGTTAAAAAGTTAGAGGGTATGTAGCTAAAATATGTATGTTTCAAATTATTCAACATTTTTTCAATGATTTTATTTCCTTTAAAAAATGAAGACCCTAGTAGTAGTACCTTCCTAGTATCAGTAGTAAACAACAGTTCACTATTTAAACATAATTAAATAGTTCTATGTACTGATAGTATTTTAAAATGTTTGATTCAATTATTATAAATATTTTGTTATAAGGCTAACTGAATGTGATAAGACATTAAATAAATTAAAATATATTAACTATGTACAATTGATAAATAATTTCAAGCATTTTCTAAAAAGTAAAAACATAACACATTCCTATTAGGCTTACAAATACTGGTCAAGTTTTCAATACATATAGTAGACCTATAGTTAAATATGGGTTTTTCAAACTCTGGGATTAATATTTTAAAATTTATTTTTATGCATTTCATGCATCTAGTATATATATTGCACATCCTTTGAGAAACACTGATCTTTGCACTAACACAAACACTATAAACATACACAAACAAATGCACCAGTAGTGATTAAAAGTAACACTTACCCCCTGTACGCTAGCTGCATCTCCCGCTAGTCGGGCACAAAGTCCTCCAACACTATTACGATCTTCATCGAACCATCCTATTTCTTGTTGCAAGATTGATTTGAATACTGTTGTTCGTAGGCGCATCGTCAAGCGCACGCCCACAATAGTGAACATGTATCCCTAGTGAAGACAGGCGAATATTAGTTGGTGAGTTAGTTTACTTCATGTCACATTCTGTACATGTGTGCATGGATCTCTAATAGATAGTAGTATATTGTTGTGTACATGTGTTACCTCAAATGAAAACTTACCATATTTACTCAATTATAGGCCGCCATCGAGTAATGACCACATTCCTATTTCGACAACTCAAATTTTCAAGAGAAGGGTATAAATAATAACCCCACCTTTTAAACTTGATATTTTAAAATATACCGGAGGCTTATATTTGCATAATACAGTAGTTCAGTAAAGACTAAAGACCATTCTGACATGGTTTACCTTTACAAAATTGTAAATAATTTAACAAACACTAGTTCAATTCTTGGCAAATTAAATTTTCATATACCGCCCAAACATACACGCTTTCACAAAACTTTTCAACCAACCCTAAGTCATCTCAACCTTCATAAAAATTCATGCATCAACAGATTACATTACAGCATTCTTTTAATATGTTAAAACCTCTTGAAGGAACAGACATTGATCTCTACTTTCAAAATATTTTTAAATTTAAATCTGTGATCACTAAAGCTTTAAGATATTAACATTATAATTTACTCACTAGCTTATTTCCATTGATCTCTTCTTTCATATAAAATAAAATTAGGGATGTGCGGGTAGTGGTTTTTGAACTCGGGTCGGGCTCGGGTCGGGTAATTGAAATTACCCTCGGGCTCGGGTAATTGAAGTACCCTCGGGTCGGGCTCGGGTAGTGAATTTTTTTTTTATTTGTGAATTCATTTAAAAAAAAAAAATCCTTCAAAACAGTTTTGCATTGGTTGCAGGTAGCCACTCTGGGCTGTGTTGACACAAAGTACTTCCAAATCGGCGTCTTATCAACTTTTGCTTGAGTAGGCCTAGGCCTAGTACAGTGAAACCCCGCTATTATCGTTTTCCTGCATCAATCGTTCGTTATTCTCGGAAATAATATCGTTTTCCAATATTTCCGATACGAAAACCCCAAGAAAAACCGATGCGATCGCGTATTTTTCTCTTCCGGCCGACGAAATCATGCGTTTGTACCAGCCATGCATCTGACGAAATCATGCGTTTGTACCAGCCATGCATCTGACGAAATCGCGCGTTTGCACCAGCCTTTCGGTCTGACTCCGCCCAACGCTCTGCTGCGCGCAACGATGCGCACTAGATCGGACTTCTAGATGAATTGCAACTTTGTTTTAGGCCTGCCGCCTAGGCATTAGACGATGTTTATTAGCGTTGTTTCTTTTTTACCATTCGCCCACGTACGTAATATTCAACTTGCTTTATGCCGTAATTAGCGTTGAATAACCAGAAGACGAGTAATGACGGTCAGTAGGGCCTATTATATTACTCCAGCGGGAACAGCGCCGGAAGAGCCAAGGACACAGCATCATAGCATAGCCGCGCCCACGTCGTAGCGATTGGTCCGCTCCGACGTCAGCTGTTCGTTTGGCGTGTGAGCGGGAGGTTTAAAAGGAGCAGATTGGCGTGTTTCTTTATTACTTCTACCCGACCCGACTTTTTCGGGTAGGAATTGACGGCCCGACCCGAGGTCGGGTAATTTTACCTACCCGAAAATTACCCGTTTTTCGGGTACCCGCACATCCCTAAATAAAATTGTTCTTTTCTTTTCTTTCAAGAATATCTCTTATTAATTTTCATTGTTAATAAATTTGATAATTTCACATTTAAATTGATAATTTCAAATATGTTTAAAGAGTTACATGTATTATTTTGCGTATATTGTATATTTTAATGTCTACAAGTACATATTATATGTTTTCTATCCATTAAGCTATGCTGTGATTTGCACTTGTGGAGTATTTGTACTCTGTTGTAATATGCATCTTATGAATAAAAAATAAATACATTTTAAGCTGATAGAAACCTTACATAATATTAGTAAATACATAGTACATTTAACTTTGCAGAATACAAGTTTAGTACAGACAGTAGGGGGCCTACCGTCCTTAATTTTATACATAAAAATACTATTTATTAAACAATAGTTAAATAAAACTAATAATTAAGTACTAAATAATTACAAACACAATAGTGCATGTCAAATTGATTGACTTAAATTAAATTGATGAATACGTACCTGTAGAAAAGTGCCCAACCCAGCCATAATTCCAATTACGATGAACAAAATGCAGTAGAAATTAGTTTGTTCTCGTACTTCGTCTGCGTTCTCTAGAGACAGCACCTGTTCAAAAATACGAATACATTCATTAGCTAGCACACTATTAGTAGTGGTCTTTATGTAAGTTTTTTAAATTTGAATAATTTGAATAATTTATGAAGAAGTACTGATATGATTTTTGTCGCTTAACGTAGGTATCTATTATTCCAATACTAATGCTATTCAAGATAAAGTGATGAAGAATACCTAGTTGCATTTTTATTTTTATATAGTACGGGTACCTACAGTTAATAATATAGGCATACTGTTTACAAAATTACAGTCGATATAAACATTAGGTTTTTATGCTTAATTCTGTTTGGAGAAGTATATTTTCAAAATAGGGAATAACAATAATGCAACATTTCTCCAATTTCAGTGAAATGATCAATTTTATTTTTATTTTAATTTATTTTAATTTTAATTTATTTTTTATATTTATTTATTTATTTATTTAATGTCTATCCTATTCAGTTAAAAAACTGATTTGCAATGGAGGACAACTAAATAAATCTAATTACATAGATGCAGGCACAACAATGAACAATGATGGAATTTGATTCATTTCTTTATGTTTCATGTCAAACTTATTGAATGAACTGAACAATTTAATAAGACTGTTTTTGGGGCATTGTGCCATTTTTAAGTAAGAGTTATAAAAACTAATAACACACGGAACTATGTTATTGCGCACTCGACCTTTTGTAGACCTATTTTAATTTAATGTTTTCCAAAAATGTAGGCCCTACACTTGACGGGGTAAAAACTGTACCGTATTTTTAGTTTTTACGTACTTTTTTTAAATATTAATTGTGAAGGTGAAGTTAAATTGATGATTTTGAATGCCTTATAGCTTTGGGGCTTACCACTAATTTAAAGATTAAACTTGATTTGCTCAATTGCTAGTCAAATGGTGAACAGTGAACACTGTAAGGTACTTTCCAAGCTGGTCGATATGTGTAAATTAAGCTTTAAGTGCATGAGGGCAGAATTGGAGTGCATTTTAGTTACATGACTGAGTGGGTAGACTCTAAATACCATACGAATTAATTTGTTTTTTTATTTATTTAGTATAACATGGTCTAACATTCCTATACATACAGTAAGAACTCTCTTATCCGAGTTGGATGAGACCGGGGGCACCTCGGATTTGCGAAAAACTCGGATGGCGCGGTTCATTTGTTTATTTGCTCTCGTAGCATAGCCTGATGTGGTAAAATGATATATGACACATGTAATGGATGAAGGAACATAAAATACACACGATACACTTCATACAGGGTATACTAAATGATTTAATAGCTCACAAACACACGTACACAATTAGGCCTACATGTCGTAATAAAAACGTATGTCTAGGCCTAAACTCGACGCAGTAGGCCTAGGCCTACAATGCAAACATAGGCCTAGGCCTAGCTCTCTTTCTCATGTGGGAAAACCTCTCACTACTATGCCCGCGCTGAAGCTCTCGACGCAAGATAAGTCTGGGAAAGAAATAAGATAAGCCCAGGAATAACAATTCAATGCGTCGTGATTACGAATTTCGTGAATCGGTTGAAACATGATTGCATCTAGTTCCACAACGACCATCTTTGAACAGCTGTGTGTGAGATGGTTGGATCGTATGCGCACGCGCAGGCGCGCGACGCACACTGACCTCTATATGCTCAGTGACACTGACGCTTACCGGCGATGCGCCCGACGCACACTGACCACTGAACTCTATATGCTCAGTGACACTGATGCACACTGCTCGAAAGTCGCCGATCTATCTTCTTTGCACTCACTCGTAAGGCATGCCTACAAATGTATGCGAGTACGTACATTTAAAAAAGTGCGGCGCGGCGTCTGTAATTATTTTTATGTTTTATTTACGTATATAATTTTTTTTTTTATTTATTTTTTTTTTTTTGCGGCTCGGTTAACACGGTACATCGGATAAGCGGAGATCGGATAAGAGAGTTCTTACTGTATGTATGTAGATTTATCGTTCACTGTTCACCTTTCACTTCAACACATGTTCTTATAATTCCAATCTGTGTGTTACTAGTTTCATTTTTGTTTATGTATTTTGTTTAAAATTTCAAAATATATGGGAAAATTACTGACTACTGCATAACCTATTCAAATATACATGTTCATAATTGATTGATTTAATACTATGTAGAATTGAATCTTGGAATACTGTAAAGGAATACTGGGCTTTAATCCAGATAGTTGATATATTTAATTTAATTTGGTTCCTGTTTTTGGCACGTGAAACTGATGGTAACATTATGAAATTCTTAGTCTTTGGGCACTATGTGTATTGTGTACCGTACTATGGAAAAACATAATTATTCAATACAGTCAATTCATATTTACTTTACGTTATTGATATATTTACATCTATATAGCCCTATCTGTCCAAGATATATGTTTGGTGCATAACCAATCATTAATCAATCATCAATCAAGTCATTTCAACAACCTCGAAGAAATATAATATTTTTTTTATATTTTATCCTTATAATAACATGGCATTATGTAGGCCTCTACTATAAGAAGTTTTATGACTGTAAAGTAATTTAGTTGTAATGCCTTTTGACTATACACATTTACAAGATGGCTTATTTCCAAAAGGTGTCACCTACATCTGGCCATCTTTGTTGCAGTCAGTACGTACCCTGTACACTTCACCGAAGAGCACTGCAAAGAGAGGGAGTGTACACCCCACAACAAGTGCCGCGATGCATCCCACGACGATGTACGCCCACTCGGGCTTGTTCAGACCCATGATGCGAGTGAGTGGGGCATGGTAAGTATCCTCTGCATCTTCCTGCACATTAGTTCACAATCATCGTTAGGGTCACATAGTGTTTTGCTACCGGTAACTATCATTTGCTAAAAACATAATCATTTGTTTTTGAGCATATTTAACCAACTTTTAATAGGGTTTTGATTTAGATGTAGGCCTATCTGGTTGTTTTAATTTGTACTACCTACTAATTATTTATTAGTAATGCCTAAAGCTTAATATTTGTCAATTCCTGCTAAACATTTGTAGTTTTTGCTAATTTGTAGCAAAATGGGACAATTATTAATTTATTATTATTATTGTTTAACAAAAACAAAATCTAATGTTTAAGTGATTAGAGACAAACCGATTAATTTTTTTAATTTTATAATTCTGTGTATAATAATCAGATATAAGATTATAGTATCACAATTTTATTATTTTTGCCTACTCCAATGGCAACACTGATATCTAAAACTTAAAACAAAATCATTTTTACGCAGACTAAGTACGAATTTACTATCGACCATTAACTTAAATGTTCCATCTTTTATATGCTTTTAAACATCATTCATTCATAATATTTGATAAACAAGTAAATTTGATTTGAGAGAAATTTAAAACTGGCCAAGCCCAATTGGCAAGCTGATTAAAAGTTCAAGTCAACAGCTTCACACACAAAAGCCCAAAGTCCCCAAATATTGATATCCATGTTACCATTGTTGGATCAATAACTGATTGGGATTGAACATATTACCTTAATAGAGAACACAAAACTAAGTAATTATGGTAACAGTTGCAATTGACAATTACAATTGTGTGGAAAAGGCCAACCGGCTGGTTTAGTTTAGATTGGAGGAGAGTTGTCAGGTTGGGAAAGCATAGAGAACATAAAGTCCAGCCTGAAGGGCTGGGGGCAATAAAACATTTCACCTGCTGATGACAACTGCAGCTAATTTAAAGTTGTTTGTTACCTACCTTAATCCACAACGCTTTTTGTCCTTCTGGGACTCCCAGAAGGAGACAGACCAGACAGACAGACCAGACTCAGAAGGTGAAATGTTTTGTCGCCCCCAACCCTTCAGGCTGGACTTTATGTTCTCTATGCTTTTCCAACCTGTCAACCCTTCTCCAATCTAAACTATAATAACAGTTGCACATGCAAGAAAGTACAATATTTCGAGTATGGTAGGTTCTCATTTCTCAAAGACATAATTGTATGAGTCTTCTTCTTTGAGACTTCTTTACTTCTGATTTGGGTTTAAGTTCATCAGCTCTTGTCTTAGGAATTAGTAAACGGTGACTTAAGAGCCGTCCTAGCAACGAGGCACATAATAAATTCAAAGGTGTTCTGAATCGGCCTTGTTGATTCTGGCGTTGATTCGCAGGTGTTTACACTGTCCATACCTCTGATGGCTATATTTCCTATTAAAAAATATTGATCTTTGGTTCGTTATCGCACACTCCTCAATTGCGTCGGGCCTACAGGGTTGGCTTGGTCCCTTTATTTTAATGTCTTACACTGAAAATCCATTATATGACTGAGTGGGTAGACTCAAAAATCCAAATTTATTTATTTTGAGTACAAAATTAGGGATTTCATAACTTATCTATAAATGTTTGTAACCAGGTACCTACACACAGTTTAATTAATGTATCCTATTCAGTTATAACTAGGGCTGTGCGAGCAGGTTTTTTTTAAGTCGAGCGAGATCGAGCGAGAATTTGAAAAAAATCTTGAATCTCGAGCGAGATTCGAGATCGAGCGAGATCCGAGATCAAGCGAGGTCGAGCAAAATCGAGCGAGATCGAGCGCACTGAAATTGTTGTAGGACCCCAAAGAAAGAATCGCCTACACAAAATAATTAGGCCTAGGCGGCTTCAAAAGTAAAAAATAGGCCCTAGGGCCTACTTAAAAATAATATTTAAAAAGTAAACAACATTTCTCAGTTCAGTGCATAGAGGCCTAGGGCCTAGGCGTGGAGTAGCCAAGGCCTAGCCCTAGCCTATCTATGGCAGAGGTCCTAGGCTACATGTTGAATGAAATATAATTTTTGTTTCTAACTTTATTAGTTTAATCACATTAATTTGGTAGTGAAAATATTTAATAAGTAACAACACCTGGCAGTGACCTCAGTCGCAACGAGATAGGAATGTCGTAAGAAAAACCGATAAAGTAGTTTCTCCGTTAGAGTCGATAACGAGTCGATAAAGCGCTCTCTGCTCTCTACCGCCAACTTCACAAATCACGCTTCAGTTCAGTAGCTCGCTCGATAGAGTGCGCTACCAGTGACCAGTCAAATGCGCGATCTGTGTGCGCGTCGACAGACGCATGCGCGTTGGCAACGAATTTGTGAAATTTCGACTAGGCCTAAAATAAAATGTAGATGGATGTCTTGTTGTCACTTATTGGGTGTATGCTAGTACTAGAAGTACCTAGCCTAGCTTTCGTTCTGTAGAACTTCTCTAGAGGAAAGTGTTTTAAAGTGAAGCCTATTTTATGCGTCATTTGTTAGTAGGCCCTAGGCCTCCGATCGGCGGGTTTATCAAAGCTCCGATCACGGAATGGAACCGGGACTCTGTTAGGCCTAGGCCTACAGCCTTTGGCCTAGGCCTAGGTCGTCTAGGCCTAGAGATTTCTCGACAATGTGGCATGGCAATATGAAATTATTACGCAAAAATCGGGGAATAAATATTACTTTACCACGTCGCATAACGCAAGGTCCCGCATAATTACGACCACCGTGGTTCGTGACGGAGATATCTCGAGACAAGATTTTTCGAGCAATTTGAGATTGAGATCGAGCGAGACTCGTTTTTCCGAGCAGTATGATCTCGAGATCGAGCGAGATTCGAGCAGCACTTTAATCTCGCTCGAATCTCGAAAAGTCGAGACTCGCACAGCCCTAGTTATAACTAAATAAATAAAGTAAATAGATGCACAGTACATTTTGTTGTTGTTGTTGTCATGACGGGAGATGTTTATTTATTTATTTGAATTAATGGTGTTCCAATGCACCACTCTAGCCTAGGGGACATGGGTAGGAAAGTCTATGTAAACAGACACAACTTTACAGCTTGCCATGGTGTTTATAGCATAATATTTGACTTTACTAGGAAAACGCTTAAGTCCCGCCGCGTTGTTGGATGAGCGTAATTGGTGCATTGAGCTGCCATGTGTTATGCGGATTTTCTGTTGTTCTGTGAAAAAATCATATCTAAGTTGAATTTTTTTTAAATTAAATTAAATTAAATTTTTAAAAAAACTTACATTTTTAAATTTTTAATCAATCGTAATTTTTAAAAAAGGAAAAAATCGTAAAATTGCAATTTTCATAAGAAATAATTATTTGATAGCGCTCAGATTTCACACGAATATATAAATTCATGAAATTAAGGTTCTATGAAAAAATCATTACGATCGGATAAAGCATGTAGGGGCTATAAGCCAAAGAAATTTAAAATATCGAAAAAAGTCGTAAAATTGCGGTTTTTTGAAGACATTTATCTTTTGATAACGCTCAAATTTCACACGAATATATCAATTCATAAAATAAAGGTTCTGTGAAAAAATTATTACAATCGGACAAAGCATGTAGGTCTTATAAATCGAAGAATTTTGTTAAAAATCGAAAAAAAATCGTAAAATTGCGATTTTTATGAGAAATAATTTTCCAATTGCGCTCAAAAACGTGGCAGTTCTAAGTTCAGAGATTTCGAAGGCCTCCATAAAATTTCATCGCAATTGGAGTATCGGTTTAGCCGGAATCGTGTGGACAAACAGACAAAAATACAAAAAAAAGAAAGAAAGAAAAAAAAAACATTCTGGAATTTTTTCTCCAGTGTAGTAGAATATTCCACGCTGTTTTCTTTATTGGATGAGCTTTGCTCGCTACGCTCATCCAATAAAGAAAACAGCATCGCAACCACATGACTAATTGTTGTTGTTCGAACTTCTAAGTTGAAAGCCACATACTACAGCTGTGATAGGGTTTAATTACATTACAATGCAACTCAAACAACACTAGATCTTTTTTTTCTTTCTGTGAGTGAGTGACTGATGCAGAACGGCCGAACGGCTAAACAGATTGTGCTGAAATTTTAAACAGACACCGGTACAAGTATTTAGCATGCAGTTAACATTTTGAGAAAAATCCACTACGATTTAAAATCACAATAAAATAATAAATTAGAAATAGGCTGAGAATGTCACATACAATTTAACAACAATGTTTTTTGTTTATGCAAAAATATTTTTTAACAAATCGTGTTTGCATGCAGTGACCAAGGTGTATCGAATGTTGCACGTTCAAGGTTACTCAAAATTCCGCTCGGAGATTGAGTAAACCTTGCAATCATTACTCGTATTTCGTACTGGCCATAGTATTGTATGCATTTTAAAACGTGTTCTATAATTTTCCAGAAATTCTAGTGTGAAAAATGCCTATTGGCTACTTAGATTGGAGAAGGGTTGACAGGTTGGGAAAGCAAAGAGAACATAAATCCCAGCCTTAAGGGCTGGGGGCGACAAAACTTTTCACCTGCTGATGACAACTGCAGTTAATTTAAAGTTGTTACCTTAATCTACGACGCGTTTCGTCCTTTTGGGACTCATCAGGCAGATGGTGGCCACTAAAAATCAGCTAATCACATGCAAACAAAACTCACAACACATAACCATACCTGTGGTAGGGCCACGCAAGAAGTAAATTCTGCATGCATGTTGTCATCATCAGCAAGGTTACTTCAAACACCATTCATACTGAGCCACACTGTCAGCACAACCAGTAAGGGGGCTTCCCTCCCAACTCTAGTGCTTTAGCCCCCTCACTGGTTGTGCTGTTGTGTGACTTTCCACCCTTCCTATCTCTAACCCTCTTTTTTTTTTAAAAGTATGAATGAAGAGGCACCCTGGCCAAGCAACAGAAGGGGCAGCTTTTCTCTTGTTGCCAAGGGTCCTGGTTCGAATCCAGGGTGAGTCATGGATGTTTTGTCTCCCGAGCACTAGAGTTGGGAGGGAAGCCCCCTTACTGGTTGTGCTGACGGTGTGGCTCAGTATGAATGGTGTTTGAAGTAACCTTGCTGATGATGACAACATGCATGCAGAATTTGCTTCTTGCATTTGCATGCATGTTGTCATCATCAGCAAGGTTACTTCAAACACCATTCATACTGAGCCACACTGTCAGCACAACCAGTAAGGGGGCTTCCCTCCCAACTCTAGTGCTTTAGCCCCCTCACTGGTTGTGCTGTTGTGTGACTTTCCACCCTTCCTATCTCTAACCCTATTTTTTTTTTAAAAGTATGAATGAAGAGGCACCCTGGCCAAGCAACAGAAGGGGCAGCTTTTCTCTTGTTGCCAAGGGTCCTGGTTCGAATCCAGGGTGAGTCATGGATGTTTTGTCTCCCGAGCACTAGAGTTGGGAGGGAAGCCCCCTTACTGGTTGTGCTGACGGTGTGGCTCAGTATGAATGGTGTTTGAAGTAACCTTGCTGATGATGACAACATGCATGCAGAATTTGCTTCTTGCGTGGCCCTACCACAGGTTTGGTTATGTGTTGTGAGTTTTGTTTGCATGTAGTTAGCTGATTTTTAGTGGCCTCCATCTGCCTGATGAGTCCCAGAAGGACAAAACACGTCGTGGAGTAAGGTAACAACTTTAAATTAACTGCAGTTGTCATCAGCAGGTGAAAAGTTTTGTCGGCCCCAGCCCTTCAGGCTGGGATTTATGTTCTCTTGGCTTTCCCAACCTGTCAACCCTTCTCCAATCTAATTTTCCAGAAATAATAAAATAATATTGAAATAAAAAATCTATCCCTACCGTTGTTTGAACCCGCGGGTCTCTTAACATTCCGGGTATATAAAGGCGCCTTAGCCAACTAGACTAGGAAAACGCCAAAGTCGTTGTTAGAGAAGTGAACGAGACTTGTGCTGACATTTAAGTTGATTCATTTATAATGTATAAATGATAGGGTTTTGAGTTTGTTTGGAATAAGAATAAGTGCGCGTCAACTGTTAGGCCATAATGTGCCACTCTAGCCTAACTAGGGAGGAAAGACCCATGCTGGATCCAGACTTATGTAGGGGGAGGAAGTAAAATGTTACTGGGTAGGCCTACTCAACACATGACTCGCTCACTCGTCTGACGACTTTGGCATTTTCCTAGTGTAAGGAAGTGGCTTGCACACTTTTAATATCTTCATTGAAATACTGTAGCCCTACCATTATTATGAAATTATTTCATCTTCGACAAGGAATATAACGGGTATGAGAATAACAGGTGGTATTGCAAATTTTTTGAACTACGTACTATCAGTTGAAATGTCTGGGTATGAACTGAAAATGGGAATATTTTAAAATCCTTACTTGTAGCGAGTATATGCCGGTACATTAGAGAAATATATAGGCCCTTCATGTATATTTTAGTTTTGATAATGACCCATGGGTATGGTATGTGATGAGGAGGCCTACATGGTTGGTTACCCAGTTTGGGGGGAAAAAATGCCTGATCTAACATCTAGTTGGATTGTAATTTGTAACCATACCCGCGTGCACCGTGGGGAAAAAGGTAGGCCTACCCTTTGACATTTCCGTTACAAATTACCTACGTATATATTATGGATTAACAAACCTTATCTGACTCGGCCTTGTATTTGATTTGAGAATCAGCTTTTGAGATCTTCCTATCCAAGGCTGAGATCGAGTCTTTCTTTTGTCTTTCTTCCTTTTGTTTTGCCTTCTTTGCATCTGCAAGTAAAACAATACAGGTTGGCTCCACAGTGGGCTAATTGTGTTTTTGTACGCACTCGCTTAACTTTGTAACTATGAGAACCATATTAATAATTACATCCGAGGAACATGTACACAGTTCAACTACAACACAACCGGTACCCATGGGCGCTCGCAGGGATTTGGGCAGGAGGGGTCAAAAATTTCAATTTGTATTTTCGTTGGGCAAGCACAGGGAGTTTGGGGGGCAGGCTAAAATGTTGAAAATCAGGTTTTTAGAATGCGTTTGGTGGGTTTTAGAAAAAAGTGGTGGGCTGAATACAATACCAAAATTATGTAATTTTTGTGCAGTCGATACTCGAAACTAGAAAACCACAAAAAGGAATCTTAAAGGAAACCTTCAAAATATTTTACCTCCCATTTTTTGTCCTTTAGTCAAATGCTTCAGCAGTGTTCTCCCCAGAAAAAAATGTTCACTGGGTATTCCATAAACATTGCCGGGTAGGGCCAAAAATTAGTGGGGGTCCGGGGGCTTGCCCCCAGAAAAAATTTGAGATCCTAGATTCGATTTGGCGAGTTTTAGAGGTTTTCGAATCCCTTTAAAGTAGGCCTAGCTTGCTTTAGTTGGTTTAGTGGTATGAACATTTCAAATTTGATTGAAATCATAGTCTAAGCCTATTTTCTCCTTTGTAATGTAGCCTATGTGAATTACTGTAGTCCTATTGCTACAATGAGTACAATAGGCCCTTATAAAGGTGATGATGTTATTCTTTCTAAGTGTTTATTATCTAAGATTTGTAGGTTTACAATTACTACAACTTGAAACATTGTTGTATTCGATGACTTCATTTTTATTACTTTAAAATTCGTCCTAGCAATCAATAAAATTGAAAATTGCTAAAATTGTTCACTTGTGTTGTATGTGCTCCTTGTGTGCAGTGTATGTTCACGATCATAGCGATGATTGCCATTTTGCCAACTTATGTGTTTCGTTTAAATGCATTCATTGTCGGTTTCTATACTATTAGCGAGCTCCACGATTTCGTTTACAAGCTGCGTTACAGTTTAGAGATGGGACGTTCAAACGTTTAGTGAACGGTTAGAGTTTAAATTCGCAAATCGTTAGTAAAAAAAAAAAAAAAAATCAAAAAATTTCAAAAAAAAATTCAATTTTTTTTCAATTTTTTTTTTTTGCCGGGCGCAGAGAATATCGCCGGGCGGGCCGCCGGCGGTCCAGGCCTGGGGAGAACACTGGCTTCAGATTCTCAACATTGAGTTGGATGATTATTACTTATTAGCTTTTTTGTCCACTGAGATAATCTGACTTTACCCCGCATCACATCTTTGCTATCGCATGCCTTTTATTGTGATGGTAAAAATTTGCATTGTCCCATGGAGTGGTATTCTTTTCAAAACTCAAGACTAACTATTGCAGGTAAAAGACACAATAAGCTACTGCTACTTATCTCGCAGAAAATTGGCAACCATTAAATTTAACAAACGTTGATCACTCAGTAAAGAAATCAACTTTGCATGCACATTTTAAATACCTACTACAAGTTTAATCATAAATCTACACATCAAATGAGGGCAAATTAGCACTTCTGCTTGCCCTGGGCCAGGGGGCGCAACTGCCTCCTTCTTCGGGCGCCCTTGCCGGTACCGAACTTTGGTAGATTGTGGTAATTCTAATGAAATTTATTCTCAGCTAATTTTAGTTGCATTTGCATCTATTTGTGATTTTTATTTTTTATAATTGTGTTAATTATGAATGCATCTATCATGACACTTTGCCATTAATTGATTATAGAAAATAAACAAAAAATAAATTAAATTTTCTAGAATTTAGAATCTTGTCAAAATGGTCAAAAACACCCAAATAACTAGGCTATGCATTTACTAATTGACCCATGGTAAATATTGAAGATATGATAGGGGCGTACAGATGTCCTTCATTATCAACTATGCCAAGTTGTATTAAGAAGTAATGATTTATGGCTGCAGGACAAGGAACGCGCCGCCGGCTTTCTCTTAAGGAGCTTGGGCTCATACTCTCGGCATCTAGAATGCAGTACTTTCGTACTTTTCAGATTACATGAAGGGAAATCAACTTCTTATTCTATTTTCATCATCCCGACAGATACCTGAATAGAAGTAGTACCACATGACTTATCTTTGGTACTACTCATTTCTCGTACAAAGCCTTCCATTTAAGAATAAGACAGATTGTTTTATGTGAGTCCTCTCAAGTCCATAACAAATTCCAATATTTGGGAGATATATTTTTAAATATTGATGTGTGATCAAACAAGGCAAACATTTGAAAAACAAGCCATGTGTGAGGATTGCTATCACTTCTTTCGGAGTATGCCCCAAAAAAGTATCTTGATCAATGGAAAAATGTAGGCGTAGTTCGTTAAGTACGACAGCACATTTTTAGCTTGAATTGTAGTGTTCCCACTTCAAAATTTGATTGAGATTTCAAGCTTTGTCCAGTCATACACAATACTTTTAAATGAAAAAAATTGGATGGCTGGAATAAAAATGTACAAAAATAGTTCACATTTAATTTCCCATCAATTGTCTGGTTTCCCTCAGTTAGTTAAAGGGGCTATTACCCCCAAAAAATATTTTTTACCACATAATCTGTAGCATAACTCTACACTAAAATGATCGTTCAAAAATTTATATATTGTAGGTAACTGTGATTTTACACGAATTTCTTAAGTTTTCTGATCATAAAATTTGTGAAAATTGACGTTTTGGGGAATTTCGTAAGTCGGCTTTAACCTGTTAATTTTTTGTTCAACGTAGATACTAGAGCACCGTACCAATTTAAAATGGCCCTTTTACAACATTGTGTCTTGAAACTGTGCACAAATATACTCTAAAACACTAAAAAATATGCATTCCAAAATCACACCCTTTCTTGGCAATCAGCATAATATATTGACTGAACCACTTGGTCAGATTACAAAACAAAATATAGAGGATTTACAGAAAGTTATCGTGTACCGGTACGTCAATAATGGCCAATATTTTTTTTATCAAAATCCTCCAAGGTCACGCCGGCCATGTTATTTCTTATGGGAGATTTTTGCTGATGGGACCTAACTCGAAAACAACCAAGTTTGACAATATTTTGGGGGTCATGATTGCCCCAATAATTTTTCTGTTACTTTGTATATTTATAACTAGTTAGTATGAATTAATTAATTTTTTTGAGTTTAGCAGGTGAATACCCCTTTAAGGAACTGTCAAAAACTAAAAAGCATGTTGCCTAAATATGGTGTAAACATACTTTAGGCCTATTCCACAGTAAGGGGGTCAGAATGGAGGTACTAGTGCGTGACTCGGCTCTCTCTAATGTGCGTGTCTTACAGTAGCGTATCCAGGAATTCAACCAATTCATATATGTACCAAAGGCTAAATGGGGGGTCTGGGGGGCAAGCCCCCCCAGAAAAATCTTCTCCTTTAAGGTCATTTTGGTGAAAATTGTGCATTTTAAAGAATCACAATGACCAACTTACTTTTATCTACTAAAATCCTGTTTTTAATCCAAAAGTTTCTCTTTCAAGGTCATTTTGATGAAAATCTGTGCGTTTTAAAGCATCACAATAACCAACTTTGTATCTACTAAAATCCTCTTTTGGTCAGATGGTAATTTGCCTTTAGTATTGCGATAAAACAGTTATTCTATGTTCTCCATTGAAACGTTAAAGTTCACTTTCACACTTTTTTTGGCAAAGGGGGTTTTTGTCCCCCCCCCCCCCCCTCCCTCTTGGATACGCCACTGGTGGCTTATAATGCAGTTCAAACCTTCAGGGGCAGTGTTGTCCGCTGTGATCAGACTATGATAGTGCCCAACAAGCTTCATTAGCTCCTCGTGCGTTCCTTGCTCCACAACTTGGCCACCAGATATCACCACGATCAGATCGGCAGACCTAATGGTTGCAAGGCGGTGAGTTACTACGACGGTGGTTCGACCTTTACTGGCCTTGTCAAGTGCCGCTTGGACCTGTTGAAACAGAAGGGCGTTAGTATTGAGCTCGCCTTCTTTGAATAAACAATTAATGGACAACTCTCATCTTGACAAAAGTGGCATTCAGATGGAAGATAATGACATTTTAAGCCATGTTATGAAGAAAACACAAAAAAAAACTGGAAAACAAGCTTTTCTTGTCAGATTTTAAATCCGGTACATGCCACTTTTGACGTCAAACAGGTCGCCGAGACAGCTTCGTTATACATTACTAGCTTGCTGACAGTAGCCTTGCTAATCTACCTACACCCGGCTTCAGAAGTAAATCAAGGGTAATCTTTTACCGACTCCACTGACACTGGCGCGGCAGGCGCGGTTTTACGGGGCGGCCCGATTAGGCCCGGGCCGCCTTTGATTTCTCTGATAATTATTTCCAAATTCATATCAATTCTTTTAAATACGTCTAATAGGCCCTATGGAAAGCGTTGAACGTCTCATTGTTTATCTGTCAACTTAAAAATTATATTTTATCATATCATCAATGTGTTACACGAGATCCCGCTATAATACCTCCCTTTGACTGCCAAAAGTCTCAAACTATATCCAGACCTGGAGGTGCTGGCGTGAGTTTCTTATCGGTGGTGACGTAGCCGGCGTGCTCGTAATCTCCTGCGAGCACGAGCTTGGCCATGGAACATCCAAACTTAGTTAGGGCCTATCGTATCGATAAGTTTTCATCAAAAAATCGGCGTTTACAGTTCACCTTGTAAATTCTATTCATCTATTGACAGTGTTGCTAATACCGTTCGACAAAAAAAAAAAAAAAAAATTGCAAGCTGTAAGAATTTCTTAGCTTTGAGCCACATATTTCTTGTTTGCGAGATCAAAATTAAAATTAAAACTCTGAATGTATATATTGTGCCCAGTAAATATAGTACTCATAAATGCCCCCTTATTGAAATCTCCAGAATTTCCGTACAGTCAAAAATACACCTACTAAATTACCCGAAAATAAAAAAAACGTCCTGCGGGGCAATTCTGGGGGTGTTCCCCCCCCAGACCCCCCCTGGCGGGACTAGTTGGGCCTCCCAAAGTTTTTGGGGCTAGAACCGCGCCTGTGGCTCGGCAAATCTTGGATTTGTTCTAAAAGGCACCTTTAAAGTCACACTAAGCTAGCACTAAATACATAAAGCTTGCACTAAATATACAAAGCTAGCCCCAGCAAATGGTCAAGGATTTGACACTTGTCCTAATTATGTCACTATGTATGTGCCATAATCATAATTATGTGAATTATGTCTTTAGAAACTCTCAAACAAATCAAAGCTTTGATTTGACAAGGTGTTTTGGCACTAGAAAACCGAGAAACGACACAAATAGCAAAGTCTGACAGCAGGCTGAGGATGATCGTTACAAATCAGAAGTCAGACTCAGAACCGGAAAAGGAAATGCCTATCACCGCAGTCTCGCGGTAAGCATGACCGTTGCGGTGTCTTCGATGGTGCTGCTATCCTTGGACAAATCATCCTAGATCTTGGTAAACAAGGTTCCCGCTCGGCTATGCTTGTTACCACCCCATGGTTGGTATGCACCAAGCAATTATCCGCAGGCCAACTTATGTTTAAAAATATATTTAGGAGATGCTTATTTCCAAAATAGTATACGTATCACCGTTATCCTTCTACATGGCAGCATTGTTTACAGCATGTGTCCTTGTATTGAATGGATTACCTTTGCCTCGCTGGCCCTGTCGAGTGCAGACGTTGCTTCGTCCAGCAACAATATGACTGGCTTGCGTACCAAGGCTCGGGCGATGGCCACCCTTTGCTTCTGTCCCCCTGATAGTTGCGCCCCTCGCTCTCCCACTAGTGTGTCGTAGCCCTGCACATCAAACACGTCTGTATAGTTTATTTATCTATGTGAGTATGTTCATTTTGTATTCAACTATCTTATGCATCTATACTAAATCTCTTAAAAAGTAAATATATGTGAGCAAGTTAATTAATTTTGAATCGATTTTGTAGTAGGCTTACTTTATGACAGTATTATACATTTTAATTTGTGAAATAACAGTGGATAGTAAAACATTCCAAAATATTTACTCTGTATTTTATCTCTTCTGAAAATTATACCCTACCCAACAATATACCATTATTGTTGCACGTGAATAAAAAACAGCACAGAACAATACGCGATTAAAACATCACACTTGGCTGTTGCATGATAATTCGACAGCTTCGCTGCCATCCTCAGGCGCTAGATTATTGAATCAACAATCATTTGTCTTTTGTTGAGTGAAGTGGAAAGTGTAAACATAAAAATAAATACCGTATTTACTCGATTGTAGGTCGCACAAAGAATTGAAAATTGAAAGGTCTAAAAGTGGGGTGCGACTTACAATCGCATGCAAACTTTTTGAAAAAAAAAATCAGCGGTTTTCAATAGATAATGATGTTCCCAAACAAAAAAATTCCATGTACACCAAGCCGTGCGGGGTCAGCTAATCACAGAACAATTACCACTCGACGCAAATACTCTCGCAACTGAAGACGTAGGAATTCGGAAAAAAGTGTTTTGAACGGTCTGTAGTACGAGCGAAAAACAACTTGCCGGCCGGCTGCAGCGTCCGACAAAGGAGATGCGCGGGCACCACGTGACTGGGCGGGCCGGCAAGTTGTATTCGCTCGTACTACAGGACCGTTCAAAACACATTTTCCGAATTCAAACGTTTGGGCGGAAAAGTTTGCGGAAAAGTTCTTCGAAGTAACCACACTATTTCACACGTTAATTGACTGTAAAGGCCTAGATATTCTTTTGAATTACGAAATAAAGAGAATTTAGAATAAACAGAATCTAATAGGCCTACACTGTTAAACCTCTATACTGATCGTCGGGACCGATGTTTTTGTTCGAAATACAACATTTTTCGAAGTATCTGAGTTTGAATTAGCAAAGGTTTACTGTAGTCCTACCACTGAACAAGACTTACCAACTGCATAATATTTTGGCAGCATCCTAGAACTTCTTTGGACCCAAGGCTGATGGGATGTGATGTTGAGGGGTTACTTACCTTGTCCTTTTTTATTTTACAATGTAAAGAATTACAGGGCATGTCTACCTGCATATTATAATAGTGCGACCTACATTCACATGCAAACCAGCTTTTTGATTTTAGACATCTCAAAACTGAGGTGCGACTTACATTCGAGTAAATACGGTATATCTGTTCTGTTTCCCCAACCTTATCTCATGAGTACATTTTGAAATGCCTTGTTGTACCTGCGGTAGTTTAGAAATGAAGTCGTGAGCATTGGCCTCGCGTGCCGCTTTCTCAATGTCAAGGTCAGAAGCATCTTCGGCTCCATAGCGAATGTTGTTGGCGATTGTTGTTCCAAACAGCACCGGCTCTTGACCAACCACTCCGATACGACTTCGAAGCCAGTTGACATTCAGGTCTTTCACGTTAACTCCGTCTAATTTCACCTGAAAATAACATGCTAATGATTAGCCTTTGACTTCTTGTGTCATCTTGAAACTACAGTTCTTCCATTTGATATCATATTATAGGTGCTTTTGTCATTATAAGCAGTTTATGAATTATAAATTGAAAGTTTAAAATATATATGTAATGTGAAGTAAATACTGTAGGCCTATTTAGGTTTTTGAATGAAAATAAATTCCAAAGCATATCGGCAAAAGTCGTTAACCACTGGTGGTACTATACCTTTGTTTAACGTGAAATACAGAGTATGAGGAGGTACTCCAAAGAAACATCGAAGAAGCTGGTATGAAACTAAGCGTGGTAAAGAGTGAGGTTGTCACTATGCCAGGGGAAGGGGACACAGGAAATTATCAAGCACAGATACACATTTGGAGGAGAAACCCTGAAAGTGGTGGATACTGGATAGTATTGGCTATCTAGGAAGTGAAGTAAATGACAAGTGGAAAGATTAAAAAGGAAAGGAGATTAACATCAGAATTCAAAAGACCAGTAACTTCTACCAGTGTGTGAAAGGCCTGGTATGGGATAGTGAAATACCTATTCAGTGTAAGATGACACTATATAATACCTATTTCATACCGATTCTTTTGTATGCAGCAGAAACCTGGACAATGGGAGATCAAGAGGAGAGTCAGATGCAGGTGGTAGAGATGAGATTCCTGAGGAGCACAGTGAGCAAGACGAGAAGGGACAGAATGAGAAACACGGACATTAGAGAAATGCTGGGTTCAGAGAAGTTAAGTGACAAGATAGGAAGGACATGGTTGAGATGGTATGGGCATATGAAACAAATGGGGGGAAATAGGATGCCCAAGAAAATGTATGACAGAAGGATTGAAGAAGGAAGAAGAAGAAGGAAACAGCGATGGATAATGATGATGACTACTAGCATAACATGATATCAAGGGTTGCCGCCAATTATCGATAATTGATTATTGATATCACCCTACATTTAAATTTTTTTAATAGATCAAATTAATTGTAAAATTAACTTTTTTATTTCAAAGATCTAAAAATATAATTATGATACTTTAAGTGAGTGTAAGGTTCTTTTCATTTTATTATATTACTCGACAAGAACTACAAATTGGACGAGATGCGATTTCAGTTTTTTTTTTTTTTACCCCCACCCCCAGGCTGCTTCTACTCACCTCTCCCTCTCCTGGGTCGTAGAGCCTCTGTATCAGTTGTACGATGGTGGACTTGCCGTTACCAGAGTGTCCCACGAGCGCGACCGTCTGACCGTGAGCGATCTTTAGATTCAGTCCTTCCAACACCTGGAACCACATTAACACTGCATTCAGCTCAAGATCGTATAAAACATTACGTACTTTTCTTTCATTTCACATTTTCTTACAATTACTGTTTTCATTTACAAAAAATGTGCTTCATTATTTAATGTCTTAGTTTGGTTCCGTAAAATATCTCAACGTAACCAGCTTGGATAATACTGATTATCGGATAATTGTGGCTCGGATAATTGAGGTCTTATTGTATTTTAAATTCACCCAAGAAATAATGAACAACTGGAATAATTGTTCACTATTATTATGCCAATGTTGCAGATTTGTATTTTGCCACACCAGTCATACCGTGTCAAGTATGTCATGTTGATAGAATTCCAATCGGCTCGAGTATATTAGGTCCATCTTACTTATTCTCCTGAGTGATCAAGACCTTGTGTCGAAACGTCTTGTGTTTTTCTGTGTTTTGTATATTATACTTCTATGTCTATTTATCATCAAATTTGGCAGCCACTATCAATATGTCTAAGTAGCCTTCTTTTCAATTAAAATCTGAAATTTCTTACTAGGTATCTTTGTATACTAATTGGATAAACATCACAAGTTCTCTAAGCTTCCACAAAAATAAACATTCAAGGTTACGTAGTGCCACCTGGCACCTATAGTCCCGGTCAAATCAAGAAGCCCTCCTCTCAAAGGGCAACTTATTTCTATGCTCTCTTTGTGCAACGTTGTAAACGTCAAATTATGTTGTCGGATTCTCCTAATGGATAGAAGGGTTGATCCATCGCTTCCAAATACAAAGTGACCTCAAAATACGCGTCAGCTGTGCCTGTGCCCATGTCGCGCGTCGCGCCACCTGAGTGAATGGTTATTATGTTTAATTTCCAAGAAAAAAATATAAACAAACAAAGCAATAGAAGGTCCATGCAGTTTGGAGTGACCGGTACAACAAGGGTTGGTAAGTGGAAGACACGATTGACAGTTTATGGTTCTCCAACAATACAAACTATTTCCTTTGAGCTAGCATTTTACCGGTAGTTCAGGAGGGCTTCTAGATATGAACTCAAGTATAGGGTATGCACTATGTGTATGCTCTCTCAACTCTTTGGGTTTACGTACCTTGACTGTTGGCCTGGCTGGGTACTGGAAGTGAACGTTGTGTAGCTCTATGTCTCCCGCTACAGAGGACGGCCGTGCTCCCTCCTCCCCCATACTGTCGATACCCGGCTCCTGCTCTAGGATCTTGTAGACACCGCTCGCTGCTCCGCGGGCGACGGCAAATGCCTCCAAGTGGGGGGAGGCGAGGCCCATATTCATAGCGCCAGACAACACTCCAAACAATACCTAGCGTACAACACGAATCTTTACTTTTGTTCTACTTTACACAATTCAAACTTAAATTCAGTAACAGCTCAGTTTTTAAATACTATACACAACAGAGTACAATAATTCATCGTAAAATCGATATTGACGTTCTTAAGCTAATAACAGACATAAACTTCCCTTCTCTATTCAAAAGCTTGCAGCCTGAAAACATAAAGTTGAAATCAAACCCTCACTATCCAAATAAATACATATACATACTTAATGGTACTATTAATGTGATTGTTTCCTTCACTTGAATTTAGGTTGTGCTTAAATCATTTTATTTATTTATTTATATTTATTTATGTCTGGGAGTGGATGACATTTCTGTGGAAATGATCAATACATCTGGCGCGGTAAGAAGAAGATGGTTATTCCGAATAATAAGTGCTGCGTGGAAGCAAAAGAAGCACCAGAAGATTGGAAAAGAGGTATAATTGTACCATTGTTAAGAAAGGTGACCGTAAGAAATGTGAGAATTACAGAGGGGTGACATTAATGTGTCAGTGTGCAAAAGTTTATGAGAAGTTATAGAACTAAGACTAAAGGAGGAAGTTGACACAGATCTAAGAGAACAATATGGGTTCAGAAGTGGACAGTCTACTATTGATCCAATATTTGCTATAAGAACAATGGAGGAAAAATGGGAAAGAAATGCACATTAAGTTAAGTCTGTCCTGCACCACATTCCATTCTCCTCCTCGCTGTTCTACATCTTTCCTCACACTATTCTGCCATTGTTGTCGTGGTCTGCCCCTTGGTATCCTACCTGGAATTTCCAATTCCATCATCCTTCTCCGTAATCTCGCTTCTTCCATCCTTTTGACATGTCCGAACCACTTTAATCTTCTCTCTCCAATTTGCTCCATTAAATTCCTCACGCCTATTTGATCTCGGATATCCTCATTCCGTATTCGGTCCCATCTAGTCTTATGGTCAGTTCACATAAAGTCGTAAGGTTTAGTCGTAGTCGTATGGTTTAGTCTTAGTCGTAAGGTTTACTAGTAGTTGTCATGGTTTGTTGTTTTGTTATTTGCTTGTGTTCAAGTGATGTTTCGATCTCTGATTCGATAGTCGTAAGAATTTGTTGTTAGTCATAAGAAAGATGAACATTTTCAGCTTGTTATGACAACGACTACGACTAGACCATAAAACTAAACCTTGTGACCGTGTGTGTGAACAATACATGGATTTCATATGTTTCATCTGCTTCTTACGACTAGGAACATAGGACTACACTATACGACTAGCACTTTATGTGAACTGACCTATTACCTACAGTGCTTCTCAAAAAAACTTCATATCTACAGCCTGCACAAGGCTCTCATCCACTGTTATCATATGTTGTCATATCAATGAGAATAAATCAATAAAATAAATGCAGATTATAGTGCCGGTAAATCATGTGCTGCTATTACACCAAATGCTGTGACCAAAATTCTGCTCTTGTTTTTAAAATTGTATTATATTATTGGCCTGGAAAAATGGCTGTAACATGCAACGTCTAATGGTGTCTCTATCCAACTCACAATGACGAGTATGGCGGGTGTGTACTCCTTGTCTTCTGCGTATCTGTCGTCTAGAATTAGCCTCACTCCGTACCAGAAGGCGAGTGCGTATGAGCTGTAGCAGATGAACCACATGATGCCGTTACCTAGGCCCGAGTAGAGACCCCTCTTGAGCCCCAGCGACTTAGCGGGGCCCAGCTTCTCAGTGTACCTAGCGGAAAAGTAATAAATTCTAAGGTTACAGCTCGATATCAATTATTTGATTCAACATCAATTTCAAACCCAACCTTCAATTCAACATTGAATTGTCATTTTACATCATAACAATTGTTTGGACATCAAAACTTTTGTGCAACATATCCTTAATATTGTTGCCATTTAAAAATATCCATCAATTTTTTTACATTTGTAATATTTTGGAAGACCTATTTATTCTACAAAGTGTTTTATTTTTTTTTATAAATTTAAATCGATAAAAATTAATTTCAAAATATTTTTTCGGATATTTCGTTGTGGAATTGTTTTGATGTGATGTCAAAATTTTTGGTTTGATATAGATTACGAATTTTGAATTAAATCATTTTCCTGATAAATACACTATTTATAGAGTCTAACCAGTTGTTTATATAATTCAAACTAGTAGTGAAGATGTCCCATCAGAAGCTTGGGTCTATATTATAGAGCTAAATGTTAGTAATTATTTTTCATTAGAATTTTGGAAATATAATTCTGGGCTTTTAGGGTCCTTGGAATCTGAGTATCAGGTGCCCCTACTTACCTGCGGACCTCCGTGTCTTGCCCGCCAAACGCCACGACGGTGCGAATAGCGCCCAACACTTCCTCCACCACTGCGCCGGCCGACCCATATGACTCCAACTCCTTTACCGTCAAGGAACTTTGCACCTGACAACAGAGTGGTTTCAATTTTCATTATCGGAAGAATAATTTCACAGTGAAAGAAACTGTAAGTTTTAAGTACTCTTTTCCTGATCAATATTGTTTTCAATGTTTTTTTTTTACACAAGTTTTGATTGGAGAATAGTTTGACAGGTTGTGAAATAATAGAGAATATAAAGCCCAGCCTGAAGGGCTGAATGTGATTTTTTTTTAAATCTTCATTTTGACTCGACCTCATTGGCATTGCCATAAAGTGTGTGAAGATAGTACGCATACTTTTATTTTAAATATTTATCTCTTAAATGTTTTACCAACTTTATTTCCAAAGAAATAGCATCTCTTTTCCCCTTACAAAATCTTGCACGTGCAGTTTCCTTATTTTATTGTATGGATAATATTATAGTCTATTACAGGGCTTAAATGATAATGTATAATAATATAAGCATAAGCATTTATTGTAAAGTACATAGTATCTTGTATCATCAATGTACTATACAAATTGGTTTAAAAACAAAAAAGATATTACTTTGTTGCATAAAAAATGTAAATTGTTTTCTGATATTACATCTAGGCCTATTAATACACTGTGAGTCTGTGACTTAGTCACTAGTATACTATATATTTTCATAAACCACTACTCACCATTAATAGGAGTTGCTGAGGGTAGCTAGTTTAAATGCACAGCTTTCTGGGTAAATGGTTTATAGCATTGTTATCATATTTCACGCGAATATTCATAAAGAATGAATTTATGAGAACCAGTACGCATATTCCTCCATCGATTTTGAGCAACACAATCGTGGAATCTCCGTAATTCACTTTTTCTGAACTTCGAGAATTTATTTCTAGTAAAGGCCTACAATTTATTTAACATAAACTTCAATAAATCAATATGAACATGCTGATAAATTTTGTTAATGGTGAAACGTTTAATGAAAATTTCCTGAATTGAAATTCATGTTTTGGATTTTAATTTTTTGTACTTTCTGGACTTATGTCTTGTAATGACTTTAAAGCATATTCTTTGCAACCAAGTGTGGATATCAATATTCAATAGAAATGTACTTTTTTAACAACCATGCAAAACTTAGTAATGATATAAGTATTACCAACCATTTAGCTGTATCATCAACACCTGTGCACGTGCATTTTAGTTGCCTCAACCTCAGCTCTTAAAGGAAATCCCTAGACTAAAATATGATTTCTAAAGAATTCAGTAAAGATGTCTGAAAAGTTAGTTGAATGAAAAAGGGACTTAATAAAAGAGTAAATTATTTTTTTGAAATTTTTTGACAGGACATAGCCTCAGAATCAACAGTTATATTCAAGTTGCCCAAATCAATCCAGCTAGTTCAAAATTTAATTTTGAGCAGCTGTTTTATGTAAAGTGTTTCTGCACTCCTTTATCTACAAACTAAATACATGGGAAACTGGCTATCTGTTTTTTCTGACATTGCACGATTTTTTCCGTAAAATGGTACAAAATTAGAAATTGTACCGGCAGGCGAAAAAAATCGTGCAACGCAAGAAACTATAGGAAACCAATAATCCTTATATTTAGGTTGTAGATAAAGGACTGTAGAAACAATATACAAAAAACTGCTGTTTAGAATTTAATTTTAAACTAGCTGGATTGATTCGGGCAATTTGAATATAATTGTTGTTCTGAGGTTGTCCTGTAAAAAAATTTAAAAAAAATCTGCTCTTTTATTAAGTCCCTCCTTCATTCTACTAACTTTTCAGTCGTCTTCCCTGTATTCTTTAGAAATCATTTTTAGGTCTAGGGATTCCCCTTAAAGTAACAACTCAACATGTTTATATATTTTGTTTGAATGTATGTTCTTGTTTTGTTTGTTTTAGTCAAGATGAGAAGCGACTGCAGCCGTAGCCCTCTAGTGATGACCTACCTTTGCAGCAACAGCCGTGGAGATGATGATCACAGGGGCGCAAGTAAGTACAACCAGCGTTAACTTCCACCCGTGTATAAAGGACATGATTATGGAACCAATAAACGAGCATATTAGGAACATGAATATCCCGATCTTCTCTCCGATCCCATCCTGGAGTTTGTCCAAGTCTCTGAAACAATATGGATCCATCAAGACAAATGTTATATTTCAAGATTTTTCGCACCAGTCGGCATCATTATCTGTTGCCTTGTCCAACGCTGCGTTGGGTCGGCATTGAAGATGGGCCTCTCTATCTTCTCCTCTCCTGCCACCACACTTCCCTTCCCACCACATATTATTACATAATAAAATTTGTTTGTACTAGGAAAACGCTTAAGTCCCGCCGCATTGATGGATGAGCTTTTTCGTAACTTTTTAGTTTGCGTAGGACCACTTTTCCTTTGCAAGTGCTTTTTGAATGCATTGTTGGTGATTGTTGTCAAGTTTCTATTGTTACTTGTTAATTGTTATTATAAACCTAAAAAAACTCATATTAAAACCTTCATTCTATGGATTCTGGCTAACTTTTTCAACTTTTTCTTTCAAAAAGCAATACATCACCACTACCTTAATGCCCATGTCAAATATGAACATTGTAGCCTCAACCGTTTGGTCAGAATCAGCTCAAATGACACGAAAATATCGCACTAAAAATAAAAATAAATCGTAAAAGTACGATATTCATGAGAAATTATTCTTCGATTGTACTCAAAAACGTGGCACGTCTAAGTTCAGAGATTTCGAAGGTCCCCTCAAATTTTCATCAAGATCCCTTATGCCGTTTGCCCGGTAGCGTGCGAACAAACAGACAAAAAAAAACATTGGAGCTAAATTTTTTGAGGGGTCAGTGAAATTGAAGTCTTTGCTTTGCTCATCCAACCAGTACTGCAGAAAAATCTTTTTGTATTGTTGGAACTTGTTATGTACTAGGAAAACGCTAAAGTCCCGCCGCGTTGATGGATGAGCTTTTTAAAGTTTTTAGTTTGCGTGGGATATCTTTACTTTTGCAAGTGCTTTGTTTTGTTGCCTACGCATTGTAGGTGATTGTTGTCAAGTTTCTATTGTTTCTTGTCAATTGGCATTATTTACCGTAAAAAACTTATATTAAAAGCTTTATTTCTATGGATTCTGGCTAACTTTTTCAACTTTTTCTTTCAAAAGGTACTACATCACCATAACCTTAATGTCCATGTATAATATGAACGTTGTAGTCCCACCTTGTTGGTCAGAATTGGCCCAAATGGCACGAAAATATCGCACAAAAAATCAAAAAACTTATATTAAAAGCTTTATTTCTATAGATTCTGGCTAACTTTTTAAACTTTTTTTTTCAAAATGTACTACATCACCATAACCTTAATGTCCATGTATAATATGAACGTTGTAGCCTTACCCGTTTGGTCAGAATTGGCCCAAATGGTACGAAAATATCGCACAAAAAATCGAAAAAAAATCGTAAAAGTACGATATTCATGAGAAATATTTCTTCGATTGTACCCAAAAACGTGGCAAGTCTAAGTTCAGAGATTTCGAAGGTCCTGTCAAATTTTCATCAAGATCGCATATGCCGTTTGCCCGGTAGAGAGCGAACAAACAGACGGAAAAACAAACAAAAAAAAAAAAAAAAAAACACCCGAGCTAAATTTTTTGGGGGGTCAGTGAAATTGAAGTCTTCGCTTCACTCGCTACGCTCATCCAATAAAGAAGGCTTTATGGCGTTTTCCACTGGTCGCACTGAGTGCAAGTAACATACCTATTCCAATAGTAGCTGAAAATTGGATTTGTGAAAAAATGGCGTATTCCACTGGGCGGACTACACTCCCTCCGTGCACTCGCAGTGCACACTGAGCCGCACTGACTCCGAGGTTCAGGGCAACCTTTCCAGTGCAAATATGGCTGCCGAAGACCCGCAGAATTTGGTTGTGTTCTTAGATTTGATCGACGATAATCGGATAGTAGCGACGATGAGTTGATCTATTCAATATTAGAAGTGTCTCAAAGAAATCACAAGCCAAAAATCACAAACTACGTAGAAGATGTTGTCCACTTGTACTCTGATATAGAGGTAGATTTGCATATTGATAGTGAGGGTTGCCACTCAATATTATGCACTGAAAAAATAATCATATTTTACTGACAATTGGCCAATTGCACTCAGGGCAGCACTGGTGCCGTCGTGTCACTGTGACATTTCAATGCGCACTGACGGCGCACTTAGTGCGGTCCAGTGAAAAACGCCATTAGTTTATACAATATAATACAGTAGGTGTTTATATGGAGAGCCTCAACCTCCAGGGATTGTAAGTAGGCCTAATAGGTAGTAGATCTATATTTATGAACAATTATCCATGAAAAATTATGCTATGTAGGCCTTACTGTGTCTTGCAAATACGAGGTCTTTTGAAGGTAAAAATTCATAAGCTTATCAATTTCCTTGATTGGGAGACACTACCTTAGGTGTAGTTAATTATATAGAAATCAGTCCAGAGATTATAAAGTTCATCTCAGCCGGGTATCAAACCCGGGTCTCCCGATTGCCGGTCGAACGCTTTACCACTAAGTTACCGAGACGGTTGTTGGTGCATTATACTTTTATTTTATTTATGTTTTATGTTTACCAGTACTGTTCTAATCTATACAGATCTAAAATGCACCAACAATCCAGAAGTTATTAAGTTGACCGTGTCGGTAGCTTAGAAGTAAATCATCCGACCGGCAATCGGCAGATCCAAAATAATACCCGGATTGGTTTCCATCATTAGCTGATAGTTTGGATGCCCCCCCCCCCCCCCCCCCAGTAAAATTTGAGTGGGAGTGCTCCGTGACCTCTGTGTCTATGCCACTGATCCCAGTCACCCCCTAACTATTGTGATTGATAGGAGATGCCAAATGGCTAGTCACTGCAGGGATCTCGTAGATAAGAATTAGAATTAGAGAATTATGGTTACTGCCAACATTTACAAATTGCAAAATCCATTAGATTATTTGTTCAATACTGAGCTATCTTTACTTGGAGAAGTTACCTAGTATCACAGTATATCACTTATATATCTGCAGATCTTAGAATATGCTTTTCATTTTAAAACTACATGTTTTACTTATTTTCAATGTACAGTAGTTCTTTCGTAAATCAAGGTATAGTTTTCTCTTACATTTACATAATTAAGCGAGCGAAGCGAGCGTTTCCATTTGACTCTGCCGGAAAAATTAGTCACTGGTTTTGTTTTTTTTTTGTTTGTTTGTTTGTTTGTTTGTTTGTTTGTTTGTTTTTTTTTTTTTTTTTTTATGTCTCGCCATAACGTTCGAACGGAGGCTCGGATCGAGTTGAAATTTTGACCATCCGCAAGCTTCGTTCTCGATTGAATGCCATTAGTTTTGTGGCAAAATCGTTCAAAAAGTTAAAAAGTTTCATTAAAGTTAATCAAAAGTTTTTTTTTCAAACTAAACGGCGACAAAATCTGAGATAGCCAAATCATTTAGAATGTCCGTCCGGTCACGAATATGTTAATTTTATTTTGATCCGATAAGTAGTGTAGGCCCTAGATGGAAATTACATTATAACAAAAGTAACGTTACCATGGCAACGAAAAGACGCGCGAAGTTTCTAATGCACTGCCACCTAGAAGTAATCAAAATACTTTCGAGGAAGCAGTGTATTATTTGTCAACAAAGAGTTTAATAAATATTTTTCCCAAGGAGTCAAGGTCCTCTAGATGGCGGTGGATGCAATGTGGGTCTAGCTATAGCACGTGCTCGCTTATCAACACGTCCAGCAAAGCGTTTCCTAATGTAGGTTTATAGGTACTTACTCTGTGAGTCGGTTAGCAATGGTGGCGGTGCCTTTGGTGTCGTGCCATGCTTGGTCCTGACGTAGTAGGGATTTAAGGAATCTCTGGCGTATTCTAGACACCTAAAAGTATAATAGGATTCTAGGTCACTTGATTGAGAAGGTAATAAACCAGTGACTTCATTGAATACTTGCTTGGGTTTTAACCAAATCCGTACTAAGGACTTGTATCTTATTTAGTACAATTTAATGAAATTAAACAACATCCATACACTAAAACACTGCACATGTATTATTAATGAAAAAGTTGATGTAATGTATACTACTTTTAAAACAGTACAAATTAAGTCGTGGCTCACTCATTGAACTGTTGGTCAGTTTCCATGGCCACGAGTTTTTGAATTCTTTAAATTTTCACTGTTTTAGTTAGTCTGTGCTATAGAAAACCTGTGGCCTCGTTCGCCCTTCAGTTCAAGATCATTTGTGTCATTGTTGTAGTAGTAGCTTGAAATAATGGCACCATTTTAACTTACAGATTTGCATACAGAGAAGCTTGAAACAAAACCATATTTTACTACCTGTTGTTCCTATTTTTGTTATTAACATAATATGTCAATGAAAAGACTAGGACTGTTCAATATTTTCCATTTATGGTGCACAGTGTGACATTATGTATTGAACAAATTATGTTCTTTTGAGGGTAAGTTCAGCACATTTTTATCGAGTTTTTATTTCCAAATGTATTATTTTTGTTTAATTGTGTACAGAATACAGTAGTCGGTCGGGCTGAAAGTCCAAGAGACCCAAAATATCCCAGTTTAAATTTCCAAAAAATATTTGAATGAAATCCAATATGAGCCATATGCCCAAAGCATAATATAGGGACTTCAATTAAACAGAATTTGGTATTAAGGAGGGTTTACTAGCAATTTTGGAAGAGCAAATAAAAGATATATAAACCTAGGTTTTTCATGGAAAATAAATAATGTAATATGTACTGAGCTACTTAAATACCTTATTCATAAACTGCTCCACTTAGCCAAAATCAAAGTAATAATCCTAGAGATTTCTTTAAGCACCTAGTAAAGACAGATTCATCTCCAACACATTCAATATACCTAACCCCCACAATAGAAACTGAAATAATAAAACTTGTTTCCAAAATAAAAAAACAAACACTCATGTGGAATGGACAATATTCCATTTTCACTCATTAAAAAATGCATACATAACATAGTTACTCCTCTAGCACAACATTTTATAACACATGTTTGGAGACGGGATTTTTTCCAAACAAATTAAAAATTGGCAAAAATTATTCCTATTCACAAGAAGGGAGAAAAAAATTGTGTTGACAATTATAGACCCATCTCTTTACTACCAGCATTTTCTAAAATTATTGAAAAAATTATCTATGATAGATTGATATCCTTCTTTGACAAAAACAATATTCTATCCGACCATCAAAATGGCTTTAGAAAAAAGCGGTCAACCATGAAAACAATAGAAAATACTATTAAAAATATAATTGATGGCTTAGAAAATGGTAAGCAGACTATAGGAATATTCTGTGACCTATCTAAAGCGTTTGATTGCATATCCCACAGAATTCTCCTACAAAAATTAGAATATTATGGGATAAGGGGAATTCCACCCAAAACTTATAAAATCATATCTAGAAGGCAGAATGCAACAGGTTCAAATATCTGCTGTAAGTGACAACAATATAGAGAGTAAATACCTCTCGGATCCAGAACAAATTACCCGCGGAGTACCTCAAGGTTCAATCTGGGACCACTCTTTTCATTGTATTCATGAATGACCTACCTGTGAACATACTAGAGTCTGAAATGTTCGCTGACGATACTACCTTTGTAGTTAAAGACGTTCAAATGATGCTGTCTTCCTAAAGTCGGAAGAAAAGGTAAAAATTGCCACTATATGGTTTAAAGACAATGAACTCATACTAAACTCATTAAAAACAAAGTTTATAAAATTTCAATCATGTCACAGCCAAAACGCTCACGCTCTCACAAAATATTCAAAATACCGAAGATAACGCAATTATCAATCAAGCTGAAAATACGGATTCCTAGGCATAACCATAGACCAACACCTAAATTGGAACCAACATTGTTTAAATTTAGCAAAAAAGCTTAACTCAGCAATCTTTTCATTAAAATCAGTCAAAATACAGACAAACACAAAAATAGCTAAACTGACTTATTTTGCAAACTTTGAATCCCACATGCGCTATGGCATCGAATTCTGGGGGGAAATCTACTTCTGCCAACAAAATTTTCTGTCTCCAGAAAAAAAGCGTTACGTGATATTCTTAGCCTGGTTCAATCTAAAGATACCTACATTAAACCACACTGTAAAATACATTTTATAAAACAAAAAAATACTTACCTTTTACAGTATGTACATTACTACAGTCCCTTCTGGCAACAAAGAAAAACTTAACAATGCTATGTTAAATAACGCCATTCACCAAAAACAAACACAAGACAAAATGAAAAACATTCATGAAGACTTTCATAATAAGAAAATAACCCAACAAAATTCATCACACATACATATAAAACTTTTTAACAAACTTCCATTAACATTAAGAAACCTAACCAAAACCTAGATAGATTTAAGCAAAAAATCAAAAGTATACTTCTAAAAAAAGCATACTACTCAATTGCTGAATACCTTCAAGATACAGACTTCTCACTCTGAATTCAATCTATAGGGTTGAGTTAATCAAATCAAATCAAATTTATAAAAAAAAAGGAAACCTAGACCTAACACTGGTAGGCCTACCTAATTTATCCCACATTGTTATCTAAGTCATCTGATTTATGTTATTATAATGCTGCATGTATTATAAACATGTACAATTTGTGTTTATTCTGTTGTGTTGTGTCAAATGCATTAAGTTTACACATGGCCTATGACAGTTTAGTCATGTTTAGTCAGATGACAAAAAATTGTTAATATATGCCTAATGTAGACTTTTGTATAGACCTTTATATGTATATATTTATATCTAATTTATTATCTTATTGTGTTATTTAATTAATTTAGATTCTTCCATAAACCCTACTAAAACAGGTACAGCACCGTGCCTATGGGTATTAAAAAAATAACATGTATATACATGTACATTTTATGTGGAAATAAAACAATTATTGATATATCATTGATGAAATAAATTATTATAACCCAAATGGATTAACAGGTCAACAAAGCATTTTAGAAAAATATGTGAACAAAAATATATTCCTAGGCTAAGTTAAAATAAATAAATACTTATTTAGAGTCCATAGGTAGGTACCTACCCACTTAGTCTCAACAGAGTTTTAGTGGGTATCTTTAATTTAAAGTAAACCAGGCCAACCCTGTTGGAACCGACGAGCGAACAATGACTAACCAGAGATCAGTGTTAAATAGGAAAGAAACATGTTGAAAAAATAAAATACCTGCTTAATGGCCGAGTAGTTGAGCACCGCAACGGAACCCACACCTAGGATAAACTCAAGGAATCCAATGCTGAAACTACCGATGGCGAATGCAGTAGCGTCATCCATTAGCGCCTCCATTCTCTCGTCGAATGTCCCGTTCACCCTGAAACACGGTGCATGTTAGCACAGTCCACAGTCCACACACATACCTCATATTTTAGAATAGGTTTTATCTTCGTGTACACTTATTTTTAGGGTTGCTGTTGCCGTATAATAATCCGCGATGCAAAGGAACATCAATGCGATCTAGTGGATAAAGGAGGCAGCTTCTCATTTGAGATTTAGTTACCAGCAAAAACACCAGCAGCACTGTAGCTAGAAGAGACCGTAGCCTTCTACATTAGCGCTTTCTTTTTTAACACTAGGCCTACTGGATAATGTAGCTTGCCTTTATGATCTTTGTGCACAATGCACATGATAGCTATGTGCTGCTGGTTTTTGCGTTGGTAGCTAAAACGTCGTTGTTAGTGCACATTAAATTGATTGCTGATACTCAAATTCAAAATAGCTTTTGCCAAGTCCCAAAACAGTAAATTGCAGTAAATGTAGCAAATTGGTTTTTTTCTGGGTAGGCCTACCTGGAATTCCTTAAATTATCAGACATTGATAATCGCCAATCGGCTATGAAAAAAACTTCAGTATAATTGTGCTTCCTAGCTCTGAGCTTCCGTTTAAATTCTTGAACGTGTTTACTAAGTCTAATATCTCGGTCAGGCGGTTGGCGGATCGAATAATAGTTTTGTACCGACACATGAAAATTCATACACCAACTGTTATTTCAGAAATCAATTTTCCTTATACAGAGGTGGAAGCTAAAGGTGTTTTGAAGGTATTAATCTCTATGATTTAACGTACATTTTAGCTTTGTTTGCCTGTCCAACACTTTACACTAGTGAAAGTCAGTGTAGACGAAGGGTGTTTTTTTGTGTCAGTTTTAAGCCCTTTGTATTTAGTATGGGGGTCTTTTTTCTGTACCTTCAGTGAAAGCACTAGTGTTTCCCCCAGTGCTACCTAGATTACACGGGCCCTATTTGGTCTTTTGGAGGGGGGAAACTACACTAAAAAAGTGTAAAGTTGTTTTTTTTGTGGGCAAACCGGCACACTGACAACTTTTTTCCCTTTAAACAAAAGGTACTTCTGCCGTACACTGCTCAGGGGAATTTTTGTGTAAAACAGTGTAGCACTAGTGGTGGACAGGCGAAAAAAGTTTTGCATTTTTGTTGAGCCGACAAACCGGAAACCCCCAAATTTAGGAAACGGGTCTTAAAAGATGTTCCGCCCCCAAAACAGCCCGAAAAACCCGGGCGCCTTTTTTGGACGTGATACCCTCCATGTTGCGCCCCACGAGGAGGGGGAGAAATTCTCCGTAGTTTATAAATAAAACGGGAATCCCGGGTTTGGGTAAAGATCCCAAAGTATGCCCCCGGGCCCCAAAAACCATGATACCCCCTTTGCGGGGGTAGCATAGGGGAAAACTGAAACATGTGCTGAGGTAAAAATACGCAGGGGGGGGTAGCGGAATTAAAACCCGTAGCATGAGGTAAAAAAACCCCCGGGGCAAACCCAAACTGAAACCCCTTTGCATGAGGTAAAAATTTACGCACGGGGGCAACCCGGAACTGAAACACGTAGCATGAGGTCAAAATACGCACGTGGCATAGCGGAACTGAGTACTGACGCAGGTAGCATAAAGTTAAACCACACGCACGGGGCCCATAGCAGAACTAAAAACCGAAGATGGGGTTTCAAAATACGCATGGGGCCATAGGGGAACTGACAAAGGGTTTAGAGAATTTTAAAAACCACCCCACACGTGGCATAGCGGAACTGAAACACGTAGCATGAGGTCAAAATACGCACGTGGCATAGCGGAACTGAGGGCAGGAGAAATGTTTTTAAAACCCCACACACAAGGATTAACCCATAGGGGAAACTGAAAAAAGAAATTTGGAGGTAAAAAACCCGGCACGTGGCATAGCAAAATGAAACACATAGCATGAGGTCAAAATACGCACGTGGCATAGCGGAACTGACGCAGGTAGCATGAAGTTAAACCACACACACGTGGCATAGCGGAACTGGAAACACGAAAACCATGGGGTAAAAAATACGAACGTGGCTAGCGGAACTGAGTCGACGCGGGGGTAGCATAAAAGTTAAACCACACGCACGGGGGCATAGGGGAAAACTAAAACACTTGCATGGGGGTCAAAATCCCAAAGTGGCATAGGGAATTTGAGAAACTGACGCGGGTAGCAGGGAATTTAAAACCCCCACACACACGTGGAAATAGCGGAACAAAAAACAGGGAAAATGAGGTCAAAATACACACGTGGCATAGCGGAACTGAAACGCGTAGCATGAAGTCAAAATAGTGGCGGATCCACGGTGGAGGGGCGGTTGGGGCAATCACCCCCGGCCCCCTTGATTATTAAAAAGTAACATTTCATTCGATAATGATTATAACATAACAAACTGTATCGTAAATCTAATAAAACTTATTGAAATATACCATCTCTAAAGCCATTTAAACATGATTTTGACAAATTTTTATTTAAAAAAATCTCTGCGGGGCTGCGCCCTACAGCCCCCAACATTGCGTTACGTCAACTCGATCACCCCCCCCCCCCCTTACAGAGGTCCTGATTCAAACCCGGAAAATCAAAACCCCCACACATGGCGGCAAAACTGGGGGGGGGGGAAACTTTTTCCCTAGCGAAAGGGGGTTGGAGGTGGGGGGGTCTCATGTCCTGGTCGTCTTTGTCATCTTCTTCGTCGTCGGGGAGGTAGTTGAGGGGAAAGGCGACGATGACTGCTAGAGATCCCTTAAATTTACAGAGAGAAAAATACTCTCCTACTTTTTAGATGTTTATTTTTTATTTTTTGTGTCATGTTTGCGAGATGGTCTTAGCCTCTTTTCTTCTTTTGTACAGTCGGCCAACTCGGCGCCTAATTCGACCACGGACCCAGACAGGAGAAGGGAGAGAAAGTTTTATCAAAATTTTAAAAATCTAAGAGAAAGGCCAAACCCCTAATTATCCAAAAACCCCCTAAACACTTCACAAAAGTAAATTTAAAATTTAAAATTAATAAATAAATTGTATTTTGGGGGTCTACCCACTCCGTCGTAAAGGGTTTTCCGTGGGGGACATAAACCAAAGCGACCCAAACCAACCCGGGAGGCTCCGACGAAATCGATGAGCGAAACCAAAACCCCAAAAAAAAAAAGGTTTTTTGCCACGCCGAAAAATTTCGCCCCCCCCCCCCCCCCCCAAGGGGCCCGTTGCGCCCGAGGAAAATTTTGGGAATTACATTTAATTTTCCAAGAAAGACCCCGGACGGCTCCCCCCAAAATCCTGGGTACGCCCATTAAAAATGAATAAAAACACAAACTAATCAACTAAAATTAAACCAATACATACCAATATGGTGGCAATAAAACACATTCGAAGAAAACACTAGACACCATGATATGAACTGTAAACTAAAAGAAACACAAGAGACAATGTTTACTGTCATAGGTGTCCTCTCGCCGCGTCACACACGACAGATCTAGGCATGACAGAGAAAATAACAAAAACAAAATAACATAGGAAAAACTTTGAAAAACACATTCACAGGCGGTGGTAAGAGATGTTTAGCAAAAGCATAGGGGGGGGGGGGGGATGGGAAAAATACGTGCGTTTGGGAAAATGGGAATGTTGTAAAAAAGGGAAAAGGTTTTTGGATGGAAAAAAGAAGTAAATGGGATTTGGGAAAATTTCTGGACCCAAACCCCAAATATTTTTTTATTCTATTTTTATTAAAAAATGTCAAATTGGGTTTAAAATTTTATGATTGTGTAGGGCCCCACCCATGTAAAAAACAAAAAATGTAATAAAGATTCTACTACTATAACGGGCACTACAGCTCAAATTACAAATAAACAGTAAAAACTTTAAAAAGGGACCACGAAGATAGGGCCCAATACCCAACAGGGGCACAAAAATTGGGAAAACGCGAGACTGATTTTGGGAAATTTATTTCCATAGTTTTAATTCCCGTCATCGGCATTCCTGACTGAAAGTTTTTTAGGGGTTTTCTTATGGTGTCAGTGTAAGGGAGGGGGGGGGGGCTTTTCGATGTGAGCGGGAAGTATATTTTTTGGGAAAACATGGGAATTTTGCATGTAAAGGTGTGTGCTATGCTCAGAAGGGTGGTTTTTGGAAGCCCCAAAAGATCCCCAATTTTCGTGAGAAGTGAATAGAAGGATTGACTTTTGTTCGAGCAAAGCTTTATGCTGGGTGTGAGATAATTTGAAGTTTGGGAAAAACAAAATTTTACTGCAGGGATGTGCGATGTGAGGACACCACGCGTGATTCGGAAATTTTCGTTTTTGTAAATTTTGGAATTTTGGTTTTGGAAAGAAAGAGAGAGACATTGTAGATTCGAGCTAACAAAATCAAACCACCTTTGATTAAAAATCCAATCCAAAAAAAAAATCCAACCCTCCAATCCCTGGCTCGGGGGATCATCCATCCACTTCTTGATTCGCGAGTGAGGGGCAAGAATCGGGTGCATTTATTGGGGGGGGGGGGGGGGGGTAATGGTACTGAGAGCTACACTAACTGACCTTGAGAGGGTGGGGTTCATGTAAAGTAAAGCATCGATCCACCCGTACCGGCCTACATTCGTTTCCCTGTCGTGATGGCTAGTGTTTCCCTGTTAGACAGTGGCGTGCCGAGAGGATGGATGCTTCAAGTGACGCGCGTTCAGACTTTAGGAGTGACGTCATCATGTTCCTGGTCGTCGCGCCTGACGTCTCTCTCTCTCTCTCTCTCACCGAATTAATGTGATGACCGCGATCGTCCAGGAGCGTCACTAGATTTTGGACAATGGTGGACACACGCCCCCCTCCCCCAAACCCACTAGTGACGCCACTGGCCGATTTGATTTGATTTCTCATATTTGCTCTTTGGCTATTCGAGATGATGATGGTGCAGAGCGTCACTAGAGTTTTTGGGGGGGGGGGGGATTGCGATTGCGAGCCCCCTAGTGACGTCTCTGGTCCGGCTAGGAGTCGTTTCTTGAGGCCACTGCCCGCCGCTGATAGTTGTGCTATCGAAAGATAACATTCATCCATTTAAGGGTATATGTCTACTTTGTTGGTCACAATGTGTTGTGACTGGGTATATGTCTACTTTGTTGGTCACAATGTGTTGTAACTGGGTATATGTCTACTTTGTTGGTCACAATGTGTTGCAACTGGGTATATGTCTACTTTGTTGGTCACAATGTGTTGTGGTTTCCATTTAATTTGCCCTTGTATCTGGCTGACAATTTTCTCAGGAATTGCGTTTCCATCCTTGTAGTTCCAAATTCTTCGAAAAATCAACGAAGTTTTACATCTCCACATGGGGTTATTTACTTCCCAAACCTTGTGAATAGAAATTCATACAATGTTGTTGCCGAGGAATTCTAGGTCTTGGTGGAGACAGTTAAATCGAACCGACATTAATCTAAATACATAATCGCACGAACAATGACCACAGTCATCAAATTTGATTTTATGACTTTGGTTATTGTTCGTAACAGACCGAGTTTACATTACCCGTGTTCGACGCGTGTTGGAAAAAACTGGTTGAAATTATAGCATGTGAAACTCAACTGTGGTTGCAACTAGTGATGTAAATTTTCATGAAAAGTCAAATTTGTGAAAACTTTGCTGAAAACTTTGCTGAAAACTTTTCAAGCTGTGAAAAGTTCATGTTTTAGTCGCTTATCACCGTCGTTTCAACTTAAAATTTTGACAGCATGATTGGTAGGCCATAATGGCCTACCATAAGTCATAGATTATAATTGTGTTAGGCCCTTTACCTCTAAATCAGGAGAAAATACCATCATAGCATAGTTGTTAGGACGAGGAGAATTAATTGCAGGACATTTCATTGATGGATTACAAAATTTCTATGTTGACTGTTGTTAATTGCTTTAGTTTGAACTTTTTATTATGAAATAGAGTCGGCCCTATAGGCCTACAAAAGTAGCCAATGCCTTCTTTTAAAAAAATGCATAGGCCTACAATACAATGTCCAATGTTATGTAGCCTAACAGTATACAAAACCATTTACTAACTAGGAAGCTTCGCAAACGCTTTTTTAGGCGCGTTTTTGTATGAGCGTAATTTTTTAAAAACAAAAAAAGCGTAAAATTGCGATTTTTATGAGAAATAATTTTTCGATTACGCTCAAATTTCGCACGAATACATAAATTTATAAAATTAAGGCTCTGTAAAAAAATCATTACAATCGAATAAAGCATGTCGGTGTTACAAGTCAAAGAAATTTTAAAAATCGAAAAAATTAGTAAAATTGCGATTATCATGAGAAATAATTTTTCGATTCCGCTCAAATTCCACACGAATGTATAAATTCACAAAATTAAGGTTCTGTAAAAAAATCATTACAATCGGATAAAGCATGTAGGTGTTACAAGTAGAAGAATTTTAAAAAATAAAAAAAATCGTAAGTTGCGATTTTCATGAGAAATAATTTTTTGATTACGCTCAAATTTCACACGAATATATTAATTCATAAAATAAAGGTTCTGTGAAAAAATCATTACCTACAATCGAATAAATAATGTAGATGTTATAACTTATAAGTCGAAGAAATTTTTTCGAAATCGAAAAAAATCGTAAAATTGCGATTTTTATGAGAAATAATTTTTCGATTGCGCTCAGAAAGGTGGCAGTTCTAAGTTCAGAGATTTCGAAGGCCTCCATAAAATGTCATTGCAATTGGGAGTACCTAACGGTTTAGCCGGAATCGTGTTAACACACACTAAAAAAAATAAAAAAAAACATTCCGGATTTTTTTCTCTAGTGTATCATCCAATTAGTAATTATTAATTAATCAGTACATAGTTTTATTTTATAAAACATTTCAAAACTCGAAATTTAGTGTCTTATAAGTGGCAATATTTCCCAGTATCGTTATTACTTTGGCTTTTAAAGCAATTCCGAATTGTATTTCCAAGACCTGTAGATCTGTAGCAACTAGGTACATTATTACCAACTTTTTAACAACTTTTCAAAAATTTGAAACTTTTCACAAGCTTGGTGAAAAGTTTGCATGAAAGTGAAAACTTTTCAAACTTTTCATTGCAAACTTTTCGCCTTTACATCACTAGTTGCTACCCGCGTCATCCAAGCATCTACTCGCGAGAAATATGAATGGGGTTGACTCGTGTGTTGAACCTCCCGGTCAAAGAGTCTTGGTTGTTGGTTTGTCTTCGGAAAGTGTTGACGCCACTGTTTGCTGCATCCAGTTGAGACAGTCATTAGAAGGCGCCTTGGTAATTATATCGTCTGAGACTGCGGCGCCGTAATGTCTAGGACGACGCCGGTTAGCTTGCAGTTCCATCCACGATCCACCGTAGTTTTAGCGGCAGCGAGGGGAGGGGGGTCAGGGTGACCGTCCCCCGAAATCAGAAGAAGGACCTTTTTATACATATTATGTAGGTGCTTCCAAATTCCCCGTGTTCTTTCACGTGCAGGACCGAATGTGTACGTCCCAACATCCATCGAATATTAATGGTAATTTGGTAAATAAAAAGCCGCTCCCCTGACTGTTAGGTCGCTATTTGCATTGATTTACATTAATTAATTGTAATAATTACACCGTACGTAGCCAGTGAGCCATTGAGCTCGGGACGATCTCCGCATCTGAACTGCAGGCCCGATACATCTCAAGGAAGTTAAAAGTATTTTGCTGAGGAACGGCGTCGACGCCAGCAAACATTTTGGATCAATCTGCCGACCAACGTTGGAAAACTCTAAAAAAAGTACTCAAAAAGTACCAATAACCAACATTGGGTATCGTTTAATCAAATAATTTTATCATCTCTGAAACTAAAAATGTTAAAAATAGTTACAAATGGTTAAATCCATGTAAATAGATGTCACTCACCAGCTGATGGAACGCCACTGGGGTCCCATCCAAGAAGTCTGCTGTAGGCTGCTCTTCTTTGCTTGCTTTGACTTCCTTGCCATTCTCCAAGGGCTGCAGCACAAATTTTCTGGAGTAGAAGGAATTTTATTAGAATATGATTGTGATCTGTGATTGCGGGTCAGGAGAGTCAAGTGTCCAAACAACCTACAACCCCCCCCCCCCCATATACACACACACATCCTCTATTAAAATGTAGGCGCATAGATATTACATTGTTCGAATGTTAGATTTTAGTCTATAAAACGTGGAATTGCTAATAATTAGAGGTACGTGTACGCCTATATTGATCATGATCTTGTACCTTGGCTCGGAACCGTACGAATGAACAATCTTTTCTCTACACCTGTGATAAGGAATTGAAACAGATAAATCACGTGTATTTATTATTGACAAATATTTTTCAACGTTTCCAGGAAATGTAGAGGGATATTTTATAATTCATTCGAACTTGCTCCTCCCATAAGGACCGAGTTTAAGAAAATCATGATAATAACATTATTAGGAACTCCACAGATAAATTGATTATGTTTCATAAAAATGCAATTGCAATTAGTAGTAAGATATCTCGTGACGTCGTGAGTTGAACGGTAAATTTCGTGATTGGAGTAGTAAGTACTAGATGGAGGAGGAAGGTTGAGTATTCCAGAGAACAAACCTTACATAGACTGCATGTGCGTGTTTTCATCAGGCTTTTCTGCGAGCTGACAAATTAACTATCTAGAGAGAAAATTTAGTTGTGATCTCATTCTTTCATTCATTCATTAACGATATTTTCGGGACCACAGAGGCAAGACATAATGTTTCCTCAGCAAAGCCTGTCAGAATTGACGGTTGACGTTATCGAACCGACAACCTCCGAGTTAAAGCCTAACTCACATAAAACACGAGACCTCTGTAGAAATATCAAATTACCAACCATTATATTACATAATTAGTAATGGACTGAAAGTAGTGGGAAGATAACAGTGTAATACAACGAGGTAGAAAACCTCTATAGTGTAATATAGCCTGGTTGAATATTGACGCATGTCGACTACAATATATCGACGATGAGTAGAAGAGAATTGCCAGACTTAAAATGTCGCACTGTTATCAGTATAATAACTGATAAGCTCATCAACTTTAGGTAATAATTCCTGACACCACGTGGTGATTAGTTTGTGAAAGATGAACGAGTTATTTATTGCCTCATGTTTGAACTTCTAACCCAGACACAATAACAAGCGGAGATTTTTTACGAACTCTTTCCATATTCAATTCAATTTATTCTGCCAACTTCGTGAACTGGCGTACACATGTTGTTGTGTTGTGTGGCACATCGGCGTGTTTTTGGTTTTATATTTTTCTTAAATTCAGCGCAATAAAACCTAACCGGTTGAAGCGCCCTAGTTTCTCACGTCCTCTTAAACTTAAACCAACAACTAACTTTGAATAATGGAAAGGAACTGCTGAAGTAGCTTCGCTCCCTTTTTCCCGTACCCGATCTTGTCAATGCCCTTGTCGATGAACGAACTTATATATCCTATTCCTCTCTGAGCGACAGCCAGATGTCGAACATCCGGTAGCACTGAACACTGTTTCCTTGTTTCAGGGCTCTCTGGCGCAGAGTGGCGCAACAACAGTTTCTGGTAAGTTTTCAACATGCGTTTTAAGCAAATTCCAGTTCGCCCGGCCGACTGACACCACAGTTGTTCACAATTTTGGGTAGGGTAGTTGTCAAGAAGCGGAAACATAGGGCTCTACAGTAACACACAAAAAATGATTTTCAAGTTTTTCTATTTTTTTTTTTTTTTAAGTCTAAAATTGACCACATTCGTGGATTGATCCTGGATGATAAAACGTTTGCCCCCGCCTCGACGAACCATGTACCCTGCGCGATATCTTGGAGGAAGCAATTAATGCAAAAGGAATGGCTGTTGCAAAATTTTTGGAAATATTGTGTTTAACCGGACACGGAAAGTAAGTTAACATGAAATATTGGAAATCTACGACTGTAGGCCTGACCATGTATGCTTTATTGACAACTATGTAAAGTTTCATACGTCTGATACTTCCTGGCCGAGCGAATACCCCCCCCCCCCCCCCCGCGGTCCCCTAGCTACCGCACTGGTGTTTGTTATCTCTTCCACTATGCACATTCCAAGTGAATCACCCACCGGAAGTTCATGTTTTATAAGAGCGTTGTTTACTGCAATGCAAGCCATGCAGGTTTCAATCTGCGACTTGTTGTTTAGTCTAAACACAAGGCTACAAACTGTAATCACCTGAGCGAGGCTTCATTTACCGGCTACTGCTACATGACTATAATCTTTGGTGCTGCTACAGCTACTGCCTTATTTATTTATTTTTTATTCTCGGTTGTAGCTGAAGTGAATGTGACGCAAGAAAATTGTACACACGCCTTTACGTAATGATAGCTTTTTTATTTTTTTTTTATTTTTTTGAAGTTTGTTGCATAATTTGTAATTGTGGCAAAAGAAACTCACTCGTGAATTTTTGCAGTAGAAAGATCCAGGTCTTGGAAAAGAAAATCTTTTTGTAAAACTGCAGTAAGTTTGCGCGAGCGGAACCGCGCTCGTCCAAGGTCACTCCACAGATAGTAAGTGTGGTATATTATTATCATTGATCTGTGGTCACACTTAGGATCATGATAGCACGAACGGTTGCGCCTGAGGCAAGAAAAAACGACTCGATAATAATATGAAACCTTTCCAAAATACTAATAAATAATTATTTGAAATATTACACGGTTGGTCAGTGTGCGTTCTCTATCTGTCCAGCTTCAAGCCTCCCATCAGCTGGCAGAAGAGTGAACTTGGTGACAGATTTGTCAACGAATAATGTGGAGTCAAGTACCATTGTTTATTTTATTTTTAAGTTACATTTGCGGAAGCAATGTGATTGCTTGTTTAAAAACTCAATCTTCGAGGCCCCGACATGGGGATCGACAATGTGCTGATTAAAATAAATTATAAATAACACCACGGTTATTCTTGAATTGCGTTTGAATATAGTAGCACACATTGATTAGTGGTAGGGGTGGGGGTGGGGGAGCCGATGCCAGGGGGACATTAAGTTTAGTTTAGTTAAGTTTTTTTTTTTTGGGGGGGGGGGGGGGGGTTATTATAGCAGGATTTGGAATGCATTCAGAGACCGACATTCGCGCATTTACAACTTCAGAGTATGCGGTAATTATGCCGAGTATTTGTTTACTGCTCCATATTTGTTCAAGGTGTATTCACACTAATTTGAGCAAATACTTATACTCGTTCCTTCTACTTACTACCAGTGGCGTAACGAGCCCTTGTTTTTTGGGGGGAGGGCGAACATTCTTGCAAAATTGTGGTATTTTTTTACTCGGTTTGCGTGGTTTCGTCGGTAATTTATAAAATTGTGAAGATTGACGGTTAATTTAGATTTATGCGCGCTCTCTCTCTCTCTCTCTCTTCTGTCGTCTGAATCAGTGATGATTGTGACAATATCTATCACTTTAGAAGTTCGTAGATCAAAATATTGCAGTGGCATGCTATTTCAGGGTCGCCAAACTCTTCTTAAAAACCGTGCAAAGCGGTTTCAACAATAATTACAAGGCTAGGCTGATTATTGATTTGGCTTAATAATTACGCGGGTCGTCTCTTCTGTGCTGCACATTGAGATGAAATTATGCTCCAACATTCCGGCCCAATCTAATCATTGAGTTTAGATAGAATATCTAATACTCTATGCAAATAGTCTAACGCTCGGTGCTAATCTCTGCTAATTGATTCCGGGATATTGAGAGCTCTAATTCACAATGGCTTGTCACATTCTTTCATCGGGCTTCCGCGAAACTGTTTGTGACAATAAGTCCTTCAAATAGCTGGCTCGCTGCCTGACGGGTGAGACCATATCTTTGATGAGACCAGTGACATCTCCTAGATTTGCCATTGTCCAATGATTAGTCTGTCAAAATGAAATACGGTAACAGTTTTTTGTTTGTAGTTTGTTACAAATAACAGTGGAATTCGTTCTTTTTGGAAAATACTTTTCAACAAGGGCTATTTCAAAAACGAGGTAGACAGTTTACTATTATATATGATCCACCGCGTTGGCCTACTCAAAATGTAGAAAAACGTAAGATGTTAAATCTATCAGATTTACATTCAAAGTTAAAAAACTGACAGCAAATTTCGTATTTTTATCGTGATATTCAATTATCTTTTTGGATTTTTTGGATTTTCTGGATTTTAAAATTAATCTCTCAAAATATTCGCATTTTTGGCTGTTTTTGCAGATATATATTTAATATACTATTTGATGTATTTGTGAAAATGGAAAAGTTAACTACCAGAAACATAAAAAATCTTTCCCGACCAGTAGAAGAGTTTTGAATGATCCTTGGGCTGTTGCGTCGTATCGATGATGATTGACAATGCACTATAACAGCCCTGGAATCATTTAAAACTGAAAAAATGTATTTAAATTAACAAACTTTTAATGAAATAAAAATTATTCAAGTTTATGTACATATATCACATTTACTTGAAAAGTGGACTGTTTATATCTTGTGTGGTTGTTTCGTTGAAATGATTTGGTACTAATTACTCTCACTCACTCTTACTCACTCACTCACTCACTCACATGACTCACTCACTCACTCACTCACTCACTCACTCACTCACTCACTCACTCACTCACTCACTCACTCACTCACTCACTCACTCACTCACTCATACACTCACTCACACACTCACCTTTTTGGGGAGCAAACATGGGTTTTATCTACCTGCCTTCGCCCATATCAAATCTATTGTGATGAAAATAATTTATTCAGCGATTTTTTTATTTTTATAATTGCAATTATTTAATAACTTGGTTCAAATGTGTAGCTTGAGTTTTTATGAAATGCGTTTTTTCCTTAGTGTCTACGATCAAAACTGACTGGAATATATAAATATCATTATATTATTATATAATATTATAATATATTATAGAATCATTATCCGAAACTCAGTCAGTTTTTATCGTAGAATTTCGGCCAAAAAATGAAATTCAAAAATCAAAACACACGTTTAATATTTTAACAACGTTATTACATATTTGCAATTAAACAAAAAAGTAAATAAATAAATAAATAAAAATAGAACAATAGAACAGGAAGAGAATACAGCAGGTAAAAAACCCTCAGCCGGCTGGCTAGCTTCGAAGATGGTGTATTTTACGACTTCCTACACGCGACAACCCTTAGCAGCTGCCTCATACCCCCTGTTGCATTAAAAAAAAGCACATCACTGCTGGCCTGCTCGGTGTCAAGGGAGGGGTTGGTTTTGGCCGGGTGAAACAGGGGAAGACTTGAAGGGTCCCAGTGAGAGCCTTGTGAGTGGCAGAAACAGTTCTCAACTTTATCTCGCATTTGGTGCGTTTTGTGACTCACGCATCGCAATGTATGTGAGTTCACTCACATGAGTGGGAAATTTTACAAATTTCGAGAATAGGGTTACAGCAACTTACGTGCTAATTAAGAATTATTTTGTATCTTTTATGCAAATTTGATAAATTTTAATCCAATGCAAAAAGAACCATTTCTGTAGCAACACGTCATGTTGGTAGTGTTGAATGGCTCGTAATGAAAAAACTGAGCAATGTGAGACGAAAGGATGTGTTGAAAGAAGCTCGTAACAATAACCGTAGAGAAGCTGAAAGCTACCCACACCCACACGCTACGCTAACGCCCTTGTCAAACACGAACATTTAGCGGAAAAATACTGAATGCAAGTTTGTCCGGTCAGAACAGTGGTAGTTTATCGGTGATAAAAACAAAAAATACACATTTTGTTCGGTTGGCTTTCATCTCTCAAATATTTCCGGTTCCGAAGAGAAATGACTTCAAATGAGGAATGGATGAAACGGATTGGTGTACATTATATACAGGCGCCAATTTGAATCAGCATGGATGAAAACAAGGTTATAGTCATGACTTAATGCGATAAGGTTGTTGTAAATTTAATGTTTATACTACTAACACCTCGGTAATATATGTAAACTCAACTCAAAGAAGTTCAGGTCATGAATGTCGCAATCAAACCCTGGGTAAGTGTGTTCAGTCGTTCACCTTCTGTTATCTGTAGCAATTACAATCAGCGAAAAACAATGTGCATAGACTGTCTACACCAGGACTACACCATTCTCACTGACGGTGACACTGCTATGCTTTTCTTGTGAAGGATGACGGTTTCAACCCGGATTTATTGAAATGCTCCACGCTTTCAACCCAATAGTAAGCGAACAAACAAAATCGGTTGGTCCTCTCCCATTATATCGAAATTTAGTCAGGGTGTTATTGATTTAGTTACAAGAGGTAAGATTGACTTAAGTGTTATTTTGATCAATTGAATTAAACCCTCATCAGCCACAATAAATCCTATACGGAATCTGTAGGTTTACAAGTCATGAACCGTTCATTCTGCGGACTTGCGTTCATTTGAAGGCGTGGCTATGGAGAGAACTTTTCAATTTCATTAATTTCAGCCTCATTAGGATTCTTTGTAATACGCAGGTATTTAGAACTAGAACATGCTAGTTGTAATAAAATCAATAAACAGAGAGCAAGCATAGAGTGTTACACAGTAATTAGGATCATGGGCGTCTATGATAGTAACCATCCAGGAGGGGTATATTCCTCCACATTGTGAAACATCAAACATACCATACCCTGGGGGTTCGGACCCCGCGCAGGGGTCGTAGGGGGCAAAGTCGCAAAGCTATTTCCGTTTGTAGGCTACTGAACTGAAATGGCAGTTTTTTACTTTCGTAAGTGCTCAATGATTGATGTTTTGTGAAATGTGGATGTTACTACTTGAATGTTGGATTCGGCAATGAAACGATATAATAGAAATACATTTTACGTAAACACATTGGCTTTGGCTTAGAAGAATAAAGATATTGGCACTGCATGGTAGGCCTAATCTATATTTGAACGGCAGTATTGGCTGGAGTGCGCGACTCTTGATTCGAAAGGTTCGGAATTCAAATCTCTGTAATCCTGACTGAAGTTTTATTCCGAGGTTTGTTTCCCTAAGTTGTTTATGCGAACATCCCCTCTACTAACTCAAATATACCTAGTTATGGGGGCATGCATTGCACCCTGGGCAGGTTTCCCTCGCCCTACTGGAAACTCTTTTGAGCGCGAACACATAAGAGTGGGCTTGGCGTTGTATTAGTATTAGTAAAAGTAGTTTAAGGTAAGATTATTCGCGCCTCCAAGATAAAACAATTTCTATAAGTGTGAGTTACCACCATGTATACTTCTTTCCAAGGGGTGGAATGTAAGGGTAGACGTAGGGGGACAAGGGGTGGACAGGCCTGTGCTGCTCAGATGCAGCCACAAGCGTATGGGGAGGGCAGGGGTTCCCCCACGTCGTGGTCGTCTTCGTCTGTGTCATCATCCGTCCGTGTTGTCATTGTCGTCGCCGTCGGGGAGGTAGTCAAAGGGTAGGGGAAAGTTCCCCGACGACGACCCAGAGCTCGCCATTAGTTTCAGGGAGTGAAACTTACCTATACTCACGGGCCAAACCACGAGAAGGTTGGAGAGACCAATCGCGATCAACTCTTCAAGATCACTTTTCTCTCCATTGTCCGACAAGTTGGGAAACTGTTTACTTTTTACTTTTCGACTATCCAGTGTGACGGCAACGTGAAAAGTCCAATAAGCTAAATGCTAACTCTACTTATGGAAAGTTACTTTTTCTCTTCGCTATTTCTTTTTATTTCCCAAATAATGCTAACTAAGAGGCGCGATTTTGTGGGCGGAGCTGGGGTCAGGGCAAAGCTCCAGCCGCCGGAGGCCTTATCGCCGAAGCCGAAAAAAAATTCATCATAAACTACAACTTTATTTCGTCATGTTTTAACTGTACTCGGACTCTGTAAACGATGTTTCACAGCAACGATCTGCGATCTAAAAACTAATTGATTGATTTGATTGGATATTGCTTAACGTCTCATATTTATGCACTTTGGCTAATCGAGACGAAAGGGAGGGAAGTAAGGGCAGGGGTGACGCGGGGAGACAACGGGTGGACAGGCCTGTGCTGGTCATAACCAGCCACAAAAAAATGAACGTGAAGTGGCCCATTTTAGTAAATTTCAACCTAATATTTTATGTAGGCCTAATGAAGCGGAAGTATACAGGCAATGCAAACATATTCGTTTTACCAAGGTGACTGTCAAATTGTATAAGTGTGTGACTGTGTATAAGCCTATATACTATGTAAATTCTGGGATTAATATTTAACCCGCGTTATTTTTGCCCTCCCCGGTTCCTACGCCACTGCAAACTAGGACTTGCAAGTTGCAGTGCACTGCAAATTCGTTTGTATTCACACTTCCTGCTCTATTACACGTTTCCGCTATGTTGAGAATAGTTTGCCAACAGTTGGAGACCGGCCGGACAATGTAGGGCCAAGGTAGGGGCTAAACAAATCGCTCACCTCACTGTCACTCGGCAATGGTCGGAGTTAGTCGTGTCGGGAAGCAACTTTTCCAATTGCATCTCATTCTCCTCCAACTCCATGATGTAATTGTCATTAAAACACTCCTTGCGTAATAATATATTTGCACAAATAAAAATACGGTATACAATTTGCAAATTATTGGTTATTGAGAACAAAATAACCTTGTTTTATAATTTATACTGTGATGTGGTCGCCGGGTCGGTACGAAACACCTACGCGGGACTTGCTCGCCGAGTGACGAAGCAAGCACGTGCTGGCTGCAATGTGCATGCACGCCAGATGCAATTATCCTTCGGAAGTGCTCGGAAGTTTTCGTAAGACGCGGAAGTGGGGATGAGGAAATTGTAGGCGCGCAAATTCAAACTCAGCTTATTCGAGCACACAATGTTATTCATGTGACTTTCAACACGCATTTTACTCTAATTTCTCGTTTTAGGCAAATTTTATTCCCGTTTTGCTCGGCAGATCGATACCAAAGTTGTTAAAAAACTTTATAGTTTGTCAAGCAAGCCGAAATAAAAGGTGACACTCTACAGTCACACCACTGAGTATAGATTGTCTACACTCAACTCAATGGTCACACTTCACTAAACACGATTTTAGGGAAAAGGTAAAAAAAAAAATTGCTTTTTGTTAAAAAGTCCAAATTGACCTTTTTCGTGAATTGTTTCTGACCGATTATAACATTAAAATACTGATAATGTAAGACTGTAGGGCAGTCCATATATCAATCCTTGATAACAAATACTTTATACTTTTGAGATACTGTAGCTCGCGGGTGTCTACAGTATTTGTTGATAACTACGACGCTCTGTTTCATATTATATCGAATGTTTCAACAAATAGCTATTAGCTTCTATTAGTGATTTTGTGAATCGACAAATGTATTCCAACCTCTACTTACGACTTGATTTCATTAATCGGGAAACACTCCCGTGGGTGTCGTTGAACCCTGGAGCCCTATTCCTGAGTTCCACCCGTCCGCGAGACGGGACGGGACGAGTCGTTTTGTACCACGTGACCATTGTTTACCACGTTTACCCGTTCAACGATCCATATCTATGAAGTTAACCGTCTCGGTAGCTTCCCGGGAGGCCGGGGTTCGATACCCGCTGAGATGTTTTGTTTAATTTCTGGATTGATTTCCACTTACTCTACTTATGACATGTAACAAAACTATTAACCTTGACATTCTGAAGTATTATCATTGAGAATATAGTAATCCCACACATAACAAAAAAACTTGTAAAAATTCAGCCAATAGCTTACACAATCAAAATTATTGAGATCTAAAAGAAGTGCCACGCTTGTACCCTTCTCGAGACTGCAACCTTGCAAATAGAGTACTCACATGTCTAGAGGGTCCTTGGTGTTCTGCTCGCCTGACGTGATGTAGCCGTTATTGACCACCCCCTCGTGGCTCATGCTTCACTTCTGTAACAAACATAATACCATTGAGTATATAACCATGCTAAGGATTTATACTATTAGACGGGGACACCCCTCGTGGCTGTTCATTGAAAACTTACCATTGAGTTAAATGTCCCCCATGAATGGAGGGTTAAAGACTACTAATATAGATCGTGGTGACCGACCCCTGGGTGGGGCTCTTTTTTTAACTTTCATAATTTTGAAATAAAATGCTAAGGATGTTAATATACTCAAATACGTGCGTGCGTGACACCCTCGTGCCAGGCTTCACTTCTGTAACTAGCTAAGAGCTTGATTCTAAACCATCAATTTAAATAATCACGTTGACATTGTATACTTTCTTCTGTAACAAAAAAGTAAAATTGATTATAACCATGCTAGGTGTTAAACTATACAGCGTGCGTCATTGGTCATTTTTGTTAACAACAAAATAATTGTTTAACATTGCTAAGGATGTTTTATATTACGTTGTGCGTTAATTTAGGCTTCACTTGAACAAAATAAAAACCATTGATATTAATGTAAGGATTTAAAAATAAATTTAATAATACGTGGCTTGGGACACCGGGCTCAATGCTTCATTTGTAAAAATAAAGTTGATATATAATAAGATGAATTTTACTCGTCACCACCTTCGGGCCATGAGTTTAACAAACATAATCCTAGATTAACCCATGCTAAATGTTTTATTCGTCTGCTGACACTCAATGTGGTCATGTTTCACATTCGTACAACCAACTTAAATTGTAGAATTGTAAATAAAAAATTTAATTTATATACTGGGCGGTCCACCCTTCGTCCATGCTTCATTTTTAAGAATAATACCTTGAGTATATAACCATGCTAAGGATGTTAATACTATATACGAGCGTGCGTGACCACCCCCTCGTGGCTCATGCTTCACTTCTGTAACAAACATAATACCACGTGCGTGCGTGACCACCCCCTCGTGGCTCATGCTTCACTTCTGTAACAAACATAATACCATGATATTAACCTGCTAGGATGTAATACATTAGTGCGTGCGGCCTCATGAGCGATACCGCGTGTTCTCTAGCAGGGGGGCTGTGCATCTACACATCAACTTTAAATATCACAATTAAAATTATATACACTTTCAAAACTTCCAACAGAAAACGCCCTATGAAATTGATTAGTCTACTATTTTACTTTACATTACAGCTTTTTGTAATTTTTGTTAAACATTTGGTCATATTAATTGTTTTTAATTTTGTAATTTTTTATTATTACGTTGTTTCGTTAATTTAGGCTTTAGAAAAAAATGAAAACATCATATTAATAGTGATAGTGTGTATTATAAATAAAATTGGAATGAATAATGTGGACTTGGGAAAAAGGGCCCAAGCTGCATGTTGTGAATAAAGTGTGATAAATAAATAAATTTTACACAAATCACAACCATATAACCATTGAGTTTAGAACATATACCTAGAACCTTAACCCAATGCTAGAACTTTTTGTTCTAAACTCAATGATATCATATCACAACGCACAACCAACTTAAATTGTTATGAATGTGTAAAATAAAAAATCTGAACTTTATAGTTCTGGGCGGTCCACTTTACCATGAATATTTTTAAGAATCATGATTGGTTATTTCTGTTGTATAACGTCTGCATGTTATAGCAATATTGCATTCGAATAAATGAGGATGAAGGACAATTACAAAATAAACATGCTTCATGCGGGATTCGAACCCACGTCCTCCAAGATTCCTATGTTTCGGGTGGCCACCGGCAATCACATGAGCCACCACAGACCCCCAGTCCTCAGATTGTTCGGTGATTTTTAGTGTTCGCAACATCATAGAGATCGTAAGCTTTGCGTAATTGCCACCTACACTTAAAGGAAGGCTACTACAATTAAATGTTTATAAACATGATTGACAAAAAACGAATGCATTTTAGATTTGATAACAAATATGTCTATAGATATTTTCTAAACTTTTTTCATTAATGAACAATAACTGTTGATAAGCTAGGCTTAAATACGTGTGTGCTGTTTTTGGAAAAGTACATATCAATCAATCAATCAATCAGTTGATTTATCTTTATGGTCGTAAGCTTTGGCTGTCAAATCTGTACTTGCAGGTATTTTATATGGCCATTTTAAATTGGAGCTATGCTCAAGTGAAACAGAAATTAAGGAATTTAAAAGCCGATCTAAAAAAATAACCAAATCGTAAAATTTCAACCAATTTCCAAGTTCAAAAAGATTGCAAAATTCTTGTAAAATCACAGTTATAAGATATAATATAAGTTTAGTGCGCTTCTTTAGAATATGTTTTCCAAAAAATATTTGGGGTAATAGCCCTTTTAAATACCTTTGTACAGTATCCAATAGAAAATCAAGAGTAGGCCCTTTAGTAGATTAGTTCATTTCTTGTGCATGCACATACCACTTCATATTAATTGTTTCTTTAATTTCTCCTTCAGTCTCTTAGTAAGGGCTCAAATTTTACCCTTCAAGTTCTCGATCCGTCACTATACTCATATAATCCGCGCTGTGTACATGGATCGAATCCCACCCACACCAGTAGTTGAGTATAACATCAAGCTGCTCAAACTACCGTATTATCTTCTTATCTTACTCACCGCGCTTATCTAGCTCAACGGAAATAAATGAACAGACAAGAAACAACAGGTCATCATTTTTAATTTCCCTATTCCGATTATTACACTTGTAAGTTTAATAATACCAGTTTTCTTTTTACTTTTACTGTCGTCGGATTATTTCGAAGTACATGGTGTGTAATGATAAGAAATTGTCACAGTCAGCTCTTCCGATCCAGATAATAAATACCAATACATATTTTACAGCCATTACAGAATGAGACATGGATGAAATAAAAGCAGGCCTTGTAGGAATCCTTCATTCCCATATGTTAGATGAGTGATAATGTTGATTTGTTATGAAATGGAGTCTTAGTAAATGTAGCTGGTAACACATCCATTATGCATATATAGCCGTGATCGTCAACTCTACAGTACCATTATGTCATCTTATGTGTTGTCATGGCATGTCTTGGTGAATATATAATAATAAATAAATAAATAAATAAATAAATAAACACAAATTTATCATTACGACTTCGTGAGCTTACTAGTTTGATTCCAGAAGCAAAGAAGACGTACCACGCGGTCGTATTTGACGAGTGACATTCGAGAAACAATATTGTCAATCAAATCTTTATTTATATATTCGTTAAATATCGATTTTGTGTAATTAATTACTGTTATATTGGATTCGCCTAGAAAATCCTTGATAAATAATAATATGTTGTTTCTGCAGACAAACTTTTGTACAAATAAACAAACATCCCCCGTGACTCACATTGTCGCAACATGCTCATTCAAAAAGCGAGGGGGAGAGAGAAAAACTTTATACTTTATATCTATACCATTTTTGAAAATAAAAATATTTGTTTAATACGGTAGGCATTATTGATGTAATATTTATATATTAATTTATTGCTATCAAATCACCAATCGGCCTGCAAGGTTGGTTTGGTTGCTTTGATTTAAAGTCCCCCACTGAAAATCAGTTATATAACTGAGTGGATAGACTCTAAATAAAATTTATTTTTTATTTTTTTATTTATTAATCAATATTGGAAACTAGGCTATATTTCCTCAAGTTTCAATAATCATGTGAAATAAAAATAACATTATAAGCTAAGAACGAAATGACCCTGATTACACCCTAGTGCAATTAACTATTGTAAACAACAAGCTTAGTTCTTGGATGGACTACATGTTATGCTCTTTTTTTTTATAAGTAAGGGTTTTTACTAGCCATATTATTATATAAATATAGTTTAGCAATGAAATTTTCACACATGATCGAGGAAAACCTTCTGAAAAATCTTCGGTAAAGATTGTCGGTGTCTGAAATAATGTACGTAATAACGTATTCAAAATATACGTGTACATTTAATATTAGTTTGTTTACGTCCCTTGCAACCAGCAGCTGGTATAAAGGTATAGGCATAGAGTTTTTACTCGAGTTGAAATTTCAATCAGCGAGTGCGTTTACGAGTTATTTATAAAATTCCTGGTAGACTGGTAGTCGTTTAGTTCATTGTCGTCCAATCGTTTACGCAGAGTCCGGTGCACTGTGACTGTGACATAGGCTACTAGAACGCGGCTGTGGTACAAACCATAAGACTTCAACATTCCAATGTTTTTAGCTCACTTGTTAAATTCAAGAACAAATAAACACACGTAAAAAGGTTTCTTCTTACATGTTGTTCCTGAATGTTACAAATGTGACACAATTGTGCCGAGTGACTTGTCACTCGAATGTCACATAAAACTGATCCCCCCGCGCCTTCAATCCCAGCAATTAGTGGTGTAAATCATAAATCACATCGTTTGTCACACCATTGTATTTGAGGCATACACTACCATATAATTAATACCTTAGTTTCGCGAACAATGGCAGGCACCAAGGACGCAGGGCCTAAGGTATTGACAGAATCCAGGAAAAGTATTTGACAAACATGCAGCAATGAAGTTCATCACTGCGCCACTGTACTAGGTGAAGCTTAGCGCAAAACTGTGGTGTAAAATATATTTATAATTTTATTGGATGAGCACAGTAAGTGGAGCCAGCGATTCAGCCGAGATCGTTTAACCGGTTCCCACTCGAACACCGAAGTTAAGCAGAATCGGGCGTGGTCACGGGTAGAGTGGATGACCGCTCTACCCTTGAAACTCACGTATATCGCTGGTTAGAGCAGATGGAGGGTTCAAGAGCTAGTGTAACGGCTTCGTTCTCCTCGACGTCTGCTTGGCAGTCCGGGTTAGTGGAGGAACCTATATGAGTGTCAAAGTTACACCGCCCTTTCGGATGGGACGTAAAGCCGTTGGCCCCCTTGGTACTTTTCGAAAGGAGTAGGCTACGTGCCGGTACCGGGTTTCCCCTCCTCCCTTCTGTTCATACTTCATCCTCATCTATCACCACACTCATCGTCTCGATTAGCCAAAGTGCATTAATATGAGACGTTAAGCAATATCCAATCACAGTTAGTGAAGCGAGTACGAGACATCCTTTTGTATCCCTAAGACAAAAGCTCTCTCGTTTTTTTTTTGTTGTAAGCTTCGAGGTGTCTAATCTTATATTTGGCCTGCTGCGTACTTTAGTGCATTCAAAGAAGAATCTCCACGAAAATCACGCACTTTTACTGTGTTTCTTAGGTTGTTAGTGTTTGTTTGCGCTGTGCCGTTCGAAAGGCAGAAACAATGCTCACAGTTTGATACGACGTTCATGGAACCTTTGAAATCAGTAAATAACTTGACGTTTTTTCTAAGCTTTCACGTTTCTTCCTCGAATCAAAGAAATATTAATATTTTATCATTTTTCACGAAAATTGTATTGTACACTTTTGATACTAGGAAACAAGTATCTCTCAAATGCTTATCAAAAGAATTGTTAGAAACAAATTATTGTATTCTTGGTTGTGGTCTTCTTCACCAATTTCAGTAATATGAGATAGCGCGGAAAACTAATATTCTTGAATTTGACCGACAGAGTAGCTCAGACATAGCGTGTGACACTGATTCGAGAGGTCATTGATTCAAATTTTGTCACCGGCAATCCTGACTGAAGTTTTTCCCGGGTTTTCTCAGTCGTTAATGCATTCAAGGGATAGCCCTTGGACATTCCCTTCACAATTACCAGTACTATCATTGAGTATAAAACCTTAGTTGTACTACTCTAAAAATACCAAATCCAAAGTAGACAAAAGAGGGACATCTAATCGTCCATGTGCAGTTTTTCCCGCGTAGTTTCCCCCATTGAACTCAACATCAAAAGAGCGCGTTCGAAAAGCATTTGCCAACCACATTTTGAAAATATAACTAAAATGTTATTTGTAATTTTGGATCATGGTGGAAGTTTTAAATCAAAATCAAATTAGCATAGAAACACCATAAATCGAGCCCAAAATGTGCGTTCGTACGTTTCGGGCTGATGATGTATTTTAATGCTATTGTTATACACGATTTGTTTTTTCCCATTTTGGTCCCGTTTGATCTGAAAAAAATTGTTAAAATGACGAAAAATTAACATTATGTTGACTTTGAAAACTCGCCTGCAAAAGCGGACAAATGCACAAGAAATAAGTATTTCCTTATCTATCGGAGGGTGGAATCGAAGTGATTTGTGTGCAAGTAGTAATTGTACAGTACTGCGTGGTGTTTGGATCGCAGCCAAGCCGAGGTATGGCCAGCGCCTCATATCGATCATATTACACGTTCAGCGTGTTTATACCGAGATCAAAAATGTATGATTTCTGAAAACAAACATTTCACTTTTGAAAGATGTTTTCTTAAACAAATGTATGGCCTAAAAGGAGCTTTATATCGGTGAAACTTAGTATATTAAATTAAATATTAAATACAAAAACCACACAAACAATAACCACTGTCATCAAAATAAAAACAAGAGTGTTTTACTGTGATTATTTTTCGTATGGTGTTTTTATTTAATTTTTATCTTCCGGTGTGAGAGACTTGATTTTTATCAATCTTTTTCATCTCATTTTTTTATCACCTACGTTTTCGTTTTATAAATAATTTTAGAATATTCGTTTTAAGCAAATTCCAGTTCCCTCGGTCGACTGACACCGCACAGAATGTTTGAAATTTTGGGTAGTTGTCATGCACGCGAAAATATAGGGCTAAACATAAACAGTAACTCTTTTTTTAAATCACTCTAAAATTATAGTAATAAAAATTGATTTTCAGGATTTTGGATTTTGATAAAAAGTCTAAAATTGACCATATTCGTGGATTGGTCCTGACTGATTTATTGAATATCTACGACTAGGGCTGTCCATGTAAGCTTTATTGACAGCTATGTAAAGTTTATATAGGCCCCTACGTCGGAACCGGATTCTTACCGGTCGAGCAAATAAATTTGCCAACTGTCAACATGTATCCTTATTCCCTGTTAAAATCGGTTATTGATGTTTTCTCGTAAGGTAGTATTGCTGTTTATTGCGATTCCCATCGTGTACGGTGTGTTAGACAAGTCACTAGATAATGTGTCTCAAACCATAAATTAAAGTAGGATTGTAATCAATGCTCGAGGAAACAACATCACAGAGATGGATACTTATACCTGATAGGTCAATTATATTTTCCTCTTACCGGGTTGCGACCAATTTGTTTCGCAAGATATTATAGTGACGCGATGTAGGTTTCCTGTCATGTCCAAGCATTGAGCTATGATGCATAGACCTACACATGTGATCACATATTGCTTATTCATTCGAGAATCATAGTATGCAAGAGTTTATGGTCACATGGCCAAGCCACGTTTTTTCCAGGAAGCTAACTACTTAATTACAATTTGTGTATATGTTTTTCCTGCATGACCAATGAAACTCCGGTCACTGGCTGTTAATACTGATCGATAAAGACAATGTAAGAAAAAAACTTTTTAAAAAGAGTGCCATTCTATATTCTACATAGCTAGTCCTAGTATAATAATGTTGCAGTTATTTGTTAATAATTGACTGTCATCAAGAAGTGTTACATAACCTTGCAGACGAGTATAGCATTGTACCGGTTTTGCGACCGTGTACTTGAAAAGCGACTCAGAAGTCAGAATTTATTGCCACAAGTTGATAATACAATTATATTATGTCACTATGGCGTTGTACACACGTCTCTCTATCAACTATCCAGTCAAAGCAGTTACGACAATATAAAAACATTAGCAATTAAAGATAGGAATTTGACATTATCACAGTATATTATACGATTTTTTTTTAACGTTGAAACCTACCCAGGGTGCAATCCATGCCCCTCTTCAGGTTTATTTTCCCCAGGTATTTTGGAGTTTCGGTAATTCTCTTGCGTGAAGAAAACCTCGGAACAAACTTTTCAGTCAGGATTGCCGGTGGCGGGATTCGAACCCGTGACCTCCCGAATCAAGAGTCTCGCGCATTTTTCTTGAGCCAACACTATTATATTAATTGTATTATTCTAAGCTAATTATGTAGACATAGATTGAATTGAATTTACCCCAATGATGTGTAAAACGCGACCTCCACAGTCGAGATTGACTTGCCAAAACTTGGACGTACATTTGAAATAACTTCTGGCACGCGTCCTACGCTGTGGTGTGACGTCAGTAAATGCAATCACGACGGCCGCGCTGCATCAGGAGTTTGCCAAACTAATGATTTTGATGCAATTATCATACGTCACATTTGTTCAACTTCTTCAAAATATTTCAGACGCATTTATTACGTGATTAGTAAAAAACACACGGATAAAAAATAAAAATAACGCTTTACTCAACTTTGGATGTATCTTTACTGTTGTGAGATCATTTCAAAGGACCTAACTGCATATACATTCTCGAAATTCTGACGCTTGTCAAAGATAATCCATTTTACATCCAAGCACAACTTTTCCTGAAGGTTGTACCAAATCTGACTACTAGCTGGTCACTAAAGAGTCGGTGTCATCAGTAACAAAATCTATAAAGTTTGTTACGTTCGTTGCTACTTAACTTTTTTTTTCTTCTTCTTTATTACTTGCAGGGCAGTGAATATCAAAATCGCACCACATTTAATTTGCTACTCAAAGAAGAAAACCATAAAATTAGTGAATGCAAATGGTCCCTCATTTTCTCTATTCCTTCCTTCACTAATAACCAGCTTGTCCAATGTTGCCTTGGACATCTTACTATGACCGTACAGACAAGTTTTTAGTTGCGCGTGTGACAACTTAAAAATTTCAAATCCGTTTACTTACAAGGCAAATTATTGTGTCCATTTTCAATTGACTCTGGGCTAGTGCAAATTTTATTCGTTTGCAGCTTGCAAGATAGTTTTAAAAAAATAATTGTCAAGCCCTGATAACGATAACAAGTATAGACAACGGAGATTGGTATTTATTAAGTTATTTTGATCGTAGTAAACATAGGCCGAGGAGAGATCATGGATTTATAAGGGTAGGGGGATCATGATTGGAAATTTAAAAGAGATATTATTAAGACATACGTAGGAAAATTTTCATTTATTTATAGAACAGTATCTGAATGGAATTTGTTACCTGAGAGCACTGTACAGAAAGATGGGCTAATACATTTTAAAAGTTCTTTGGAAAATTTGTAAATTTGTAATATTATGAAACTGTATATTTTAGTATTCTTAAATGTTAACATTGGACCTTGCCACCATACAAAAATTTGTATACCTGTAAGCTAATAAATAAATGTAAATGTAATGTAGATATCTAACTGTAATGATCCTATGATATTTGGATATGTTATCAAAAACGTGTTGTCTTATCATACATCGTTGTTATATCATTTTTTTACACTTTGCTTAACTATTTTGAATAATTGAGTGTACATTTTTGTACTTTATTTTATTTAGTAGTCCTCCTTTTTAAATAAGTTGTTTTAATAACTGAAGAGGATAGACGAAAAAAATAAATAGATAGACAAATAAATAAGTAAATAAATATTGTTCCATTCATTGAAAAAATCTAATTGATATAAAGGGGTATTCACCCGCTAAACTCAAAAAATATATTTCATTCAGGCTAAATAATTATTATGAATTAAGAAATTAACAGAAAAATTATTGGGTCCACCATGACCCGGAAAAAATGTCGAACTTGGTATTTTTCAGCTAGGTCCCACCACCGGCAAAAAAGAGGATTTTATAGCCTTTTCTGTAAATCCTCTATTATTTGTATTGTAATTTGGGCGAGTGGTTCGGTCAAAATATGCTTACCAAGAAGGGGTGTGATTTTGGAATGCATATTTTTGCGTGTTTGAGTATATATTTGTGCACATTTTCAAGACACGATGGTATAAGGGCCATTTTAGATTGGTATGATGCTCTAAGGAACAAAAAAGAAACAAGTTAAAGCCGATTTAAGAAATTGACCAAAACGCAAATTTTCGCAAATTTCATTATCAAAAACATTTAAAAATTCGTGTAAAATCACAGTTCCGAGATATAATTTTTTAAACGGTCATTTTAGTATAGTATTATGCTATAGATTTTGTGGTAAAAAATATTTTTGGGGGTAATAGCCCCTTTAAAATGAGTGAATAAGGAAGCAGTTTTAATTGAGACATGTGTCTATAGGAAAGCAAAGCAAAACCCCTCGTACCTGTTGTGCCCGGAGGGTACCAGCTCTCACACCTCACTGACACAACTCACTCCTCCACGTACCTGTTGTGCCCGGAGGGTACCAGCTCTCACACCTCACTGACACAACTCACTCCTCGCGACTCTAGGTTCGAGTGAGACCACTTCGGTCGAGAATCTGGAAACATCACTTTATCTCCGCGATCCTCCTTCCTTATCTCGCTAGCGCCCGACGTCTAGGAGGGGGGCAGAGCTAAAACACATCAATTGTTGGTTATTTGTTGCTCAATAACCTATATTATACCTTTGCGTTGCGTTGTGAAATACTGTGCAAATATGTGATTCCTGGTGTTGCATCACCTTTCAACTGGAGCACGTGTTCGATTGGAACAAATTGTTCATCCCCCCCTCTCCTTCCCCTACCGCCTCATGGGTAATTACATATGGGATAACGCTTTCTAGAACTATAGGAGATCGCAGTTTTCCTCGACAATGACTGCGTTAGGATGACAACTTGAATATCGGCAAACTCCTGTTGATGATTTAAATGATATCGCTAAAATTTGCCGACGTTTCCCAGGTCCGAAATTAACAGTAGACTTGAAACATTTGGTGATATTACCAAAACTGTAATTTTGATGATCATTGAACCCTGATGATATCAGTAAAAGTTCGATGATACTATAAAACATTTTACCGACAACCATTGGTCTGAAATTTTTTATTTAATTGAATGATATAAAATACTTGGCGATATAATCAAGATGTTATCTACCGATATATTAAACACGGTATTATGCAATCTGCTGGGCCGTCTGTCGTAATCAAGTGAAATATCCGGCATCCCACCGTAACAAAGACCTTGGTCCTTGTTTGTGTCACCAAAATACAATCTCATAAACTTATATGGGCCTGTTTCTAATGCCTTGACTACCTACGACTACAAGCGAGAGAAAAATAGATTATTTTACTTGTCAAATTTTAAATTCAAATCTTAATCCACATCACACTTGTCAACATTTGAACTGCAGTTTCTTGTTTCTGGTCGAAGAAATGAAATGATTTCCATGATGTGAATGTGTTCCTTAATTTACTACAGACATTTATCTTATGTTTGCATCAAAATGTTTTTAAATCTTAACAGATTGCAGATATTTTGCGATGAAGGTCATTACCAATGATAAAATGTGGCGTTATCAACACGAACTCCACGTGTTTGCGCAGCGAAATTATTTATCTTTACAATGCATTACTATCAGCTGTTCTTTCTGGTGTGTAAAGTTTTTTGCAGAATTAGAGAACGTAGTTTATTCCCATGAAACAAAGGATTGAAAACACTAGTATCTCAAAGTACGAAAGATAGTTTCCACGTACTATGTCTATTACCTCTTCCCACCTCAGTCTCTGGCTCCTTGGCCCCCGCGTCCCCTTGTCCCCCCCTTCTCCTCGTCCTTGCTATATAGACTTAAAACAATTCATCTAATTGCATCTGCAAATTAATATGAATCTTTTCTTTCCCTCATGTTCTCGCGTCTATGCCTCGACTCGATCGGTAGCCTCCCTCTCGAACCCTATGCAAACCCACTGACTGAAGTTCTTTCCGGTTTTCTCAGTCGTTCAAGCTGCCAATGTTACGCTACTATACGTATTGGTCCTCTACAGCCGGAACACTTCAATTTCCTTCCCAGCAATACCTTGTTCTGAGTTGGCTATTGACCTTTAGTTGTTTCGCCACGGATAAAAAAACGCATATCTATCCTTGCATGCGTTGAACGGACTTCGGAATCTCTGACTCTATCCTCATCATGTTTTGGTCCAACGAACGAATATTTCTCTAACATCTACTTTACGATTTTTTCGATCTTCTCTAATGCGATTTTGTGAATTTCGGGTTGATCTACCTTGTAAACACTTGTACTCTACGTTTATTTTACGAGCACGATAATTATTATTACGCCATAGAAAATAGTTGGTAGTTTATTGTATTTTTTTTTTGTCTGTTTTTTGTGCAACGTAATACGGATACCGTCTGATAAATTAGGGGACTTCGAATCTCTGAACTTAGCCTGCCACGTTTTTGGGTACAATCGAAGAAATATTTCTCATAACTATTGTACTTTTACGATTTTTAATGCGATATTTTCGTGATATTTGGGTTGATTCTGACCAAACGGATGAGACTACAACGTTCATATTTTACATGCACATTAAGGTGATGGTGATGTAGTGCCTTTTGAAAGATAAAAGTTGAAAAAGCAAGCCAGAATCCATAGAAATAAAGTTTTTAATATGAGTTTTTTTAGCTTATTTTTTATTTTTTATTTTTTTTTTGGGGGGGGGGGGGTGAAATTAAAGTCTACGCTTCGCTCATCCCAAAATTATCCTAATTTATCAAAAACTATTTTGCAAAGGAACTTAAAAATGAGATTGCAGGCATACAAAAACTTAGTAATCATTGGACAGAATTATTTTTTCAAAAAAGCTCATCCATCAACGCGACTAGAAAATTTCTGCTGCTTGAATTTGCATTTTTTCTTTGCTCTAACTGACCACGTCACATGTGAGTGCAGGAACAAAATATAATTTACCGATCTCATAAAAAAATTCTGCTGATCAAGCTTGAGAGTTGAATCAGACTGCATGTTTCCCCCCCCCCCCCCTCTGCGAGGACATATCGATCATTATCAATATTAAACACAACAGCCGTCCATCATAGATGCAAGTCAATCACAAGTTCAATGCTGCAACTGGAGACTGGTCTTGACCGCAGCTTGACTTCGATTATCAACGTTGCGTCACCCAAGTGTAAGACACAACACAAGACAACCAATTTGATTGGTTGGTGTGAAACAAACGGACAGTTTCAATTGATCTCATTTCAACACTAGAAGAAGCCACGAGCGCATTCATTGTCGTTGAGAGAGAATTGTCATTGATAAAAACTGAAGCAAAATAATTGGAATCCGTTTATATTACTAGCCTTCGAAGCAGGTTCACGCGTGCTTCAATGCAGCCTGCGTCAGTTTACAGACGAATTCTACCCGTGTAACTCACCGTAACTACGCATTTTAAAAAAAAAAAAAAATCTTTCCAATTCTATTTCATCCCAAGGCTTCGCCTCTCTCTGTTTTTTAAATTTATTTTTAATTTTTTAATTTGTGCAATCCACATATCTCCTACTCTTCCATTTTTCTCTTACTAGGAAAACGCTTAAGTCCCGCCGCGTTGTTGGATGAGCGTAATTGGTGCATTGAGCTGCCATGTGTTATGCGGATTTTCTGTTGTTCTGTGAAAAACAAAAAATCATTACTAAGTTGAAGATTTTTTTAAAATAAAATAAAATTACATAAAAATTTAACTTAAATTTTAATTTTTTTTAATTAATCGTTATTTTAAAAAAGGAAAAATCGTAATATTGAAATTTTCATAAGATATAATTATTCGATTGCGCACAAATTTTACACGAATATATTAATTCATAAAATTAAGGTTATATGAAAAAATCATTACAATAGGATAAAGCATGTAGGTGTGAAAAGTCAAAGAAATGTTTTAAAAAAGAAAAAAACACATAAAATTTCGTTTTTCATGAGAAATAATTTTTCGATTGCGTTCAAATTTCACACGAATATCTTAATTCATGGATTTAAGGTTCTGTGAAAAATCATAAAAATCGGATAAAGCATGTAGATAAGTCGAAGAAATTTTTTAAAAATCGAAAAAAATCGTAAAATTGCGATTTTCATGAGAAATAATTTTCTGATTGAGCTCAAAAACGTGGCAGTTCTAAGTTTAGAGATTTCAAAGGTCTCCATAAAATTTCATCGCAATTGGAGTATCGGTTTAGCCGGAATCGTGTTAACAAACAGACAAAAAAAAAACCCAAAAAAGGAAAAAAAAACATTCCGGATTTTTTTCTCCAGTGTAGTGAAATGGAATCTTCGCTTCGCTCGCTACGCTCATTCAATTACCTGCTAACCTTCCAAACACTACTCATTATTCCCGTTTACATTTCTTTCATGTAAACAAACTATCTCAGTCGCTCGCTCTGTTTTAATACGCCATTTAAATCTTCAAACACACTTTTGAATGTACAAAGTTTTGTCAGTTTGTCACCCACAACTTATAAAAAAATTCTGATGCAACTAAACGACTAGCTCCTTGATTTCCCAGAACGCTGAAGCATACGTCTTCAGTATTGTGTGGAAATATAATTTTTAAAGTACAAGTTTGCACTTTCTGGGCAAATCCTCATTCCGCAATAGTTTCCTGACAGATTGATAGAAATGTTCCACTAGGTTAACCCTTAGCTATTTTTCGATCAATTTTAGCATTGTTATTTAACATACTACCCAGAACCCCCCCCCCCCCCTCTATCTCAGACCTTAAAGGGGCTAAAAACCCCAAAAATTATTTTTTACCACGTGATCTATAGCACAATACTACACTTAAATTAGCGTTTAAAAAATTGTATCTTGTAACTGTGATTTAACACGAATTTTTTAATTTTTTTGATCCAGAAATTGGCGAAAATTGGTGTTTTGGAAAATTTCCTAAATCGGCTTTAACCTGCTTCTTTTTTGGTTCACATAGATACTAGAGCATGGTACCAATCTAAAATGCCCCTTTATAACATCGTGTATTGAAAACTGTGCCCAAATATACCCTCAAACACGCAAAAATATGCATTCCAAAATCACACCCCATCTTGGTAATCAGCATATTTTGACCGAACTACTTGCCCAAATTACAAAACAAAATGTTGAGAATTTACAGAAAAGGCTGAAGAGTACGTCAATAATGGCCAATATTTTCTTGGATCAAAATCCTCCAAGGTCACGGGGCATAAAGATCGTCCCCATGTTATTTCTTATGGGAGATTTTTGCCGATGGTTTTTTGTCAGACATACAACTTATAGGAGTCAATCACTACCTGCCTATAGTAACTCGTTCCCAGTTTAGAATGCTACAGAAAGCAGAAGATTCATGTCAGCTGAAAAGTAACACGACGAACCCCAAAATAACTGATTTGGCTACCGTATTATGATATTTCATAATTAAAACTATTGTTCTATGGCGCGCAAATAATCATCAGGGACCATCAGGGAGTAAAAATAAATCAAAAGGAATGCTTATAAGTAATAAGTCAGATTGAAATGTTGATTTTTTTTTTCTATTGTTGGTATTGATAATTTTAATTTTTCCGCACAATTGCTGCCAACGTTGACGCAAATAGTTGGTGATCATATATTTCCGTAACCGTAATGTGTCAACAAATCTTACACGCCTGTTTTAATATTTCACTTCATCTAAGTATTTTGCCGGAAGACGACAGTGCTGCGCTCCCTCGGCGGTGGCATTCTTAACTGAAACAAACTATACCTTGATAGTGTCTTGGAATCGATCCAATCATAATGAGCATCAACTATCACAAACTATGCTGGATAACAATTAATTAAAATCATGATCTTGTTGACAAAGAATCTGTCATAGTTTTGATTTATTTTATGTCGTCGTCGGCTACATATCCGAGGTCGGAGCTTGGTAAAATAGAACGCAACCGAGTTTGAATGTTCTAACAAAATCCAAATATGCCAGGATTAATGTTGCCCTTAAAAAATGATGATACATAATGATTTTGATGACTTTGGGACCTGCCCCCCCCCCCCCATCTATTATTTATGTTCGCCATGGCGAGCTCGGGGTCGTCGTTGGGGAACTTTCCCTTTCCCTTTTTGAACCTCCCCGACGTCCACGACGTGGGAAACCCCTGCCCTCCCCATACGCTTGGGCTTGTGGCTGGTTCTGACCAGCACAGGCCTGTCCACCCCGCGTCACCCCTTACGTTCCTCCCCTTGGAAAGAAGTATACATGGTGGTTTTATCTTGGAGGTGCGAATGATCTTAGCTGTTAAAGCGCCCTAAAACTACTAATACTAATCGGCACCTCCACCATTAGAGTTTGAAGCATGGCATTATTCTTGTTTGATTTTATTTTGTTGCTTAATTGATAAGTCTGTCTCTATTATTGTAATATTGCTATTCGAGACGATAAGGGGTGATAAATGAGGGTGAAGGAGAATTACATAAACCTATGCTTTATGCGGGATTCGAACCCGCGTCCTCATAGCGTCATACGCTTCGGATCTGAGTCACTGCGGACGGCTATCCTACAGCATTTGTTGATATAACTGAATAGGTCACTATTTTAGTAATAATATTTTATTGTTAAATTTTAATGTGTACACATTATTACAATAAATGGATATAATATACATTGCAGGCGGTGTCACGACTTTTACAGGTCTTTTATCTGGCATATTGTGTAATTTTATGTTAATTAATAAGTTAGGCATTATAATGTTTCAGATATTATAATATAAGACAACTACAAATCTACGTTAGAAAAATTAACATTACCTATGGTCCCTTTTGTGACTTACTTGGCCATTATTTGTAAAGAAAAAAACTTTGAACAAAAAAAAACTTTATATGGTTTGATCACATAGTGTACTCTATTATCTGTGGTTTGATCATGGAGTACGCCAGTATTATAACTCCATGGTTTGATGTTTCGCACCAACCCGACAGATAAAGCAGTTAACTATTCGAATAATCTTCGCTGTTAAAGCGAACTAGTAATTATGATTTAAACATTAGTATAAGTGTATGGCAAATGTGTAACTCTGTTCAAGATAAACGCAGAAATCACCGGCAACGCAGAGATCAGTGGCGTAACTACGGGTGGTCAGAGGGGGGGTGAGGGGTACAATTTTTATTTGACATGAGGTATTAATTGAAATATTATATAGATAGGCCTACATATTGATTTTTTTCTTTTCTTATTTTGCAATTTGTTCATATATTTTTTATTCAACAAAATACTCTAATCTCACTCGTCGAATCGAACAATTTTCCGGTGTTGTGCGCCCCGGACCCGCATCAACTGGGGAGCCAACCCCCTCCAGACCCACCCCCCATTATTGTTCCCAAATTGTGTATTTTACCCAGGAAAGAGCGTATACCCATAAATTATTTTTGGATGACTCTACTGAATGTACCCACATACCCCTGTCCCTAGTTGTGCTGACCATTGGTCTTTTTGGAGGCTACAAAAACGAAAACGTTCGCCCCCTCGAAAAACGAGAGCTATGTTACGCGCCACTGACAAGAGATCATGTTGCTTGGGGTGTGGGGGGGGGGGTCTTGTCCAAATTACGACTTTGGTTCCCTCCCCCCCTATCCCTTAACGTATTATCCTAGGGTCGCACTGTTGGGGTTGTTGAGTGATTGATGAACAATTTAAACATGTCATTTTTACGGAGAACATATTTTTCGTATATTATGATAAATCGCGCGCATTGTTTTGATTTGTGGAATTCAAGTTCATGTTTATACCACAGACAGAGAGTGGGCGCCCTTATCAGTCAGTTGGGCCTACGTGCGTTCTGCGACCCACTCGGCGACCCCGTAGCAAAGGTATTTGCCCGAGGCGAATTCTCAGTCGCTCGCTCATTTTTCAACCAGACCTGCCCGCCACATCATCGCCTCGTCCTAGCTGCTGCACGCCGACCAAACCATGAGGTGAGGCCACTTGCAAACCATTTCAACTATTCCTCCTCTGTATTCTATTCTGCATTGTCCATTGATATTAATCAATCGTTCAATTGTAATTGTACTTAATCAGTAATGTAACTTAATTATTTCTAATAAATTCTCTGGTGTTTGCCTTTTCCAACCGATAGAAATCATATTGAAATGGTCCGATCCAAGCATCATGTTTGCGATTTCATTCCAAATCTGTAGACAGAATAGATATTTTGAAGATAGAAATAGAAGAACTCTCACATTAACAATGAATCATCGTTTTACTAATCTATATTAATCAAGTTAAATGAGTTCTTTCTAACCACGTGGCTCAATAATTCTGCTTTTACGTAGTATGTCTGCTTATGGTGGCGAAACAACAGTTTAATTCGCTCATTCTCTCGATTATACAGTTAAATCTGAAAGCCGCAAGTCTGATTTTAATTTGATTCTCGTTTTAATCTTTTTAAATCCCCTACGTGCCCACTATGTATTTCGAAATTGGCCAAGGCATTTAGATAGATGTGTAGGCAGGGCAAGGTATTCTGCGACTAGGTGACCTGACCTGTATAGTCGCCGTGTCTGAAGGTCGCGCGCGGGTGAAGGTCACGTTCTCCCCCGAGTCCCTGTCGCGTCCCGCGGGAATATTATCACCCACCCTTGGAGAGCTTTTTGTCCAGTCGTTCCTTTTAAACTTCACATCTCGCAAAATTACTTTTCATGTAAATCTATGTAATCTCGATTTTGAGCAGTCTTCGGGAAGTTCAAATAAAAAGTAATATTTTTCACTGTCCTCGTTTATTCAAAGTTCAAAAGTATTGTTGCGAGTTGTGTGTTTCTTTTCTACTGATTTGTGGTCCTGAACTAGTCATCGTACATATATACACATTCCTATCAGAGCCGTAGATATCTGCCCGGATCATCGCATCTTTTAGAATCGTGTACGTTGTACAGTCGTTGTGTGAAGTTATAGACCAGCCCCCCCCCCCCCCCCCCATGCAAAAAAGACAAAATTTAACACATGTGTCGTTTGTGCATGATTGTGCACGAATTTATTTCGTTCGTGTACTAATGTAATAATTAGGGGGGGGGCTAGCTTCACAGGAAGTTACCCCCCCCCCCCCCTCCCCTCAGCCGAAATGTCGTAACTTTTACATCTGTGTCGTTTGTGCATGCATTCATTTCGTCTGTTCACAAAGATTTAGTTGCAATTGAAGAAAATTCTGGGGGGAGGGGCTAGTTTCACGTAAAGTCAGCCCCCCCCCTCCCATGTAATAATACAATAATAATAATAATAATAATAAAACAATACAATCGCGTTCCTTTGCTGCCTCGCTGTCTTCGATGTCGTGTGTTTGGCTTCCGTTATCGACTGATAGGTCAATTCCAAACATAAATCTGTAGTGTGACACCATCAACCCAGCCAGTGCACAACGTGAGATAATCTCTCTTAAAATTTGGTTCGTGCCACTATTGGCCAATTATTAGATAGCCTATTTCGATAATCGAAAATGAATGTTGGTTATCGATTATCGAAATTACATCCATTATTGATTATCGATCGATAATATCGATTATCGTGTGCATCCCTAAGCCGGGCAGGTTTGAGCTAATCTTGTAGCTCGCACTCTTCTCTAATCTCGGACAAACCATGAGAAAGTTGCGATACAAAGTATAAAATGAGTTATTAATATAATTTTGGAATTTGAATTGGGTCCATGTATAGGGACTTAAGGGGGGAGTAAGAAAATACAATTTTTTTTAGCAATTAAAAAAAAAAACTTACAAAACTTGATTGGATGAGCAAGCAAGGTCCAGGGTTCGATTCCCGCTATAGGCAGAAGTTTTTTAACTTCTGATTAGGACTATCAAGTCCGTTCTTGGCTTAAAGATTTGTAAACTGTGACTTTGGAGCCGTTCTAGCAACGAGGCACATTATAAATTCTAAGGTTGTTCCGGTGCTGTCCGCAGGTGGATTGATTGATCGGTGTTTCCTACTTAATGTGCCAGTCTCTAGTTGGTCATTGTGCTCGCTCTTCGATGGTATCTGCACCTACAGGGTTGGCTTGGTTGACTTTAAATTTAATGCCCCCCACTGAAAATCAGTTCTATGACTGGGTTGACTTTAAATACAAATTTATTTATTTTACTTTTAACATTTGGTTTATGCATGCACAATTTTAACAAGCTGTAGGTCCTATTTGCATATTTATTTCTAAACTATAAGTTAATATACTATTTCATAGCCACCACTGTAGGCCTAGATCAATATTCATTTTCTTATTTTCATTTCCGACTTGGGGTGTGTATAGGGAACCTAGGTGGGCGTTGTCCGGTTCTCTCCGGTCAGCATGGTATAGGCGATTAACCCGTGCTAAATGTTTCGTAAGCGATAGCGCGAGAACCCGACCACGGACCGGAAATATATTCATACTATAAGAAACTATAATCTTTCCTCTTTGCGTGGATATACATAACTCTGCTCTATCACAAATATTAATGACATTGTTTTGAGTTAGAGTGAACTCTACATTTACACTGTTGCCAAACCTTCCAAACTGCTCATGAAAAAGCACGTAAAAACATTTTGTCCGTGGCATCAGCATAACATTTGGTATCCGACTTGCTTTGTGGCTACTGTGAGGTCACTGGGTTGTACTAGATTATACATTACTAATAAAATATCCTTTAATGTGCCAACAAAATCTTGAATGCGAAGTACATTTAGCAACCATGGACAGGCGCGTGGTATGCGAGGATGCCACAGCTGCACACAACGTGGCTGCGTCTCGCTTAGGTTGCCGCTCAGTCAGAGTACATTTGGGACAGCGCACAAACATGGGTCCATTTAACTCATAATAGTTTGAATTTAGGAAGCGTCATCAAGCAAAGTAGAATGCCATCATCTTCTTCACAGAATTATGCATCTTGTGATGTTATTGGTTTAGATTTCTTTTGCGCGAGTCAAAAGATACGGCGAGTTACATTTTCGTACCATGCTAATTAGTAATTCTTATGGGCGCTGAGACCAGAGAGAACCAATTTCCTTCCCGCCTTCAAAACTTAGGTTCCCTATGGTCTACCAGTAATATATCCCCCCCCCCCTTACAGTAGGTAGGTCTATTACCAATGGTAGGGCTACTGCATACCGGTACTATTCTTCCAGAACATTATTCCGATATCCTTGGACAAAGTTCCCTTTGGTCTAGGGGCTAGACCTAACTCTTTGGATCAGTCTCATCCACTCTAGCATTTTTTATTTTTTTTTAATAAATATTTATTCATTGGATGAGCGTAGCGAGCGAAGCGAAAACTTCAATTTCACTGACCCCTCCAAAAAATTTAGATCCACTTTTTTTTTTCCCCGTCTTGTTTGTTCGCTCGATTCCGGGCAAACGGCATATGCGATCTTGATGAAAATTTGAGGGGACCTTCGTTTTCTCTGAACTTAGAGGTGTATTGTTTTTGGGTACAATCGAAGAAATGTTTCTCATGAATATCGTACTTTTACGATTTTTTTCGATTTTTAGTGCGATATTTTCGTCACATTTGGGCCGATTCTGACCAAACGGGTGGGGCTACAACGTTCATATTTCACATGGACATTAAGATTATGGTGTTGAAGTACCTTTTTAAAGAAAAAGTTGAAAAAGTTAGCTAGAATCTATAGAAATAAAGGTTTTAATATTAGTTTTTTAATTTTTAGTGCGATATTTTCGTCACATTTGGACCGATTCTGACCAAACGGGTGTGACTACAACGTTCAGATTTCACATGGACATTAAGGTTATGGTGATGTAGTACCTTTTGAAAGAAAAAGTTGAAAAAGTTAGTCAGAATCCACAGAAACAAAGGTTTTAATATGAGTTTTTTTAGGTTTAAAATACCAATTAACAAGTATAACAATAGAAACTTGACAACAATCACCTACAATGCATTCAAAAAGCACTTGCAAAGGAAAAGTGCAAACAAACGCAAAAAACGCAAACAAAAAACCGCTCATCCATCAACGCGGCGGGACTTTAGCGTTTTCCTAGTTTATTCAATAGGAACTTTAAATTTTTTACGAAAGCATTTTTTTTTTAAAAAATGGAAAACTAAAGATTTTTTTGTAGTAGGATAGTAAATAAAAAATAAATAAATACTGTATATAAATCCGTATTTAGAGTACCCACTCAGTCACAACTGATTTTCAGTGGGGGACAGTAAACCAAAGCGACTAGCCAAACTGTACGCCCCGACGCAATCGACGAGTGAGTGATAACCAACCGAAGATCAATATTTGTTTGATAGGAAATACTATAGCCATCAGTGGTATGGACAGTGCAAACACCCGCGGATCAATGCCAGAATCAACAAGGCCGATTCAGAACAACTTTAAATTTATTATGTGCCTCGTTGCTAGGACGGCTCAAAAGTCACCGTTTACAAATTCCTAAGACAAGAACTGATTGACTTAAGTCCAAATCAAAAATTAAAAAACTTCTGACTTTACCGGGAATCGAACCCTGAACTTTCTGCATTGGAAGCAGGTAGGCTAACCACAAGACCAACAAGCCACACAATAATAAAAATTACTTAAAATACCAACTCAGTTATTTTTCAGTAGAAGCAGTTGAGGAAAATAGTTTGGGTTTACTTGCTGGGACTGGGAACAGCCTCCCCCCCCCCCCCCAGTTAGTGAACTTGGTAACCTGAAAATATGTAAACACCCTGTTCAATGGTTGAACTGCTCTAAGTCACTACTATTACTCTTTTCAGACTGGTTACAAATGGAATCTCTAGCGGACGTGAATCATGTGCCTCTGCCCAGGACAAGATAACAACGAGGACTACGGCCGTCTCGTCTCATCCCACCGCCTGAAGTTAGCTCCACAGGCAGCGTTCGACCATGCCTGATCTTAAAAACCCTTTGGTGAGTTCTATTGTAAATGTTTAAGTAAATAAGTAGCCTATTTAGAATGTTCACACTTTGTCACATAACTGGCTTTCAATGGTAGACTTAATTACTAAATGTCTCTTGTTCCAAGTTAATTCTTATACTGAATGCTGCTCGACTTGAAAGGCGCTAACTCACCACTACTCTTGTTTACAGACTGAATCTCCGCCCCCTGTGCTTCGTTTACTTATTTTCCTGGGTCAAGTAAACTATTGTGAACTATGGCCATATCTCATCTCGCCATCTGGATGAAGTTGCCTCAACGTTAAGTTCTGATCCCTGCGTGATCGCTCGCTACGTGTTAACTCTGTGACCATGACCATCTTATCTGTCATTGGATGAAGTTGGCTCCACGGGAAGCGTTGAATTGCGCCTGATCTTCCAACACCTCAGGTGAGTTTCATTGAACTGCTAAATCTTTATGATTACAGCTGCAAGTTAAGTTACTAAACAGTAATTAATCTAATTATGCATTGTAGAGATATAGACCCAAAATGGTGAAACTGAGTAAATTGGCGTTTTCTTGATTGTACCGCAAGTTATTAATTGTAGACCTACCTACATTACTGCCATGCACACAAAATTTTAAAAAGTTTCATTACCCCTACCCAGTGGCCCGATAGCTCACTTGGTAATGCATCGCTACGTAAAGGAATGCATCACTACGTAAAGGCAGAGGACCCAGGTTCGATGCCCGGCTGGGACGCATCTTTTCAAACATTTTTTTTATTTTATTATTTAACATCTATCCTATTTAGTTAAAAATATGATTTACAATGGACACTAACTCTACTCTTCTACTCTAGGCCTACTCTGTTCCAACTTAAACATTTATTATATTGAGTAGGTATAACATCATAGTTATTAAAAACTTAAAATTAATAACACATAAATTTATTAAGTTTTTGTTGGGAATTTACCGCTACTATACGTACATAATTAAATACTGTTAATTTTGGTAGTGGTGAAAGGTTGATCTGCTGTAACACACAACTACTCTTGTTTTCAGCTGGCTTACAAAGTGATCTCCGCCCTCTGTGCCTCGCATGCGCCTCGTCTGCTGTGGGTGTCTTGTCTCGTCCCGTCCCACCCTGCTCTACTAAGGGAAGGCACCGCTTTCAGCCTTGGGGCGATCCTAAACACCTTCGGTGAGTTCACTTGCTCTGAATTGTTAGTATTTAGTTTAGAGCTGTGCGAGTCTCGACTTTTCGAGATTCGAGCGAGATTAAAGTGCTGCTCGAACCTCGCTCGATCTCGAGATCATACTGCTCGGAAAAACGAGTCTCGCTCGATCTCAATCTCAAATTGCTCGAAAAATCTAGTCTCGAGATATCTCCGTCACGAACCACAGTGGTCGTAATTATGCGGGACCTTGCGTTATGCGACGTGGTAAAGTAATATTTATTGCCCGATTTTTCCGTAATAATTTCATATTGCCATGCCACATTGTCGAGAAATCTCTAGGCCTAGACGACCTAGGCCTAGGCCAAAGGCTGTAGGCCTAGGCCTAACAGAGTCCCGGTTCCATTCCGTGATCGGAGCTTTGATAAACCCGCAGATCGGAGGCCTAGGGCCTACTAACAAATGACGCATAAAATAGGCTTCACTTTTAAACACTTTCCTCTAGAGAAGTTCTACAGAACGAAAGCTAGGCTAGGTACTTCTAGTACTAGCATACACCCAATAAGTGACAACAAGACATCCATCTACACATAGAGAAATAACATCTACATTTTATTTTAGGCCTAGTCGAAATTTCACAAATTCATTGCCAACGCGCATGCGTCACGCGCACACAGATCGCGCATTTGACTGGTCACTGGTAGCGCACTATCGAGCGAGCTACTGAACTGAAGCTTGATTTGTGAAGTTGGCGGTAGAGAGCAGAGAGCGCTTTATCGACTCGTTATCGACTCTAACGGAGAAACTACTTTATCGATTTTTCTTACGACATTCCTATCTCGTTGCGACTGAGGTCACAGCCAGGTGTTGTTACTTATTAAATATTTTCAGTACCAAATTAATGTGATTAAACTAATAAAGGTAGAAACAAAAATTATATTTCATTTAACATGTAGCCTAGGACCTCTGCCATAGATAGGCTAGGGCTAGGCCTTGGCTACTCCACGCCTAGGCCCTAGGCCCCTATGCACTGAACTGAGAAATGTTGTTTACTTTTTAAATATTATTTTTAAGTAGAGGGCCTATTTTTTTCTTTTGAAGCCGCCTAGGCCTAATTTAATTTGTGTAGGCGATTCTTTCTTTGGGGTCCTACAACAATTTCAGTGCGCTCGATCTCGCTCGACCTCACTTGATCTCGGATCTCGCTCGATCTCGAATCTTGCTAGAGATTCAAGATTTTTTTCAAATTCTCGCTCGATCTCACTCGACTTAAAAAATCCCTGCTCGCACAGCCCTAATTTAGTTGGTTTCTACTTTCATTAGCTAACTGCCCCTGCCACATTATTTACAAGTTTAATTAGAGCGGTTTGCTATGATACGCACGATTGAGAAGCAGTTCTGTCTTGTGCAGTTTGCGATTAAAAATTAATTGTGGTTCGTTACGTATATGACTGTAAAGGTTACACCGTCCTTTCGGATGGGACGTAAAGCCGTTGGTCCCCTTGATTTTCGAAAGGAATAGGCTACGTGCCGGTACCGGGATTCCCCTCCCCATTTTGTTCATACTTCCATCGTCTCGAATAGCCAAAGTGCATTAATATGAGACGTTAAGCAATATCCAATCGATCGAAAGAAGAAACATAGGTACGGTGTACTTGCTCTAAACTTCAAAGGTTTATTGTCACATAAGATGCAGTATTTTTTTAAGACAGATAAATCAAAATGTGCAAAAACAAAAATATAAGAAAGCCACAAATTGTGGCAAACTTGAATGAGGCCTACTATGTAGATGTAAAATGGTTTAATTGAAACTTGTGGAAAATATAAAACTAAAGCTCAAATTTATAAAAAATTACAAAACCATCTATGCCAGCCTATAAAATTGAGAGCTAGCATAAGCATAACGATGAGAACAAACACTTCCCAACTGCCCGTCCAGTGCCATATGGTATTAAATAGGCGGGCGGTGTAGCAGCCGCATTCATTGTACAGTCGGTCGGTAGCGAAGCTCAGTGGGCATCCAACTACACTATGTCACTAGTGGTGCCGTCACGCACTTAATTAATAATTATGTACATCATCGGGGCTCGAAAATTCCTATGTCCGAGATGCCCGGGGCAACTAACACTCCAGGCACGGGCAACCATAATTTATAGTTAGTCACCCATACGGTACCCATCGCGTAAGATTTCACCAAGTAGAAACCTACTTTATCGACGGGCGACAGACGCTCGACGTAGTTCCAAGCACTTGCCACAGGCTGCACCACTCACCACTACAATCGCATCGCGCATCGACCTATCGACTTTACACCATAATTCACTGCTGTCGAGAAAATGGAGATCTGAGACTTGTTTACCTTTTCCGTTTTGTGGAATTCCAACCATTTTTGACACTTATAAACTATACGCCTTTAAAAGTGTCAAGAGATGGCGCTAGTGGTTACCGCGCGAATACAAAGATGTCTGCTACGATGAGGTCGCTCACGCTGGCGCACCGTGAGGCTCCGTATGCGAGGGCCCCGTCAATCGGGGGCTATTAACATTATTTTGATCTAGTGACATTTTGGAATGCCATTACATAGTTCTCACAACTGAAATAAATTAATGTGTGTACTAATTGGTGCCTAGTTAATAATCTGTCGGTGTGAATGAATATGCATACGATGTCATACTTGCTGTGACATGTGCCTATGCACAACGCTGAAAATCAACTTTTATCTTGAACACAATATTGCAAAAACAACTGGTTACTTTTACATCTGATTCCAACTAAGTATTCTACTTACAATATAGAAAAATCAAAGGGATCGAAATAGTCCAGTTTGCATACAAAACTCAGACTCGGAGACAGTAGGCCGTAATAGGAATTCTTAGCACTTCCCTAATTATTTTGCAAATAAACTTTACAGAAATGAAACTAAGGTGACTAGGACCTACATATTTTTATTTTAAATCTTTTGAACAATAAATAATACGTAAAATAAATATACTTTTCAATAACAAAGTATGAATATACGAATTGAAATAGACAGTAGGGCCCTACAAGTGGATATGAAACACTCATTTTAAACTCTAGTCATAATCAAATACACACAATAAACTAGGGAAACGCCAAAGTCGTTGTTAAACGAGTGAGTGAGTGAGCCAAGTGTTGAGTACCCGGGAACATCCCCTTTCCTCCCCTAACTTATACCTAGACACCCAACGCCTATACCTAAGGATCTAGTAGGAATGATACCGGGTACTCAACACATGGCTCAATCACTCGTTTAACAACGACTTTGGCGTTTCCCTAGTTATTTAAATTGAACATTTGAAATGCGATTCGTGTTCAAAACGTATTAGCGTGAAACATTAACAAATTTCCTAGATAAAACAAAATCACCTAAGTTTTATTTCCCATTTAACACCCCTCAAAAATAATATGTGGGTGTAAAAATATAAAAAAGTTCGAGCTAACGGGTATCGAACCCCAACCCTCCGTGCGGTAGACTAAAATTGCTTACCAATAGGCCATGCAAGCCACGTAGATATGGTCCCGCTAGCTGCTACTAAACAAATGCTATCGGTATTTTAAAAATCACATTTTTATTTATTGTAGGATTAAATCGCAATGAATATAGCTGATTTTGTTAGCAGTTCTCAGTAAACTCGTACCGGATGTCTGTTTAAAATTTCAGCCCAATCTGTTCAGCGGTTCGGCTCATTTTCGACGTACAGACAGACGAATCACAGAATGAGCGCCGTTCGAGTTGAATGGAGACACTCGGTCGCTCCGCTCCCTCGTTTAATAATTACCGAGTATAAATGGAAATAAATGAAGTGCACATATATTTCCAAACAAAAAGTGACATAATAATAACTATTATTATGCCAGACATCGCTCCAAAATAATGGTAATTAAATAATTAATTAACCATTAATTTAACACCATTGATAGAGGTAGTGAAAAATGGTGATAACGAAATTCGCGAAATTTTTTTAAATATCCATTTGATTGCCTAAAATGTAATATTGTTGACGAATTACATCATTTAGAGATGGAAAAAAACACATTTTGAAAACCCGAATTTCACGAAATCTCGTGTATATCGCGAAAATAACAACAAATTGTATAAAACTGGTCAAAACGCGAATTAACTCGCAAAATTAAGCATTTTATAACTCAATGTGGGGGATGGTGGAGGTGCCGATCCAGAATTTTTGTAAATTTTGGTGGAAGTGCCGGTCCAGACCCGAACATTACGCGCGCAGCGAGCGGTACATAGTTTCGTGACGTCACGGGTTCCACGGAAATAGACCGCCAAAAGAACGACGCATATAAACGGACTCCGCGGCTATAGTCCACCAAAATAATGGTGCGTACAAATATTTATTTTTGCTTGGGAATCGATTCTGATAGATTTGTGGGTCACAATGATCATCAAGATGACATATTGGAATTTATGTCATCCCTACTTAAAAGGCTTAAAGGGATTTTTTTTAATTTTCATTTCATTTCATTTCATTTTTTTTTTTTTTTAGATATAGGCCTATGTTTTTGACCATTTAAATGAAATCGCAAAAAACGCGAAATTTGGGTTTTATAAATCTAAATTTTTTTTATATCACCATTTCTCATTACCTCTAACCATTGAGCCTATTTGTGATTCATTCATGAGAGTACTAAGAACTTCATACTAAATTGACAAGTTTATAGTTGTTTGGAAACAATAAAAATAAAATTCGAAAGTAGATAATAAAAATTGTTTTCTACTACACTTGGGCCTAATCGTAAGCAATTTTTAATAAGTATCTTTCTCTGCATTTTATTTTGTACTGTAACTAAATAAGCAGGTTTGATACACGTCAATTGTAAAACATCTTAGGCCTATATTTCGTTTCGTAGGAATTAAAATGTCCCAAACTGCCAAGGGAAAACTTGTCTGTCTTCTGTTGTCTAACAACGTAGGCCCTATACAATTGGTCGTGTGAGTATATTTGGGAGGAAATGTATACAAAGGATATTCAAATGTGACTGATCCAGCATTCACTTTTTACTGAGTAAACCTTAGGTAAAACGTTCAGTGAAGATTTCTGATGGTGGGAATCAACTCGTCGACCTTTCAAATATGTGTCTCACGTGAACGGCAATGGGATGTTTGAACTACCACTATCGATATTGCAAATTACTGAACCCTTTAACAAACAATTGAATTCATCATTCAGCGAGTTACTGAGTTTTTATTGTTTTATCATCCGTGGAATAAAGCAGATTAGCTATACATAGTATATCTAGGGCGACGGTCATCGCCCGGCAGACAAGCGCATGCGACTGCTTAGGCGACACGAACTCCAGCCCTATATACAGCTACGAGAGTTGGGGGGTTTTCAGCTATCTGCACACGCCGCCCCGAAAGAGTTACAATCTTGAAACTCGGTATATGACCTGGTATGTGGTCCATGACATACCAAAAAAAAAAATCAACCCGATCCGACAACTCGTTCTGTGTTAAAATAGGCACTCAACATCGTCAAATTCCTTTCGGCTGGCTGGTGGGTGGGCGGGTGGGTGGCTAGCTAGTTCTCCGCGGAGATTAATTTAGCCTACAGAGAAAACGGTAAATCTTAGAACTATGAAACTTGGACCACATTTAGATGTAGGCCTACTTCAGACGCAGTGACGTTTGCTTTCAAAACCAAAATCGGGTAACAGGGACCGGAGAAAATCAAAATTTGGATGATAATCAAAACGCGTAATTACCAAGGTGTGGTAATTTGTGCAAACTTGAAATTAAACATGCTTTAAACCATTATAAATATCTTGCGTCCAAAACACAAGGGGCTAAATTTAAGGATAACCATGGGCCCAAAAATGACAAAAAACATATCTGAACTTTAAGAAATGAATCATTCAAAGAAAACGCTACAACTGAAATGTTTCAAACGTGGAATACATTTTGATATCTCTCATTCTTTATCACTTTTGAATATGGAAAGCAAAATTGGGTAACGGGTACCGGAGAAAATCAAAATTATCAAAAGTTAATTCCGTACTCTAATGAATAATACACTATACTGAGAAAACGGTTCATCTTAGAACTTTGAAACTTGGGCCACACTCAGATGTACCTCATATAACCAAAACCGGGCAATTGGGACCGGGGAAAATCAAAATCAAAACGCGTAATTACTCAGGCGTAGTAATTTGTACAAGCTTGAAATTAAACATGCTCTTAACCATTATAAATATCTAGTGCTTAAAACACAAGGGGTATCTTTGGGGGGACCGTGGGCCCAAAAATGTCAAAAAACAACTTTGAACTTAACAAATTTAATCATTCAGAGTCCATCATTCACACCTTGATAGCAAACGAACAACAAAAAGATGTAATATCCAACCAAATACAAAAATTTGTAAAAAAAAAAACGGCAGCCAAGCTCTCCTTCAAAAGTCTTCGGCTGTGAATGCTGTGAGATATAGAAGTTGAGCCAAGCTTTTTATTCTTTCTCCCTAGTTTCACTTTGAAAATAAGTAAGATCATTTCGCCTGTTGACGAGCGCCAAGCCAACGATTTTTGTGGTAAAAAAGTAAAATTTTTAAACTCGAAATCATAAAAATATTCTTGGCCATGAACCAAATTCAATGGCCAAGACCGAAGACTTTTGAAGGAGAGCTTGGCTGCCGTTTTTTTTTACAAATTTTTGTATTTGGTTGGATATTCTATACTGAAAAAGTACAATTATTATTGTTATTCTGATTACAATCCATACCAACAATATTATTGTTTGGTGTTCTAAAATCGAAGTACTTACTGTTTGTTTATAAACCTTGAGCCCTAAACCACTATTATTACACCGTCAGCTAGAAATAATATAAAGTAAATGCGTATCTTCGAAATCTACTTAGAATCAGGCCTGAATTCTCACAAAACTTTGAGAACCTAGATCTTACTTTATTTATTGCTATGTCATCTTCTTTGGTATAATTGTGCCGTCTATAATGGTTGGCTTAGTGGCTTTACCTTATATGCAACTCAGAACACCACAATATTGTTCACTATTCGACATTATCTTTGACGAAAACTTTGCTGCGCCGTGTAGTTTTAAACGCAAGCGCCACACCCACCTCCGGAGCGACCTCATCTGAGCGTTTCGCCGTTTCTCCGCTTGGCGCGTGTCGTTTCTTTTTAAATGCGAATTGGGTAATATTGAACCATTCTTTATATGGATATACAGAACTTTTTTAACTGTAGGCCTAGTGGAGTAGCTTCAACGTCTCTGCCTACGCCTACTAAGCCACTCACAATTAACGAAGATGAGATAGGCCTAGCTCATCAACCCGCCAAAAAAGTGAAGGGTATGATAAAAAGCGGGTACATAAAGTTTATGACTCGTGGTTATTGATAAAAGAAAGAAAATTGTCGTACATATGTAAAAAAAAAGAAAATTATTGTGTCAACCTTGAATTGAGTCTGGACAACTAAAATTTTGGGCCACTTGCCCAGCAAGTAGATTTTTTTTAAATTGTCAAGCCCTCATAATAGGAGTGCTCAAAACTTGTTCAAATATTGACCAATTTTTTAAGTTAAATTTTTCTAAATTCTGAAATATATTACATATTATGTGGGGAAAGATTGATATGAGGCTAGGATCCAACAGCTTACCTTGAAAGAGTTCGGCGGCTGTGTAGAGTTGAAGGTAACATAGATATGTTGCGGGCAATGCTATGTGACAATATGCCTATAATGACTAGTGTATTTAAAGGGGTATTTAACCGCTAAACTCAAAAAATATCTTTCATTCAGGCTATCTAGTAATGAATTTAGCAATTAACAGAAAAATTATTGGGGCCACCATGACCTCCCAAAAATTGTCAAACATGACATTTTTCGAGCTAGGTCCCATCGGCAAAAATCTCCCATAAGAAATAACATGGGGACGATCTTTATGCCCCGTGACCTTGGAGGATTTTGATCCCAAAAAATATTGGCCATTATTGACGTACTCGACAGCCTTTTCTGTAAATTCTCTTTATTTTGTTTTGTAATTTGGGCAAGTAGTTCGGTCAAAATATGCTGATTACCAAGATGGGGTGTGATTTTGGAATGCATATTTTTGCGTGTTTGAGGGTATATTTGGGCACAGTTTCAAGACACGATGTTATAAAGGGGCATTTTAGATTGGTACTATGCTCTAGTATCTATGTGGACCAAAAAAGAAGCAGGTTAAAGCCGATTTAGGAAATTTTCCAAAAACACCAATTTTTGCCAATTTCTGGATAAAAAAAATAAAAAATTCGTGTCAAATCACAGTTACAAGAAATAATCTTTTAAACGGTCATTTAAGTGTAGTATTATGCTATAGATCACGTGGTAAAAAATAATTTTTGGGGTTTTTAGCCCCTTTAACTAAATTGTCAGCCCTACATAATTCATAAACAAAGCGACACCTTACCACCATGCCCACCTACACCCTGCATGTAACTAGGGATGGGACGTTTAAACGTTTATAAACGTTTGTGGACGGTTAGAGGTTATTAAATTCGCAAAACAATTAGTAAAAAAAAAAAAAAAATTTTTTTTTCATGAAATGTTATTTTGTTATCACTTTTGGAGTCTACACAAACACGGGCTAACAGATTAGGCCGATAATTTTTTTGTTATCACTTTTGGAGTCTACACAAACACGGGCTAACAGATTAGGCCGATAATTTTCTAAAAATGCTCAATTTTGGTGGAGGTGCCGGGTCCCAGGCTGTATTAAGACATCTTGTCTGTTACACATGGTGGAAGTGCCGGGTCATTAAATGCAAGAGTGAGAATAAAACCGTTGTTAATTATTCGTCAGCCGGTCATAAGTACAAAATTACCATTTTTTTTTTGTTTGTGCCCGTCTGGGCCCGGGGTAGAATTGGCCCAGAGCATGGCTCTGCTAATCGTAAAAGGCGATTCAAGAGAAAAAGTCCACCTCGCAAACATCAGCTAGAAAGAGCGGAATATATATCTTACTCCCCAAAACTAGAGGCGAGCTCTGGCAATCGTCGTCGGGGACCTTGCCCCCTTCCCTTGACGACCCCCCGGCGACGATGACAATGACACAACGAACGATGACAAAGACGATGACGACCGCGAGGTGAGAAACCCCCCTTCCTCCCCTTACCCGTGGCTGGTTATGACCAGCATGGGCCCCTCCTCTCCCCCCCACCCTTAGGCTAGAGTGGTGCATTATGACCTAACGGTTTACGCGTCCTTAATCCAAATAAAAAAAATTGTTATTAAACCTCTAGGCCTCTGCCTACCTAAATTTATAAAAAAAAATTTTTTTTTTTTTTTTTGGAAAATGGGGTTTAGAACGTTTAAATGCAATTAGTTCAAGGGGTTAAACGTGTACGAAATTAAACGCTTTTTCCCATCCCAACATGTAACCCAGTAGTGTCAAGCACATGTCAACACCCAACCTACCCTACCACATGCCTACCCCTTTGCATCCCACTTACACCCTACTAGGACTGACTTGTTTAAACATTTCATAATTTGTGACTGATTTTAAATTCCCTCTTTGTCAAGCCACCTGCAAAATGGCCTGTGGTTTAGACGGCGTAGTCTTGACACACAAAGAGAAACGACAATGTCCCAGTAGTTATCGTTCGTCTGAGAATAAGGGGGGCAATATCTATATTTAGATTATTCACAATGGGTTGGTGTTTGAAAGATAGTTGATGTTTAAACGTGTATATATGTAGTAAGGTTTTTTAAACGTATTTAATTAAAGTAGGCAACCCTACACCTTACCTACCCACCAACACCCTACATGTCAAGCCTATTCGAAATTAAATGTAACGAGATTGTGCCACCATCGCGTGGATTCTTGCAATATGGCCGGAGAAACTAGGCTCGATGGTCTTGCGGTTAGCATCTCTGCTTCTAATGCAGAAGGTCCAGAGTTTGGTTCCCGCTCAAGTCAGAAGTTTTTTATCTTCTGATTTGGACTTGGAAGTTCCATCAGTTCTTGTCTTAGGACTTTGTTTGGAGCTGTCCTAGCAACGAGGCACATAATAAATTTAAAGTTCTGAATCGGCCTGGTTGATTCTGGCGTTTATCCACGAGTGTTCACACTGTCCATACCACTGATTGCTATATTTCCTATTAGAAAAAAATTGATCTTTGGTAGGTTATACTTATCACTCACTTGTCGATTACGTCATGGCTTACAGGGTTGGCTTAGTACTTTGGTTTACTGTCCCCCACTGCAAATTAGCTATATGACTGAGTGAGTAAAATACAAATTTATTTTATTTATTGATTTATTTATTTATTTATTCAGCCTTTATAGTGTTAACTACGTGCTGGCGTAAGACAACTATCAGTCTTTTAACACGACATTACACCTTTTGCAGCGTTCAATAATATACTACCAATTTACCCTAATGAACAACCTGAATATTCTTGCAATGTAATTTAAGTTGTTTTCATATTGTGAAAATAATGCTTTTTAGTTTTTTCAAATTTCTGCATTGCCTTTTTGCACTTCACTTGTATGCATATGAATTATGATGGATTAGGCCTACTATTCATCCTTTTATTGCACACATTTGAACTGTAAAACAAACTGCGGAAATATAATACTAAAAATACCCCCACACACACACACACGACAATCCACTAGTTGACAGCTTTGGGCTTACACCAAACATCACAATCTCGTTTCATATTGTAGTTTCCTTTTTAATGGACATTTTAATTTAAGGGAGCCATTATCTCAAAGCTCCAAAGTATGGACTAAACCCGTTGTCCAAATTACACGCAATTACAATTACAATGAGATAGCTATGAGTATGACAGTTAAAATTGGGTAACTCTAAAAGCATTGAGACATCGCTTTATTTGTGTGGCTTCTATTTCTAATTTTTATTTTGAACTACGTGAACAAAATTATGTTTACTCGATAGTGCTTTTGTCAACGTAGGCCCCTACCCAGATAAAATTAGATGTACATTATATTAAATATTAGGATTGTTCCTTGGATCGTGATTAATTGTAGGATATGACACGAATGACGACCACAGTTGAGTAGAGAAAATAACCGGAAGTGAGCTTTATTAAATTATACGGAAAAATCACGTGGTACAGAGCAGTGCGGGAAAAAATTCAAATACTTAAAATTATACTGAACTCTAGAAATCTGAATAGATGAATATCAAATCTTAACACACCCCCTTGATATGCAACTATTCGACTTTCATTAATGAGGTGAACTGCAAGAACTTAGGTCCTGCCAAAGGCCTTTGTAAGGATATCTGCTACATTAGCTCTGATCGCAGATGTTTCACACTGATAAACTTCTTATGAACTAGATCTCTAATAACATGACAAGAAATGTCAATTTGCTTAGTTCTAGCTTGAAATGCATCATTTTTTGCTAGAAATATAGCAGATTGATTGTCACAATTTATTTGTACACAAAAATCCTTAATTGATAAAAGCTGCATGATTAGTTTTCTTAGGTAAACTGCCTCATTCGAAGCTTGTGATAGTGAGACATATTCCGCCTCGGCCGATGATTGAGCAACAAATGACTGCTTCTTGGACCGCCATGAAATGGGTCCACCCCCTAATAGAAACAAGTACCCTGAATATGACTTTCTGTCCACTTTGTCCCTTGCCCAATCGGCATCACAGTAACCAATCAATGAATTTACAACATTATCATTTGGTTTTAAAAAATTAATGCCTTTGGTTTTGTACCTTTCACATAACGCAACACTCTAACGCAACAGTCCCAGTGCTCTTGTCCATAACAATTATTGAACTGACTTAAATAGTTTACTGCCTGAGTAATGTCAGGTCTGGTCCAAATACTTAGATACATTAATGAACCAATCAAATTTTGATAAGGTACATCAGGTTTATCCCCCTCATTTCTCGAAAGGTCTACACCACTCTCCATAGGAGTCTTGAATGTACACAGGTTCTCTACTTGAAACCTGGATACAAGTTTGTTTACATAGTGTTCCTGACTTAACTTAATTTTTCCAGTATTTCTGTCTCGTTGAAGATTTACACCAAAAAAAATGATTAAGCTCACCAAGATCTCTGCATTCAAAATTATCTGTTAACTCCTTTTCAAAATTCTCTCTTCATCTTTATCATTTGACATTACAAAAATATCATCAACATGAATACAGACAATATTGTACAAGCCATTCTCTTTATTTTTAATGTAAAACACATGGATCACTTTTAGTCCTGGTGTAACCAGACTCAACAAGGAAATTATGAATTTTTATATTCCAGGCCCTTGAGGCCTGTTTAAGCCCATAGATTGCCCTAGAAAGTTTACATACCTTATTTCCTTCCTGAAACCCCTCAGGCTGTTCCATAAAAACTTCCTCCTCCAGTTCCCCATGGAGAAAAGCTGTACAGATGTCAATGTGTGACATGTTTAGATTTAAACAATTTGCAAGAGATAACAATACTCGTAAACTTTCTGCTCTCACCACTGGAGAGAATGTTTCATAGTAATCATACCATATTTCTGGGAAAACCCTTTTGCAACAAGTCGTGCCTTATATCTATCTACACTTCCATCTGCCCCTCTTTTTACCTTAAACACCCATTACTTTTCACAACATTTTGTTGGGGGGCCTATCCACTAGTGTCCAAACATTATTTTTCATTAATGATGAAATTTCTGCATTCATTGCTTCCTCCCAAAGAATTTTCTTTGTACTTGCAAGAGCTAGATCTCTAGTCTCTGGCTCATCATCTAAATCGTCTGCTGCTAGAAAACTAGTGACAAATTCATCACCAAATTCCTTTCTCTTTGGATTAACCCTTAAATTTAATCTTCCTTTGTTTTCATCACCCCCTGACTTCCTACCTTCTGAACATGTAGTATCCGCATCACTTTCACTACTTACTTCATCATCTGATCTATTATGGTTGTCAGTTGTACTACTACTACTTTCCGAGTTAACACGTTGCCTTGCCTGCACTTTTATCTCTATCTCTGGGGCCACTTTGTGTAGTTCTACGTTTTCATTCGTGTTTGTTACCACATTCAGAGAAGGAAAACATTTCTCATTAAAGATAACGCTTTTTTTCTACTTTCATACTAGCTTTTGGACTCTTTGGGTCAATCAAAATATATCCCTTCTTTTCCTCATCATAGCCTACAAAAACATACTTCTCACTCCTATCTTTAAGTTTTTTACTTTCTTCTTTTCTTACATGAACATATGCTAAACATCCAAAAAATTTTCAAGTGTTCTACATTCGGCTTAGTGCCAGTCCATGCCTCATACGGTACCATATCTTTTACTGCTACAGTTGGGGATAGATTTTTTAGATACCGGTACACAGCTGTTTTTAGTGCTTCTCCCCAGAATTTGTTTCCCAAACCAGATTCTTTTAACAGTGCCCTAGTTTTTTCTAAGAGTGTCCTGTTTGTCCTTTCTGCCACTCCATTTTGCTCTGGACTATACGCAACAGACAGTTGTCGAACAATCCCAGTTTCTTTCAGATATTCGTCAAAATCTTTTGAGCAATATTCTTTACCATTATCTGAGCGGGACTATTTTTATAGATTTCCCCAAGTGATTTTCTACCATTGTTTTGTATTGTTTGAACTTATCTAAGACTTCATTTTTTGATTTTAAAAGAGCAATTACAGTGAATCTAGTCTTATCATCAGTGAAAGTAGCAAAGTACCTGTAGCCTTCCCATGACAGACCATCTGTGATTTCACAGACATCTGTGTGAATTAAGTCTAATATCTCTGTGGCTCTTGTTGCACTTTCTTTGGAAAAGGAAACCCTAGTGTGCTTTGCCCTGACACAAACATCACACACATCAAATGTTTCCTCGGCTATTGGATTTAACCCACTTACTAGACCACCCTGTAGCTTTTTAGGTTACCATTACCTATGTGAGCAAATCTTTCATGCCACAAAATTATAGTTAGAGCTTGTAGCCTTCATAGCTTTGGCAGGTTCTACTTCCATTGACCTTATAAGTGTTATTGGATTGCTTACCTTCAAGCAGGGGTTTACCTACTACTTGAATGTCTTCTGGTCTATACACTCCACCCTTGTCACTGTCAAAGAGAGTAAATATATCCTGTACTACATATCCTTCCCACAGATAGCAAGTTTGCTGTCAGCTTTGGAAACATAGGTGGCCCTAACACCTGTCAGGCCATTCTGTCCCCTAACCTCAATGTTGCCTTCACCTTCTGTGTGCAGTGTTTGCTCACTAGCACATTCAATAGTATTAGATTCTGTCATCTTATAGTCTACCATTAAATCTTTTCTGTAAGTCATGTGATTACATGAACCTGAATCTATATACCAATCTATACTAGGCTTACTTTCATCAGAATAACTCGAGCACATAGCAGCTAATTTGAGTACCCATTGTGATGGGCCCGAGTTGCCTGACTTACCAGCATTTTTATTGGTATTTTCAGTCTTTCTGTGCCAGCAGTCGTTGGTCTTGTGTCCATGCTTTTTGCAAAGTTGACAAAGGTCTGTTGTTTCTATGGTTTCCATCTTGGGTTCCTGTTGTTTGCTTGTTGCCATCTCGTGGTCGCTGTTGCTGCTGCCCTCTAGACGAGAACCGTTGGGAAGTTCTTGGGTTAGTTCGGACCACTACCGCTGCTCGCCCGTAGCGCTGATGACGTCAGTTCCGCAGCTTCTTTCTGAGCTTCCCTCGTTAATTCTCTAGTTACGTACTCGATTTTTAGATCATCTTCTTTCTTGACACTTCGCTCGATTAGTTGGCGGAGCCATTTATACTCATGTTTCAGGTTGCGCAGCATTAGGTACGCTCCGGATTCCTCATCAAAAGGTTTCCCGGCGGATCGGAATTTTTCAAATACATCCGTGAAAGTCATGACATATGCATTTAAAGATGAAAAAATTATCATGTCTAATGTCCATTAACTGATCCAGGAGAGCAAGTCTTCTGTGAACACCAGAGTCTTCAAACACTTGGCACAGATTTTTCCACGCCTGTTTTGCCGTTGTAGTTGTCCTTACATGCAGCAGGGAGACTTGGTTCTATCATAAAGCTCAGGATTCTTCTCGCTGCCTTGTCCATGTCCTTTTGACTGCTGAGGGTTCATTGAGAAGAAAATGGTCAGTGAAATGTTGTTCATGACCACCCCTCCCAAGTGTAGCTCTATGAGATATTTCCAATCAACCCAGTTCTCTTGCCCCTTAAGTTTAGCAAAGGGCGGAAGAGAGTTCACAGACGGTTGGACTATTACCGTAGGCACTTGATCCGACTCCATTTTCGACTTCCTCTTGGCATGGTTGGCATGCGACCTAACCTCAAACCATGTGCACTCGCGTTTTTTTTGTGATAAAAAGTTTTTTAACACAAACACACGAAGCATTTTCGTTCTCACTCAACAATTAAACTTCAGAGAAAACGTTCCCTGGGCCCATGACCTATTAAAAATTAGGATTGTTCCTTGGATCGTGATTAATTGTAGGATATGACACGAATGACGACCACAGTTGAGTAGAGAAAATAACCGGAAGTGAGCTTTATTAAATTATAACGGAAATCACGTGGTACAGAAGCAGTGCGGGGAAAAAAATTCAAATACTTAAAATTATACTAAACTCTAGAAATCTGAATAGATGAATATCAAATCTTAACACATTAGCCTAAAGGTAATAACGTATTTAGCCTAGTAGAATATAGGCTCACTATCTATTCGGCACCAAATCGACATGTAGATCGCAGCACTGGCGGCGCGCTACGTCACAACATGGCTGGCGTAATTGTGATTCCGGGCTGGGGCGTATATGGCGCTAACGTGTGTTAGTCGCGCCGCTTATGACAATTCGGGGATTATTTCCGATCTGTTCACTAACATTTACCTTTCTCGCACACGCATTAAATAAGATGTACATTTTCATCTACGGTTTGCATTTGTTACGCTCTTATACAACCACAAGTAGGCGTAATTGCGTAGGTAGGCCAACTATAGCCAAAATTGAACCTTCCTATTCCTATATTTCTGAATGGGATAGGGATGAAATGTAAAATATTATATAATAATATCATCATAATAGTTGGGTATATTATTATGTTTGAGCGTAAGAATATATCCAGAAAATAATTCATAAGCAGATTATTATTTATTATTTAATTACTACTATAAGTAAAGTTGCCCGCCGAAATTGGTATTGGTCCAAGGAATTATTACCAAATTTGAATTTAGAATGTTAAGTTTTTGAAGTGAAACGAGTCTGTTTGTTGTATCAACAAATATTTTGCAACAAATTGATATAACACTGAACAGCTGAAGTGCAAGGTGCAATATTTAACGTTTTCCCGCGATAATGTAATTACAATAAATAGTACAACTTGTATTATTTTCATCATATTCCCTGAAAATGTCAGTAAATAAGGCCTACATCTATACTATAATCCGGATGTTGTCAATTTGTAATCATCGACAAAGTGTGCTTTATTCAGAACATGACGAAACTTCTAAAAATACTTGGCTGCAGAAATTGGCATTTATTATGAAAAATGTTCATTGAAAACGATTTTTCCGAATTTATTACTATACATAGGCCTACCTTTTGTGTTGTTGATAAAAAGTAAAAACGCACTACAGTGTAGTAATTTTGAGGTAGTCCATCACATACGAAACAAATTGAATGTAGGCCTATGTGCTATGTAGGCCTGTATGTGTAACAATTGGGAACGGTGTGATAGCCTATTGGCATAAGCATGAATTAAAATTATTGTCTGAAATTGTAAAACGCTATTTATTATGAGTGTCGGTGACGGGTAAAAGCAATAAGTATAATTATTAAAAAATGAACATAAATAAATAATAAATCTATCAAACACAACGGGAAAACTCAGTGGGTGACACCACACTGTCATCTGACTATATGTTTTCGGACTTTATCCCTGGACTTAAATGTAAGAATAATGTTTTTATTAAGAGTAGGCCCTACCGAAATTTAAATTGAGATCACGATAATTCCTAAGTAAGTTGTTATTAAATGTAAAGAGTTGTATTTTAAAAGAGAAATGTAGGCCAATGCTTAACCATTCGAGACATAACCCTTGCGTCAGGTGTCCACTTTATGGTGCACTTACAGGCCCCATTCTTTCATTTAAAATTTGTTTTCTTGTGATAACCATAGCACAAATATGTCTTTATTTTATTTCTAACGTTCAACATCCGTAAACAAAACGTATCACGCCGAAAACTCAACTTTTTAGTTACATCTACACGTTCTTCCACGTTATTTGCCGCTGTGTCTAGCTGAGTGATCACTACTGCTAGGGTTCTACGTTCCGCCAACAGGGCCGCGCTAGTGTGCTTTTTGGTGCCGAATATAGGTCCAAGTCGATTCATAATAATGTGAATAAGATCGTATATACACGGCCAGTTGTAGGGGATTGCGTCGGGGCCTACTGGGTTGGCTTGGTCGCTTTAGTTTACTGTCACCCACTGAAAATCAGATATATGACTGAGTGGGTAGATTCTAAATATGAACTTATTATTAATTTATATATAGAAAGAATGTTCCTGAATTCTAAATTATACTTTTTATTGTATGACAAAAATGTAACATTCAACACTTTATCAAACATTGACGTACCGGTATCTATAAATCTGTTCTCCCGTCCTGGTCACCTCTCGATCGCAAAAGGCGGCCAAAGGAGTCTCATCAGATCATCAAATCTTGGATACTTGATTATTGGTACGGGATTAATATATTATTCTTTCCTTAACTAGAGCCTAGAGGGGGGTAGGGCTTCCCCTCTCAGCCATCATGTAGTTTAATCTGTCCAGCACGGGGCGCCCTCTTGCCCCAATTCCGAAAGTTACAGTGGCAGAAATGGCCAAATGGTTGACGCGGCCAGTAGAGTAATGGGGGGTATACGTGGGTATACAGCATATACCCAAAAAGAGATACATTCCTCTCCGGTACAAATGAGGAAATCCAATGTCAAGTCACAGAACATAATATAATAATTTTGCAATCACAAAAATCATCATCAGTCACCATTTAAAAATGTTATAAAGTAGGAAACAAACATGTTGGACTTGTGGTTAGAGGCTCTGCTTCCAAAGCAGAAGGTCCAGGTTTCGTTTCCCGCTTTGGCCAGAAGTTTTTAACTTGTGATGTGGAGGGAATGTGTAAACTGTGACCTTGGAGCCACCCTAGCAACAAGGCACAAAATAAATTCTAGTTTGTTCTTTAATTAGCATTGTTGATTCTGGCACTCCCCGCGAGCTGGATTGATCGGTGTCTCCTACTTAAATATGCCGGTTTCTAGTTGGCCATGTTGTTTGCTTGCCAATGGTGTCTGAGCCTACAGGGTTTGCCTAGTCTGCTTCAAATTTAATGTCCCCACTAAAAACAGTTAAATGTGACTGAGTGGGTAGATTGTAAAGTCGAATTTATTGTATGTATTTATTTATTTACATGCCTAAAACTTGTTAAAACATTCGAATCACTCTTAAAATGAAAAAAAAATCTGGGGCTGTGCACCATGGCACCCCCCCCCCCCCCATTGTACAAAAGCATTTATACTGTACGGCCGCATAGGTATCCATTAATAATTTTTGGGTGACACCACTGGAAGCGGCAAAATGAAATCTCGGTCTATAAAAATCCTTAGAACCAGCCCCGATTGCATACTAGGGAATTTAATAGTTCTAGATTTAGTTTCAAATTACTTATACCAACCTGCATTGTAATGCTCAAAGGTCATAAAGGCTGTCAAGTCCAATTAGCAAGTTCCCACAATTAATGCTAGGCCTAAAAATGAGATCTATAGGCCTTATCTGGCTCTCTGCCTGTTGTAAAAGGTGACTCAAAGAGTAAAAGCAAAATTTGTGTGACTTGTTGGTCTTGTGGTTAGCGTCTCTGCTTCCAATGCAGAAGGTCCAGGGATCGATTCCCGCTTTGGACAGAGGTTTTTTAACTTGAGATTTGGACTTTCCGGTCTAGGCTTAGGAATTAGTTAACGGTGATTTTAGAGCCGTCCTAGCAACGAGGCACATAATAAATTCAAAGTTGTTCTGAATCGGCCTTGTTGATTCTGGTGTTGATCCACGGGTGTTTGCACTGTCCATGCCACTGATTGCTATATTTCCTATTAAAAAATACCGATCTTTGGTTGGTTATCGCTTACTCGTCGATTGCGTCGGGGCCTATATATGGCTTGGTCGCATTGGTTTACTGTCCCCCACTGGAAATCAGTTACATAACTAAGTGGGTAGACTCTTAAATACAAATTTTTATATTTATTTAATTAATTATCATTAAATATATTATTGCCAGATCAAAATCATTACATAGTAGACGAGTGTGTCATTAAAACAAATGATAAAATCAGTCAAAATCCAAAAATGCACTATATCTAAAAGAATGCACAATTCTCAACATTTGTCGCATATTGTTGTTTACTATTAAATCGTTTTCCCCACCATTGGAAAATGTATACTTCCTACTACAAATAGGCATCATTTGACTTCACAAGACTTCCTTCCAGTGGCAGTAAACCATCAATAGTGACCAACCATATTTTGAAATATCATTAGGTACAATCGCTCACAATTCTAATGCAAATCTATGCAACGGCATGCGCAGTCGAAGTTACCTCATTTCTCTAGTTGTGCGTTTCACCGCTAGAGTGCATGTCTGCAACATTTAATGATGAATATCAAGCACATGGCAACAACCAACATCCTACTTCCTATCTAGACTAACCGGTCACCTACCCTACTGACTACTGTCTCCCAACACATAGTCTAGCTTAGTTTTCTCTAACTTTTGTTACACACAGACCACCTTCACAATCTTGTAAATAGGACAGACTACCACATTCAAATTCAGTCTAATAATTTTTTGCGGAGGGGAAGGGGGAAAGAAACAATATTTACTGCAACCTGATAATTAGTAACTGAGGAATTAATTTTTAACTATTTTGAAAAGACGGCTAATTTTTTTTTCAATAGAAACTTTTGAAGCTATTGATTTATTTTGTGTATCTTTCATGCTTAGTTGACATTTGTGTCTCTACTCATGACATTTGCATTTTGCATATGCAAACATCACTTCTTTTAAGATTTGTGCCACACTGTTCCCATGGGAAATGAAAATTTATTTGACATATTCAGAATACAATTTAATTACGTGTCCCTTCCTTTGGCAATGATTCCCTTCTCACAACACACGGGGATACAAGAGAATTATTTTGTTCGATTAAAAAAGATGTGAATTAGCATTGTTTTCTTTTTTTGCTTTTATAAAGACAAAAAATAGAGGCCTATATTTAATGAAGAAAATCACAAAAGCAAATACTGGTGCTATGTGGTTTGGCACCGGGATGTTTTGATTTTTTCACCTGTGCCATGTTACGTGTGTATCAAACCTGTTACAAAGCAGAACTTACAGAGCTAGGATGCTAACTTGACAATGTTCAATATTATGCTAGATTCGGTTTGTAAGTTACAGTCAGAAAATTAAAGTAACATTATGCTCAAAATTATAAAATTTGTAATGTCAATGAAATGTTTATAAATGCATTCGAATGTAGGCTTAATCCATTCTCTACCGGTTCAAAACCATCGGCTGAGACTGAGAACCACTGCTCTAGCACCTCCTATCCACCCGCTCCCTACGTCCTTGCATGTCCAGCCTTTATCCATCCATACTTGGGAAAAAGGAATTCTTTAAATTTTATTAAGAAATGCGATCCGTTAATAGTGTTTTAAGAACTTTTAATTTACAATCTTCTTCTGTTTTGGGGAATGGTCGTGGGGCTCGAAGCCTCTCACCCTGGTTTATTTTAGTGCTGGTGCGAACACCTATAACTAAAAATCTGATGTGTGCCAGAGTTGGCGATGGACAGCGTCCTTGCGCTGCATGGTATTGTGACAAGGCATCGTTGATTTCGTATTAAAATACCGCCGGAACTTGAAAATGGCAACAAACTTTATCAAGTTCATATATTCAGGGAAAGTTCAACAAGGTCAATACATTTCTCGATTTGGATAGTCGGGGAACACTCCCGTAGGTGGAATTGTTAATATTTAATACAATTCAGAAATTAAAAAAATCCATCCCGATCGGGTAAGGTAATGTGTAAGGTAATGACATTATAAATATGTTTGTTTGGTCAATTCAACAGAAACAGTTTTTTGATGCTTTATTGTTCCATCCATTCAAGTTCTATAATGTAGGGCAACGACAATACAGAAGTTCCCGTCTCGGTGGTCTAGTTGGCTAAGGCGTCCACCCAAAAAGTGGGAGACTCGGGTTCGTACCCCGATCGGGATGGATTTTTTAATTTCTGAATTGTATTAAATATTAAGGTCAATACAGTTAACACATTCCTGTTTAATCGAATGGCATGCCATGAACAAACATCATCCTAACTTTCGGTACCGGTAACTGCTCTCCTACTTGCCAACCCCTCTTCTACCCTCTTCCTTGTACCACAAGTAACAGAGTACACTACTTGTACCCATCCTACATGTCGAGCCTAAATCAAGCACATGACAAAAATTAACATCTTACCTAACCTGCTACTTACTTTGTGTGGCTCGTTGGCCTTGTGGTTAGCATCTCTGCCTCCAATGCAGAAGGTCCAAGTTTTGATTCCCACTATAGACAGAAGTTTTTTAACTTCAGATTTGGACTTGAGTTCATCAGATCAAGGCTTAGGAATTTGTAAACAGTGACTTTGGAGCCATCCTAGCAACGAGGCACGTAATAAATTCTAAGGTTGTTCCCAATCAATCTTGTTGATTCTGGTGCTGTCCGCGGGTGGAATCGTGTCCAGCTTGATTGGTGTTTTCTACTTAAAATATGCCGGTCTCTAGATGGTCACTGTTAGCTCGTCGATGGCTTTGGCGCCTACAGGGTTGACTTGGTTGTCTTTAAAAATGTTCCCCACTGAAAAGCAGTTCTTTAACTGAGTGGGTAGACTAGCCAAATACAAATTTATTTATTTATTTAGTTTCTTTACCAGAGTCTCCTACTTGCCACCTCCTAACACCATCCCTTTTACCCACTTCCTTAGGCCTACCTACTGTTCCTTGCCTCTCTACCTACCTGCGCATTATATCTACCTGCCCATTATATCTACCCAAGCCCTACATGTGAACCATATTTATCATGCACATGGCTCGTAGCTCGTGTAAAAAGTAATCGCAGGTGGCGCAGTGCGGACAAATTATCAAAAGAACTCATATGACTGCGTTACATTTAGTTTAGTTTAGTTTATTATTACATTGTAAGATAGCCTGAGACACGTTGCAATCTTGTTCATTGCATACAGAAATAAGAATTGATAAAACATGCCACAGCATTTTGAAAGGCCGCTTGCTACACGGTTCATTTCGAGCTTATCCACAATTCAATCTACGTTGGCCCAGGCATGAAAAGTTAATGATCCCCTTTCTTAATGCGGCTGACACGTATATTTCCTTGGCAATATCTCGCAAGCGCTTAACTACCCTCGAATAACTTGTAGCACTACCGGTACATTATTAGCTCGCACACCCTATTTTAAAGATATTGTTGGATATTTATTGTCAATCGATATATTTTTATTTTATCAATGTGCCAAAGTACATACTTACTAGTAGCATGGTTTCACTCAAGAGGACTTGATGTAGCACTACTGTACTTTTTCTTTTGGAAGTTAAATTAGGTAATCCAAATACAAGAGGATAAATACTAACAAGTTTCTAATCATAGGTGGGTGGGTGGTTAAATTGAAGGAGTAGCGGAAAGTTAGGCTACATTAAGTACAGAATGTCAGAAAGGCACATTCCCGTTCCTTACTCGTTTCCAATTTATCATATTGCCCTATTCCAAGCGTTTCTTTTGACATTTTTGCAGTTCAATAGCTTCTTGACTTTGAATTGATCGATGGCTTGCATATCTAGAAACTACTCGCAGAAAGAAAAATAGTGTCGCCTTCATGATACAGTTGACCAGCTTGCAACAAGCGTAACAGAAACTGATAACTAGGCCCCACTTAAAAAAATAATTTGTAAAGAGAACCAGTTTACTGGTTTTGTCTTGGTTTACCCCCTCACAGTGTTGGGTCAGTTCTTTTTTAAAATGAACTTTTTAAGAGTTCAGTTCACAGCTCAAATAATGAACTTTTAAAAAGTTCAAGTTCTTTTAAAACCTAAAATTTTGAAAAGTTCAAGTTCGTCTAAAATATGAACCAAGTTCTTTTTAAAGTTCTTTTGGAAAAAAACTCATTTTATTAAAGGCTGGCGTAAATTGAAGAAAAACACGAGGAAAAACATAAGACGTGTTCGAGTACCAAACAACTCGCGAGTTTGAGTCTTACTAAAGTGTTTAGCTGTCTTTGATCGTGTTGATGATTTGTACTACATTCTCGTCGACCAGCCTGTGAAATTATGGCAGATACTTAGCATTTTAGGCTTCCAAGAATGCATCGTTTTAACTTCGTGAATCGTACGTGACCTTGTCATAAACAGCTGAACGTGCGTCAACGTAGGCCTACGATGGAACAACGATAAGTTATTGTTGGCGGCGATTCGACGGCTGCTCGACGCACGGAAAGAACTTTCAAATGAACTTTCTTAAACTGAAAAGTTCGTTCTCAAAAAGAACTTTTAAAAGTTCAAGTTCATTCATTTAAAAAAAGAGTAAGTTCACTGAAAAGTTCACAAAAAAGAACGCGTTCTCGCGAACGCTTTCTTTTTAAAAGTTCATTCCCCAACACTGCCCCCTCACGCACCAAGATTTACCGGTGCAAAGTTGGGTCTCGTTGATGTTAAAGACTACCACCAATATTAAAACCACGCAAAATTACATTTTTTTGTGATATCTCGGGAGCGGTGCGAAATATCTAAAAACTGCTTGCAGACAGCTATGTGGTTTTCTTAGAACAATATTAGGCCCTATACTGCAATCAAAATATTTCAAATATAATAGTAATCGGTGCGGTTTGTATTTCAAATATTCATTTAATTGATTAAATATCAAATAAAAAAGTTAATTACTATCACACTACAATATTTTTTCGTGCTGACTATCTTCCTCGCAAAACCACATAGCTGTCTGCAAACAGTTTTGCGATATTTTGCATGGTTCTAAAAATATCACTAAAGAACTGTACTTATGCGTGTTTTTAATATTGGTCGTAGTCTTTAACCTTAAAGATGACTGAAGGGCTAATCCATATGTTTAATCAAACATAGGGCTATAAAAATCGTATACATAGCTGTGTTAGCAGACTTGCGTCTGCAAGTTGTGAGATGCGTTGGTAATGTTGCGGCTCCTCTGAACATGCTGCAAATGTCTACCCTCGCTTTTTTGTATCGGGAAATAAATATTTCAAGTAAAAGTTTTGTACAAACCTATACAAGGAAGGCAAGAAACGTGAAATATTGAGTAAAAAATTGCAAAAATGTTTTTAAAAATTTCGTGAGTTTTGAACCTCTCATTAACCACTACTCAAGGCAGCCAAAAAATATTTTGAATTTTGACCACTACATACATTTCAGGTTACCCAAATCATATATATTTTACCAAAATTTTGCCGTTTTCTGTCTAGAAATACTCTTTTTAGTGCTAGAATAATTTATTTCAAGTCGTTTGGAACTGGTTTTTGCTTGCAATTTTTATTTATTTATTTTATTTATTTATTTAACGTCTATCCTTTTCAGTTATAAAAACTGATTTACAAAGGAGGACAACTAAATAAATCTAATTACATAGATGCAGAAACAACAATAAACTACATTTTTGTAAATATTTGAAATAGTAGCATTACAACAACAATGCATTTAAACACAACAATTCATTTCCATGTATCTGCCAACATTGTCGCCTGCGACAATTCGGCCATCTTTGCGTCGCCAAAACTGCTGCAAGTCTTTGTGCATAGTGGGTTAATCTATGGACCATGTACAATTAAATTATTTCCCTACTCATCATGCACAAAAGATTTACATGCGCTTCTCTCTCGTTAAAAATATTGGACTTGTGCAAAAAGCCAAAAACATATGTTGTACCAAATCATAGGGCTCTATAAAAAAAACGTTTTGCACAAAAATAGTTGCATTAGCACTTGGCAGACTTGCGTCGGCAAAGCTAGGGCTCTTCAGGGCGTACCACAAAATGTTGATCCTCCTTTTTTGTAATAGAAAATAGATATTTCAACTAAAAATGTTGTACAAACATAGCAAGGTAGGCAAGAAAAGTGAAATATTGTGAAAAGTTGCCAAAAAGTTACTAACAACCGTGTGTTCAACTTGCGACTTTTAGCATAGAAATGTCTCGTTAACTACTACTCCAAAGTAAGCAATAAATATTGCAAGTTTTGAGCACTTTCTACGTTGCAGGTTAGCCATAACATTCATGGTCTAGCAAGTGTCATTTAGTGCTAGAACAATTTATTCGTGTCATTTGAGACTGGATTTTGCTTGAATTTTGTTTCCATCGATCTCCAAACATATTTGCCCAAGACAATTCGGCCATCTTTGCATCTGTAACTTACTGACGCAAGTCTTTGGTGCACGAGGGGTTAACCAGCAAGTAAAGTTTACACCATTAAATCCAAAATTCTAATGAGTATCTCATCGAATGACCGAGATATAGGAGTTTGAATGTTAGCTTCTGTATGTTGATCGGATAATTATTTTCTTAGAGTATTCAAGGGAATAAGTAGAAAAATTAGTGATATAGGCAACACACTTTCCAGTTTCATAGGTACCGTATGAGTGTAACAGGGTTCCCAGTCACAGTAACAGAAAAAATGGGACAATTAGAGCCATATTAATGGGAATTATGGGACGAAATTTGGTATTTTTCTATACGACTGTAATAAATAATATAATGATAAGCACATTTAACCTTTCAAATTTAGTTTATTATTAAACTTCAGCAACTTTATCAGACTATTATAGAGAAAACACAAATATTGATCTACACAACTTCTGTTTCAAGTACACATTTTAATAAATGCAAATAGTACTGTAGAATTGCAGTCATTTAGAACATAATTCACTACATACAGTAGTCTAATGCCAGATTGGGCACACTGTCTCATTTTTTATTAGGCCTAAATAGTTCCAAATCACGTTGCACCTTTGATAACTCTTTGGTACCTTCAGAAATACATCTCTCAGCTGTAGCCAAAATACCTTGGGCAGCACAGACTTCATTTTTATCCATGGTGGATCCTATTGTAGCCTTTGTAAGTCGACTATTGCTCTAGAGTCTAGATCTTTCTTTCAATTCAACCTCCAGGGCAGCCAAAATCAGCACACCAAATTATACAGTGTTGACAACACAAAATATTTGACGGGAAATTCAAATAATTTGGACCTTTGGTAGGCCTAAATGGTGTAAAAGTCAAGACTAATGTTTGAAAAAAGTTAATATATTAAAGAAAATACCAATTTAAAAATAATTTGAGGCCATGATTGTCATTTTTATGGGACAATCCCCCAAAAATTGCCAAAAAATGGGAAATATGAGGCCACAAATGCACATGCTCCAAAAAATGGGAAATATGGGATTTATGGGACGCCTGGGAACCCATGGTGTAAGGATCAAATTTCGGGGCAGCCTAAAAATGGTCCTCCAGTGAGATCTATTTTTTTATATTTTTTTTTAGAGTTTCTAAACAATTTTTGGCATAATACTATTATACATATTTGTAGCGATACGGTTTTACATGCCAAAAAATATCAAAAATATAAATTCTCAAAAAACTAAATGGCGGCCAGTTGAGTTTTGAGGCATCAATATTTTGTCTGTTATTTTAAGAATGACTGTTACAGATACGCGCAAAATATTTTATACTCTGATGAACATGATAACAAATCAGTTTTAGGGGCGGCCCCAAAATAGTGTCCCCATTTTTTGACCTCCAGTGATAATTCACTTATTTAGCATACATTGTGCTATATCTCGATTGAAAAGATTCACAGCAAAATAATAAGAATAAAACTATTTTTGAAACTATATTTAATATTGGTAATAAATATAAAACAAATTAGGGCATACAAAAGTTAACAAAATCCAACATGGAGGCCTATTATAGTCCTGCGGCATAGCTGAAGAACCAAGGAATACGTCACTTTATATATGTAAAAGCATATACTGAGTGTTAAAGACGAGGTTAAGACTCCACCTGGAATGGGGGGAGATCCGTGGTTTCGATTCCCGGTTTGGGGCGGACTTTTTTAAATTTTCTGAATTTGTAGTAAAAAAAACCAATTACACCACGTGAGTGTTCCCGTTTAACAAATCGAAAAACCTATAAGTTAAACGTACTCAATGTTAAAATGGGTGTGTGAGAGGGAACCCTACAGCTTACCTGGTCGGTGACTGCAGAGATCTCGTAGATATGATAGTGTGGCTCGTTGGTCTTGTGGTTAGCATTTCTGCTTCCAATGCAGTAGATCCAGGGTTCAATTTCTGCTGAAGTCAGAAGTTTGTTAACTTCTGATTTGGACTTAAGTCCATCAGTTCTTGTATTATGAATTCGTAGACTGTGACTTTGGAGCCGTCCTAGCAACGAGGCACATAATAAATTTAAAGTTGTTCTGAATTGGCCTTGTTGATTCTGGCGTTAATGTGCGGGTGTTCGCACTGTCCATACCACTGATTGCTATATTTCCCAGGGCTTGACAAATTTTTAAAAAATCTACTTGCCCAGCCGAGCAAGTGGCCCAAAATTTTAGTTGCCTAGACTCAATTCAAGGTTGACACAATAATGTTCTTTATTTTAACATATGTACGACAATTTTCTTCATTTTTAACAATAGCCGCGAGTCATTAACTTTACGCACCCGCTTTTTATCATACTCTCGGTCATATTTTACCTTTTTGACAGGTTCATTAGCTAGGTCTAGGCCTATCTCATCTTCGTTAATTGTGAGTGGCTTAAAGCAGGCGTAGTCAGATACGTTGACGCTACTCCACTGGGCCTACAGTTAAAAAAGTTCCATATATCCATTAAAGAATGGTTCAATATTACGCAATAGTTTAAAAGTGTCAAAAATGGTTGGGAAATTTTTTACGAAACTGAAAAGGGGTAAACAAGTCTCGGATCTCCATTTTCTCGACAGCAGTGAATTATGGGTAAAGTCGAAAGGTCGATATGATTGGAAATGCGATTGTAGTGGTGTGTGGTGGAGCCTGTGACAAGTGCTTGGCAACTTACGTCGAGCGTCTTGTCGCCTGTCGATAAATAGGTTTTCAACTTAGTGAAATCTTACGCGATTCGAGTTTTTAACCGAATTTGTTGGTTGCCCGTACGGGCAACTTACTATAAATTATAGTTGACCATGCCTGGAGTGTTAGTTGCCCCGGGCAACTCGGGCATAGGAATTTTCGAGCCCTGTTTCCTATTAAAAATATTGATGTTTGGTTGGTTATTGCTCACTCGTCGATTGCGTCGGGGCCTACAGGGTTGGCTTGGTCGCTTTAGTTTATCCCACTGAAAATCAGTTGTATGACTGAGTGGGTAGACTCTAAAATACAAATTTATTCATTCATTTCATTGTTATTTATTTATTTATTTATTTATTTATATTTTTATATATTCAAATAAATATACATCACACAAAATAAAAGTCAAAAAACTGTTTCGAACGAACAGGGCCTTGCTCATTCGACGGGTCCAGCTGTCTAGACTTTTTAATAGCACCTGGCCCGGATCGATTTTGTAATTTCTGGATTGTACTAATAATAAATTAAAACATGACTGGCTTTTAATTTATTTTGGGGATAATTTTGGGGGGTGGCTTCCGATCGCGTCCGTATGAGTAAAATTGTACTGATACTACAAATACTACTGCTCCCATACACTGCCCCCGGTTAATGCAACCGATCGGAGACAAAAGCCATCTCAACCAAGACAAAATGGAACTGCCCTTAGAGGCAATGTCAAATTTCATCGGAACGCGGGGAATATCCAAGATAACACATAAGATTAGAAATTTTTACTAAATACTGACAGTGACGCATTCGCAATAACCTACGAAAGAAGACCTCCTAGAAGGAGGTGCTATTACAGATAAGGACAACTTAGAGAAGGCAGAGGTATTGCTATTTAGCCAGACAAATTTCCTCAGGAATGATTATTGGAGTAAAAAAGATTTGAAAGCCAAGTTTAAGATAATTCATGAGATGGGAGGAAGGAGACAAAATCGAACTAGCCTAACTTGAAATATGGAAAAATAAAAATAAAACCAAATACATCATAGCGTAAATCAATAAAACCCAAACATTTTGGGACCGTATCAATGGATGATGGTATATAGTAGTAGGAATTTCAACGCACCAACAGCTGTGGAATTGCAAGACAACAACAGGTTGGCACGTAGTAGAAGACTTCCTGGATAGTACCCATTATTCTTTGGAGGACACTTGCCATTTACTTTTTATCATATACAGGTCACCAATCAAGACAGACCGGGCCTTCTACCATTCAAAAATATGATGAAAATCAAACAAGGGAAAATCTTGAATCCAAAGGGCAGGACATAAAATGTTACTAATCACCAGAGAGAAAGTTCCGAGAGAGGACCGAGACATAAGAGTAAGCTGAAACTTTAAGAAAGCAAAGTGGAAGGACTTGAGAAGATTCACTGAAGAAAGGTTTACCAACAGAGTAGTGGCAGACAACACAGAACAATGAGATTAATGAAATATTACAAGAGATGGCAATAAAATTCATACCAAGGGGAAAGGTAAAGAAATATAAACCCTTTTGGAATGAACATCTACAAGAACTAAAAGAGGAAAGAGATCATAGAAGAAAGGAAGCTGAAAGAACCGGAGACATGCAGGATATGATAAGCTGAGAAAAGCTGAGACATGTCATCGAATGCAAATGAAAAACCTTTCACGAGTATGCCAAGAACATAGACTTCAAAAAAGACGGGAGCAAGGTACACAATTTTTTTCTACCATGTGTAATAGGGATAAACAACAAGACAAGAACAAACCCATAGAATACAAAAAAAAGCAGCTCGGAGACAAAGCAGAAGCATTCTGTGAATATTTGGCTAAGCAGAGTAACCATACAAACCAGAAACATAATAAGAGTAGAAAAGCAAAAATACAGAGATGACAGACGGACCCATTTAATGGCCCCTTTCTTCTATGGGAACTTGAATCAGCACAAAATAAACTTAAATGTAAAAAATCTCCTGGAATCAATCTAATATACCCAGAATTTCTAAAAAATCTGGATATAGAGGGAAAGAGCACTATTCTCAATAAATATATTGTCAATAAAACTTGGGAAGGAAATTTACCCGACAGCTGGAAGAAAGCAAAAATCATCCCTATACTGAAGAGGGGAAAAGACAGCAGCAAGATTGAAAGTTACAGACCCATATCTCGAACTACAATGACAGCAAAAGTAATGGAGCGCATGGGAAACTTCAGACTGAGGAACTTCCGAGAATCAAACCTGTTATTAACACCACATCAGGCTGGTTTCCGCAATAATCTCAGTACTGTCGACCAGATACACCTCATGCAGGATGTCAAGGAAGGGTTTAACAAAAAACTTTCAACCTTGGTAGTAATGGTAGACTTTAGAGCGGCATTTGACAAAGTCTGGAGAGAAAAACTGCTACAGAAAATGCACAAATTAAATGTACCTGAAAACATATAGGGCCTACAGGTCCTACCTACCCTACCTTTTTGAGTCAACAGTTTATACGAGTCAGGTACAATAACAAGAGATCAAGGTACAGACAAACAAAAGCAGGGGTGCCTCAAGGGGCAGTAATGAGTCCAATCCTTTTTATTATTTTAATCAATGACCTGGCAGAATACATACTAGCAAGGAGCAAAGTGAAACTGAAGATATTTGCAGACAATGTAGTTGTGTGGTACTGTGGAGGGAATGCAGAAGAGATTGAGAAAGAGATGAATAAAGCACTGAAGGCTCTAGAAGAATGGTCAATACTGAATGGAATGATGGTGAACGAAGATAAAACTGTGTACAACTACCACACAACCAGGCAGTTCATCCTCGATTTTCAACTGAAGTTTGCAGGGACAGTGCTGAACAAGGAAAATAACCCCGCTTATCTTAGTATGACCATGGACCAAAAAATTAAAGGAACTGAACAAATCGAAAAGATGTGTGCAGCAGGGAAAATACGACTGAGATTGATGAAAAGAGTTGCTGGTGTACAATAGGGAGCAAACGAGGATACCCTAAAAACCACATATAAAACATACGTGCGACCTCTTCTAGAATATGGCAGGTCTCTACTTATAACGTCGACCAATGGAGCCACAGATGCACTGGACAGGATACAAAATCAAGCCCTCAGAATAATCACAGGAGGTGTTAAGTCAACTCAACTCCAATTGTTGTCATGGAAGCTAAAACTAACATACCACCCCTGGAGGCCAGAAGAAACAGTGCAGCAGTATGCCTGCATAAGAAGCTGATAAGACTAGACCGGCTGGAATGGGACAGAGAACCCCACAAACATCTCAAGACACAAAACACATTTATTACAGCAGTGAAAGAGGTAAAGGAAGGTCTCATCGAGCAATTAGAAAGCATCCCCCTACCAAATATAAACATTGCCATACTAGACGTTCTTCATGAACTGACAGTGGATGGACTGGATAAGACAAAAGCATCCTACATAGACAAGGAGTTGAGAAAACTAACAGTAACTCACATACATAAGAACTATCCGGAAAAAGATTGGCTACACATTTACACAGATGGCTTGGCTACCCCAGGTGAAAGCCAAGCAGGGGCAGGCATATATTGCAGAGAATTTGAAGAATCTCACCCTGCGGGGAAAAATGGTAGCTTCTATGACGGAGAATTGACTGCTTGCTATTCTTAAAGCCCTGTACAAAGTTTAAGACTGTTGCAGTGATAAAATTGTAATTTTAACAGACTCAAAAGCAGCAATACAAGCCATAGTCAACAAGGAAGTAGCGGATTCTGTGGTAAGGCAGTGCAAACTACAAATCCTAAGACTGCACAACGCAAACAAAGTAATTAAGCTACAGTGGATACCATCACACTGTAATGTATATGGCAATGAGAAAGCGGACTTCTTAGTGAAGCAAGGTAGCAAAATGCTAAAACAGAGCAAACCGTTAACTTACAGCTCAGTTAAAGCCCATGTAAATGCTGCAGCTTCCAAGAAAACTAGACAAGATTGGGTCGAAAAAGGACGAGACAAACCATGGCAGGAGTACACCACACAGCCAAGAAAACCCAACAAAATATATGATAGATGAACAGAAACAGCACAGTTCAGGTTAAAAGTCACAACATGACCTGCTAGGGAAGCATCTGCACCAAATAGGTGTGTTTGAAACCAGTACCTGTAGATTGTGCGGAGATGGTGAACATGACAGACGACATCTGTACAGTTGTGCCAGTCTGGCAAATGAGCGTGACGCAATGCCTAACGGCATAAAGAAGGAGGAAAGGGAGGCTCGTCTCTACTGGTTGACTAGATCAAGCATGAGCATGAAGAAGGAGGAAAGGGAGGCTCGTCTCTACTGGTTGACTAGATCAGATGACATCATAGGCCAAATATGGGCATTTGAGAAGAAGATTTATTTGTCGGTCAACTGTTTGCCTGTCGATAGTCTTCTCCAACAGGGTTGGCTCTGAGAATTATTTGAATGTGGCACTCATCCATATTGTGGACCAAAATGTAATTATTCAGACATATTTATTTAATATTTTCTTTGTCTCATTGCCTATTTGTAGGCCAACGGCTGGGCAAATTCTATAGGCTAGAATAGCATGACTGAACGACTTCCGTCAACCGCTAAACGGCTGGTGTTCGATCCCAATTAGATTCAATTTTTTTTTCATTTTTTAACCTTAATATTATTGTGGGTGTACGTAGCAGTAGTGTTTTATCTTGTAATTTTAAAATCATTTCATGCCAATATGATTCTTACAATGCAACTACGCGCTTATAATATCTGCGATTCACTGTGCGCAATGTAATATATTAAAATTGTGCGCGCCATCTGTAGGACTAATATATTTTGCTAACACAAAATTTGTATTCTAGACAACACATACGAAATTCAACAATTATTGTGGTGAATAATACTTGAAAAATATTCGAAATTGCTTTAGATTTGTCAGTCTAGTTCACTGATTTTCATAATCTTTTGTTTCATTTAGATATAAATACAAAATAAAATTAAGTTTTTCTGGATTTGGATAGTTGGGAAACACTACCGTAGGGGAAATTGATAATATTTAATACAATTCAGAAATTAAAAGGTCCACTGGATTTTGATCAGTCATATTAGGGTAAGACTAAACACTGCCAAACAAACAAACATTATTGGTTCCAACATAGGAAAGCTTACCCGTGGCCGTTTTACTATTTTATAACGGAAGTTCTGAATGGTTCATCAGTAAAATCCTTGCCACAGATGCAAGTCTTGGATTGCTTACGAAAACCTGAAAACGAAGCTAGGGTCTACCAAATGTCGGACTTGTTTCTTTACGGACGAAATCATATTTGACAAAACATTGATTTACACACAGAAGGTAGAGGTCCAGTCGAGTTTGCCCCCAGGATTGGCAGAATAAGGGTCAACAACCCGTTGAGCTAAAAATTAAAAAATTTTTAAAATATACAAAGACAAAGTGACTAGTAAATAATAGGAAACGCTCAGTTTGGGCGCGTTGATAAGGAGCACGTGCTAAGCAGACCACATTGCACATAAAATCATTGCGTGCGTTTCCAAAATATTCTTATTGCCAAGGTATTTGGGTAAATCGCGTGTTAAAACCCTTACTTTGTGGATAAAATCCACCGCCATTTTAGAGGCCTTGGGCTCCCTTTGGGGAAACTATTTAAACTCTTTTGGGGACAATAAAGACTGCTTTCTCAAAGTATTTTTTATTACTTCTAGTGGCAGTGTATTAGATGAAACTTCGCGGTCTTTTCGTTGCCATGGCAACGTAACTTTTGTTATAAAGTAAATTTCCATCTCACTAATTATCGATCAAAATAAAATTACAATTTTTGACCGGACGGACATCTAAATGATTTGGCTATTCAGTTTTGTGCGTTAGTTGAAAAAAAAACTTTCGGATTAACTTAATGTACTTTTAACTTTTGAACGATTTGGCCACAAAACTAATGGCATTCAAACGGAACAAAGTTTTCGGATGGTCAAATTTCAACCGATCGAGCCTCCTGCGAGACATACGAAAAAAACAAAAAAAAAAAACCAGTGATAATTTTCGGCAGAGTCAAATGAAACGCTCGCTTTGCTCGCTTAATTATGTAAGCAGTCTTTCGAGAGTGTTTTGAAAGATTAGTAGGACAAGTAGCTAGTTTAAATTGGCAAAATTGTGTGGACCTAGCAGGACCCATATTCATGATTGTACGTCCAAGTTGGATCTAGGTCATAAATACCTAAACAGACGTACACAACATATACAAACAAACATGAACACATGAACAATGCGGGGAATACAGTACTAACACTTCAATTATAATAGCTCAAGCAACAATAGAGTTAGTAGTAAACAACAATAGAATAGATAGCATAGCCAGATGATCTGGGTTCGAGTCCCTAACAGGCTGACTTTCAAGTAGTACACAACACACACACACACACAGCAGATGTACACAACCACTTGCAAAAAGCCTTAACAATTAATTAATTATAGTTTTAACACTTCATTATTAGTTAAAGCAACAACAGAGTATAGATAGCATAGCCAGATGATCTGGGTTCGAGTCTCAAACGGGCTTACTTTCAAGTACACAACACACACACACACAAAACAAATGTACACAACCACTTTCGGAAAAAATAACAATTAACCCCTTAGCTGATCATGCCGTATATATACGTCCATGCTTAACAGCGTCCGTACTGTGCATGCCGAAAATATACGCGCCGCAACACTTCCCACTTCGTGTGTCTGTGCATGCCGTATATATACGCGTATTATCGCCAGCAGCAGAGGTTTTCATTCTAGTGATTTTCGTTCTGTTATGTTGGTGGTAGATGATCGATTTTTCTAGGCTATCCCAACGGGAATAGGAGCCTATTGCTTCATCTGTGCATAGTGGCGTCGCGTAAGGGTTATTTATATATTCAGAACATGTTGGTTATTTTAGATTCAGATAATAGTTTGGAGGGTGAACTGAATAATTTAATTAATTACAGTGATGATACAAACAAAAATTGAGATAGTTGCAAAAATGGCAAAGTAATGATAGTTTCAACTCAAGTATAAATAAGGGCATTTTACCTTAAAATTAATACACAGGGGAAGAACAACTTCTGAAATTAAATTCCATTTAGAGTCTACCCACTCAGTTATATAACTGATTTTCAGTGGGCGACAGTAAATCAAAGCGACCAAGCCAACCCTATAGGTGTGTGTGTTGTGTACTTGACAGAAGCTTCAACACTACAAAATAGAAACCAAGCAACAATAGAGTAGTAAACATAGCCAGATGACCTGGGTTTAAGTCCCAGACAGGCTGACTTTCAAGTACACAACACACACACCTATAGGGTTGGCTTGGTCGCTTTGATTTACTGTTGCCCACTGAAAATCAGTTATATAACTGAGTGGGTAGACTCTAAATACATTTTTTTTTTAAATTTAATTTAACATTAACAATTAAATAAAAAGTTTTAATTTAGTTTTTTTAATTTAAAGTTTTAACACTTCTCTTTGTAAGTAGTTAAAGCAACAATAGAGTAGATAGCATAGCGAGATGATCTGGGTTCGAGTCCCTAACAGGCTTACTTTCAAGTACACAACACACACAACAGACGTACAAAACTACTTTGTAAGTACTTACACTTTATTATAGTAGCTCAAGCAACAATAGAGTAGCTAAAATCAGTAATTTAATGTTTCAAGTATAGCAAAGTTTTGTGCTAAAAAATCCACTTTTAAAGATTTAGCCTTTTTTTAAAATTCCTAGTATCGATTACAATAGATTAGTGGTCAAGCGCACAAACATTATTCAATTCGTCGAGCATGTTGAGTCGGAGGTTCTGGGTTCAATCCCCAGTCATGGAAAATTTTTAAGACAATTATTGCCATTGATCGCCGATTATTAGAATCTAATAGAAACGTTGATTGTTGATTAGGAAACATCATGTAACAGTGACTTGACTTGATTCATTATTTAATAAGTGGTGGTAGAGTACAAAACAACTTGACTGGGGATTGAACCCAGGTCCTCTGCTTGTCTGGCAGGCATTTTAACCACTAGACCACCAAGCAAGCAAGAGGGAGACCCGGGTTCAATCTCCGGCCGAGTTGGATTTGTAATTTAAAGATTGTGTTCCATATAATAAAACTATTGAAATCTTATAGGGTAGTACAGTCCTAATTATCTGTCTTATGTATTCATGAATGTGTTAACTACCGTTAATTAAAATTCATCATTAAATTTCACCATTTGATTAGTCGGGAAACTCTTTTGCACATGGAATTGTTAATTATTTAATCAAAATTCAGTAATGAAAAAATCCATCTCGACCGGGATTCGAATCTGGGTTTCCCACATTCCAGGTAGGCGCCTTAGCCAACTAGACCACCGAGACGGTACTTTTTACTTCTGAAGCCTTCAGATCTATAATGAAACTACAACTTCAATTCATTATTTCTTGTAGGTTTAAATCACAATGGATCTAGCTGATTTTGTTAGCAGTTCTCAGTAAACTCGTACCGGATGTCTGTTTAAAATTTCAGCACAATCTGTTAAGCAATTCGGCTGATTTTCAACGTACACACGCACACACACACACCACACACACACACACACACGCAGACTAACAGAATAAGCGCCGTTTTAGTTGAATGGAGACCACTCCGTTCGCTGCGCTCACTTGTTTAATTATTATTTTTTTTATTATTATTATTATTATTATTATTATTAAGTTAAAATGTTCTTGGTGTTCTCGTTAGCTAAGGCACCTAGGCCTACTTGGAATTTGGTAGACTCGGATTCGAACCCCGGTCGGGATAGATTCGTTAATTTCCGAATTGTATAAAATATTCACCATGAAATGTTTGCATTTCTATTGTAGCTTTAAAACTCGTCTATTTTTCTTCCCTGCATTTAACTTTCTAACAACATGAAATGTCTTGCCAATCATGTCAAATAAGATCTTATATAAACGTTAGGAAAAAATTGCGATGTTGCTGAATATTTGCAGAGACCTTTCTTATATAATACTAATCAACATACTGAAACTCCCCTACAATCGGACTGGAGCTTCGGCCGCCATATTGGAAAATGGCGGCCAAAAAGTGTTGGTTATTGAATATCTCCCAATTAGTTGGAGATGGACAAAATATCGCAATGGCAAAAATATTCCCCATTCAATTCCCTACAAAAAAAGGTGTCTTCTATAGTTTTGGTAGGGGCAAAGTTATGTCACAAAATCGTGGTTTATATGTTGCTTTTTAGAGTACCAGCTGATATCATAATTTTCACGCCCAGCATCAAACAATGCACAGTAAATCCGTAAGAAATCGATTTAAATACAAAAGGACTTTTGTACGGGGTTCATGATAGCTTCAATTAGTATTTTAAAACTCAGGTCTGCAAAATCGGATTTTGCATTTACCCGGAATTCGGGTTTTTCCATTGTTGGCATTTCCTAAAAAATGCCATATTTGACTGTCCATTAAAGCACTAAATTGCATTGGAGGAAAAATTCTTTCTACACACATTGAAATGACTTAAATAATGATCCGATTACAACCAAAGTTAAAATCCAATATGGCTGCTAATTCCTAATATTCACTTTTGATGTTGTGGATATTAGGAATTAGCAGCCATATTGGATTTAAACTTTGGTTGTAATCGGATCATTATTCTAGTCATTTCAATGTGCATAGAAGGAATTTTTCCTCCAATGCTATTTAGTGCTTAATAATGGACAGTCAAATATGGAATTTTTTAGGAAATGCTAACAATGGAAAAACTCAAATTCTGGATAATTGCAAAATCCGATTTCGCAGACCTGATTTTTTTAAATACTAATGGAAGCTTTCATGTACACCGTACAAAAAGTCCTTTTGTATTTAAATCGATTTCTTACGGATTTACCGGGCAATGTTTGATGCTGGGTGTGAAAATTAGGAAATTAGCTGGTACTCCAATAAGGAACATATAAACCACGATTTTGTGACGTAACCTTTGCCCCTACCAAAACGGAAGACACATTTTTTGTAGGGAATTGAATGGGGAATATTTTTGATATTGCGATATTTTGTCTATCTCCAACCAATTTAGAAATATTCGATAACGAATACATTTTGGCCGCCATTTTCCAATATGGCGGCCCAAGCTCCAGTCTGATTGTAGGAGATTTTAGTATGTTGATTAGTATTGTATAGGAAGAACTCTGCACAAATTCAGCAACATCCGCAATTTTTTGCTCCAAAAATTCTTATTTGACAAGAATGAGTGAACAATGTTGGTGAAAAATTACTTTTCATTGTTATGACAGCAAAATCTGTAGTAAAAAAGCAAATGTTAACCACCAGATTTTTACTATACTAATTATAAAAACTAGTTCTTAGGAGGATCAGATACTGACCACAGGGTAAGGTCACTCCAGTCGCCTAGAAATATTTTTTGTGATTCATTCAGACGTTCAATGCTGTCTCCCCAGAATCATGGTTCTCTTCTCAGTCGCTAGGAACATTGTGTGTCTTTATTCTGTCTATTACGTTACTTTCTAGTTTGGTTGTTTCAGATCATTGCAAACGTCTTTAAGTGCCATGCACATATCAAACATCCTGGCATCTCGACCTTCGAACTTCGCTCTTGGATCTACGCTGCTCCCTACCACGCCGCCGATCACTGGCCAAAACTACCAACACGCTACCTTCGATTAAAACTTGGTGAGATGACTACGCATTAATCCTCGCCACTTTTCAATTTCAAGGCCATGGACATAGTCTCTTTTCCCATGGCCGTTTCTTGTACTGCACTGTTCAAAATACTGTTGTAACTCATACATTGTTTAATAATTGTACAGCTGTGCAATAAATATTGTCTAGCCCATGCCATTGTGATAATTCATTTTTATTTAGCACCTTATTCCCATTGTTTTTTAACATGTACTTAATACCTTTTTACCCATTGTTGCAGATATGTTGCCCTCCCAATATTTGGAAGGTTGGACCTAATTGCTATGTCTCTCTGCACTTGTCATTCCTTTCAATGGACCAGTTCTAAAGAAGTGTTGAGCTCAACAACCTTTGTGGGTGTTGAGCTCAACACTTCATTTAGAACTGGTACATTTGAAGGTAACTGACAAGTGTAGAGTAGACATAGCAATAGCCCAACAACCTTCCAATAATCCTTAACCCTTCATGACCCAATTAATGGACTTAGCCATTTTTTTCAAGGCCATTTACTACGTAGGTCAGCTGCTAACCTTGCAGGGTTAGCAGTTGACCTAGTTTATGGACTTAGTCTTTTTTTTCAAGGTCATATCTTGCTTGACCTACTTTATGGACATAGCCATTTTTTTCAAGGCTAACTATTAGTATTTAAATAATAATAATAATAATAATAATAATAATAATAAATACTAAAATAACTATTTGTATTGGGAAAATATATAATTTATTAACAATATTAAATAAATTACAAAATTATTTATACAATTTACATGAAAAACAGCAAAAAATGCACAAAAAATACAAAAAATGGGCCAAAAAACCGCTTTTTATACTACCTAAGTCTTTTTTGCACTTCAGAGCTACCACCCCCCACGTCGAAACTTTTCACTTAAACAGAGTGTTCTCCCCAATGCAGAGACAGGGCTGATAATTTACCTCGAAAAAGACCACTTTCCAAACATTTAGTTGTGAAAAACTTGCAAGAGAGTTCAATCACAACTAAGATGGTGAGAAAATGGCAACCTCTCGTGAGATTCCTTATCAGCCCTGTCGGTGCAATGAGCATAAACTCTCTGTTCGAGTGTAGCAAAATCAGCAAAAAAAAGAGTGAAAATAGCCAACACCACTATGCAGGACGATGCAGCCGTGAGAACAAATACACTAGGTCTCCTCCCGGGGTTAAGTGGATATCATTGCTCCTAGTTTTATTAAGTATTGAAAATCCTTAATTACTTCTGTGCTTGTAAAATAAACAGTACACTTCCTCAATTCTTTGAAAACTACATTTATTTATTCCATGTCTATCCCATTTCAGATATATACAAATTAAATAAGGATTGCATTTAAATTAAATAAATAAATTAGTATGTACAGTCTAGGTCCCCGCTTCCCACTCAGTCACAGAACTGATTTTCAGTGGGGGATATTAAATTTAAATTTCCTTTACCCAACATGCATTTTATAATGGGATCAATGTTAACAAGTTACCTACTGAGAATGTGTTCAACAGCTAACTAAACTTACCTAAAATTTAAATTTAAATCTTGTTCACAATGGTTTTCACAAAGGTTCTGAAGCTAAATTTAAAGGACCCAAGCCAAAGAGATTTCTATCAGCTATTGCAGACTGGCATTCTCCCCATCCTCGCACGACAGACCAAGATGAAAATAATAATAGCCTAGTATATCTGCACCTGTCTCCTCCCCCCCCCCCCCCTGGGTCAAGCAAGCACAGAAGAGTTAAAGGGTTGCCAATGAGCTCAATTATTGCTCTTGTGTTTAAAGCAGCAGACCCCCTGCCAACATTATGTTATGTGGTTTTGTGTGAAATATAGCCTACATGAAAAAAGATTGTAATATTATGGGAAGTAAGTTTTATTAATTCAACGCATAATCGAAATACAAACCTTACCGATTATTATATTTGCATATTTTTTCTTGCATTATATAATTCGAACAAAACCACATTACTGTTGGAATCAGTTTTTAGATATCTTGCATTGTTCTCTAGATATCACTAAAAAACTAGCTGCAGGGGTCAACCACCCTAAGAAGCCTGTTTCTTCTGGGTCGCAATGTATTAGGTTCTCACAACTGTCGGCCACAACAATAGGTCTGTTTATTTCTAGTACATAAGTTATTATAAAGAAAACAAGGTTCTCCATAATTTGGTTGATGGCTACAACAATATGGCTTGGATTGAATTTATTGAATTCTTGCATAGGAAAACAGTACAGTACATTCTTTAAAGCTGTGTTTTCTGTAAGCAATGTATGACTAATATTTGGCTCATATTCAGTTACAAAATCTTTCAAATAGTGCTTTGAATGAATGCACACTCTTTTCAAATTAAAATAATCTTGTAATTGGGTTGTTTTTGGCGAAAGAAATAACCTTCAACAGATGCTGGTGTGTAAACTATTATCACAATAATGCTTTAGTCAAGGTCAGTTGCAAGCTACTGATTTCCAGAGTGGATATACCTACTATGTATGATTTCTTATGTGCTTTCAAATTTGCCAAAAATAAAACCTGACTTTATCATAATAGGACCTATGCCAAAGGATATTATAAACAAAAGACCATACTGGTAGGCCTACCTACATTGAGTTTATTGTTGTAGCCAAATTGAACAGACCTATTGTTGATTGCAAGTATGTCAGTGATACATGATATACAATCAAGAGAGCTGCCTTAGAAAACAACTTATACAACCAAGGCCACTTGCAAATCACCGTCAGTAAATCTAGGATTATTGTAACCAGAAAATGGTTTGAAAGTCTGACTGTCATTTGCAATTGACCGTGATAATGGATGCCATCACCTTGGAGTTATGTGAGAGATTAAAAACTATTGACATAAAACAGCAATCTAGTCCTGGGTCTCCTATATCCTAAGATTCTATAGGGACTTCCGATTGATGCTATGAGGGTTTACTGTACACCTTTGTGAGGATTTGACATAAAACCATACAGCACAGCAAAGAATACATACAGGCCTTTTTGTGCTTAGCATGCCTATTTGTGAAACAAAATTGATGCTCAATTCACTGCTCATGTGCTTGGCAGTTTGTTGGAACAATCGCCCATTGTTGCTGTTTTATTTACAAATAACTTTTCAAAACATACATAAAAAAATCCCAACAATGCAGATGGTTTGAGATATCTAATAAGTAATAATTAACGTGCTTACAAATTAATGTTTATTAAGCACACTAGTAACAAAATTTGTATACAAATTCTTGAATAAGTTAGATAACCAGGAAAAACCTAGTGGTTTGTAACTATATATTGATAATTGATATTGAATACTTGTAGGCCTAATACTGTTGGTTGGAATACGTTACTACCGGGTACTTTCTGGTAGATCGAATAGTTGCAATACCAAACTATGACGATGTGACTTTGATTTTTACGTTTGTATTTTATATATGAAAATATGATTTAAATAACCAAAATAAAGTAGGCCCTATCTAGAATAAAATAGGCATATTTATAAAGTAGTAGGTAGTCGTTAATTTAATTAAGTTGTTAATTTAGTGTAGGAAACAATAAATACAAGTTGAGAGTATTACCCACCTTTAGATCTTTGACTTGAGCTAAATGTGTAAAATATTTTCCGTACGGGACGAACTGTCTCAATGTTGGTACGACATTGACAGACCTCAACTAAAATCTTTTAAAGAAACTGTACAGTATAGGCCCTACACACTCATAATGCTGTTTTATGTCAAAAGTTTCAGGTGCAATGTCACTCACAAGTTCATGGATGGATAACAAAATAAAGGAGCTAATATTTTATATCTGGACTCGTTCAGTTTCTCAACTAGATAGGAGGATGAAATGAAAGCATTGTATGACATTGAGTCAGCCATTCAACCCACTTGGGCCGATCTTTCAACACTTTTAAAACCAGAATTGACGCTGGTGAAATGTAAAAATTATATTGCTTGATGATAATGAACAATGTGAAGCAAGCAAGCAATTTTCTTCAAATTGGAAACACTTTAATAGTCGTGCACAGTAATTTCCTAATCAACTGTAGTCACAACTGAAGATCCAACCAGCCTCAAGTACTGGTAAATGGAAATTTACTGTCATGATTTTGTGATCCATCCAATAACGGGGAAATAGAAGGCTATGGGTGGCACCGAGAAAACAACATGGAAAAAAGACAAGCAGTTGAGTAACAACTAACCAGGTCCTGACACAACACCTAATGTTTCCTAGATACTAGATTTGCAAATGAAACAAACAAATACGTAATGTGTGATGTACTCTGTGAAAAAGAACATTGGGTCGGAAAATTTGCCTTTCTTTGCTACAAGAAAGGTAATTCTGTACATTGTGATGCATCATACTTAAATTTACGACTAAACATTAACAATTGACAATTAGTAGTAGTTGGATGAGCGTAGCGAGCGAAGCGAAGATTCAATTTCACTACACTGGAGAAAAAAATCCGGAATGTTTTTGTTTTTTTCTTCTTTTTTTTGTATTTTTGTGTTTGTCCACACGATTCCGGCTAAACCGATACTCCAATTGCGATGAAATTTTATGGAGGCCTTTGAAATCTCTAAACTTAGAACTGCTACGTTTTTGAGCGCAGTCGAAAAATTATTTCTCATTAAAATCGCAATTTTACGATTTTTTTCGATTTTTAAAACATTTCTTAGACTTATAACACCTACATGCTTTATTCGATTGTTATGATTTTTTCACAAAACCTTAATTTTATGAATTTATACATTCCTGTGAAATTTGAGCGCAATCAAAAAATATTTCTTGTGAAAATCGCAATTTTACGATTTTTTTATATTTTTAAAACATTCTTCGACTTATAATACCTACATGCTTTATCCGATTGTAAAGATATTTTCACAGAATCTCAACTTTATGAATTTATATATTTGTGTAAAATTTGAGCGCAATCGAAAAATAATTTCTCATGAAAATCGCAATTTTACACTTTTTCGTTTAAAAATATACGCTCATCCAAGAACGTGCCTGAAAAAGCGTTTGTGAAGCTTCCTAGTATTTAACATGGTCACTAGAGAAATGCTATGTGTAGAGAAGTTAAGTGACAGGATATGAAGACCACAGTTGAGATGGTATGGACATATGAAACAAATGGGGGAAAATAGGATGCCCAAGAAAATGTATGACAGAAGGATTGAAGAAGGAAGAAGAAGACGGGGTACGCCAAGGAAGAGATGGGAGGACATCATAGCAGGAGACTTGGAGGAAAAAGGAGAGAGCTAGGAAGATGTGGAAGAGATACAATTGTGGGAGGATAGAAAGAAGTGGAAAAATTTGGTTGTTAAACCCAAGGTGATCCTGCCAGAAGCAGGAAACGGTGATGGACAATGATGAAAATGAGTTGAATTTAAAGTGAAAAGTGTAAATCTAGAAATCAAATTTGTTATTTGAAAGGGTGCCCCCCCCCCCCCCCAAAAAAAAAGAAAGAAATGTGGACCTATTTTATATCTATGGTCAGTTCCTTGAACTAACAAGAGTTGAAGTTGAAACAGAACACCAATATGTGTCAGCTTTAACAACAAGAATATGAAAATCAACATTTTACACCCAGTAATTTTAAAACTCCTATATTCCCAAACTAGCAAGTGTGACAGAGGTACCCTTTTTCCAGAGCACATCACACACATCTACCTCAGATGCTCTGCTATAATACGGGCTTAGGTAACTTTAAATTAAAAAATTGGATGAGCGTAGCGAGTGAAGCGAAGACTTCAATTTCACTGACCCCCCCAAAAAATTTAGCTCGGGTGTTTTTTTTTTCTGTCTGTTTGTTTGTTCGCTTGATCCCGGGCAAACGGCATGAGATCTTGATGAAAATTGGAGGGGACCTCCGTTTTCTCTGAACTTACAGGTGTATTGTTTTTGGGTACAATCGAAGAAATATTTCTCATGAATATCGTACTTTTACGATTTTTTTTCGATTTTTAGTGCGATATTTTCGTGACATTTGGTCCGATTCTGATCAAACGGGTAAGGCTACAACGTTCATATTTCACATGGACATTAAGGTTATGGTGATGTAGGGCCTAGTACCTTTTGAAAGAAAAAGTTAGCCAGAATCCTCAGAAATAAAGGTTTTAATATGAGTTTTTTTTAGGTTTATAATACCAATTAACAAGTAACAATAGAAACTTGACAACAATCACTACAATGCATTCAAAAAGCACTTGCAAAGGAAAAGTGCAAACAAACGCAAAAACCAAAACTTACAAAAAACGCTCATCCATCAACGCGGCGGGACTTTAAGCGTTTTCCTAGTGGTAACTTTAAGTTAACTGCAGACATCATCAGCAGGTGAAAAGTTGTGTATGTTTCTAAATATGTACCTAATAGTTCTAGTATTATATTATTACCCACTTGTGACCTCAATACTAATTCATGGTAGGCCCTATACTCCCTATAGTAACTAGTATTATTATTATTATTATTATTAGGAGATGAGAGGATAGTGGTTGAAGAGAGAGAGATAGAGAGTTGGTGTCGACTGTCGTTACAAGAGAATGATGAAGAAGATGAGGTGTCGAGCTTGGCAGGCCGGTTCTGATTCTGTGATGCCCGAGAAGGTCAATGGTGGAATCACCTTTTAGTTTTACTCAACTAAATGATTTGGAGAAAAGTATATTAGGGTTGTCACTCGATATGAATTTGAATATCGGGCATGTGCATTCGTTTAAATCTCTTGTTCCTTGTCCTATTCTCGATTATTTTTACTTCCATGTTGTTTACTCGGTACAAGGCGACTCAATAACTAAGAGCAGCTAAGATTAAATATCATGTACCATACTAACATACACCACACCACTACAGTACCAGGGGACACTAGAGTTCACTCCACAGTTCACTACAGAGTAGCCTCGTGCTGACAAGCATAGGAACACATTGAGCTTGCCGCCATTAAGCTGAAGGGGTGCCACAGCCAGTATTGCGTGACTTACCATGATGAATACTACACACAGGCCTAGTGTGACAGACATTACAAAAACAGCGGGCAAAGATTGGCCCCTGAGAAACAAGATCATCCAGTTTGGACTCTGTGTTCAATAACCTTAAGACAATATACGCAAATAGGAATGCGGTAATTATTATTAGTTAGGTAAATAAAATTGATAAACTATAAACAAACCCGACTTAATAAATCAAATTGTGATGATCGTACATTTGATGATTATGCCTCCGTGTATACCCGATTGCAAGCCCACCTTTTTATTCACTTTCCGCTGTCAAAAAAGCAACCTTGGCTTGGAATCGGTGTCAAACTTAATCCCGTACAAAAAGTAGTCTTCTTTTATCGACCGCACAACGTAGAGAGCCTACGTAGTCTCAATAACTCCCGAAAGATGCGCCACGAATATAGTCAGCCAAGGGAAGGGATGGCCTCTCTTCTTCTTCTAAAGAGATGCTTGCGCTCTGAAGAAGAAAAACAAGATAGAATGAATGAGAAATATACAGTAAGATTAAACATACGAAAAAGACACACCCCGATCACATTTTCCCTTTTCTCCTCCTTTTTCCTTGTATCTGCATTGGGGCCCCGCATTCAAAAGGTTTTAACTTTTAACGTCGTTTGTCTTTGTTTTTGACTTTTTCAACGCAAGCCTCAGCGCAAAATCATTGTTTTCTTTTATTTTAGGCCTACTGTAACGCTAGTATGGCCTATCGCGTACATTTTATACGGCCCATTTTAAAAAAAATGTTATTATTTGCGGGGGAAAACATTCAACCTTTCCCCCACGGTAGTTTTGGGGTCGATGAGTCTAATGTCCGACGAAGGCCTAGGCCTATGCCTAGCCTAGCCTATGCCTAATTGTTTGCCACTATATTTCAAGTTATATTTTTTTAAAAGGGTGTATTTTCACCATTGTTGATTCTCCAGTCTCCTATTTCCTACTCACACCTTATCAAACAATTTACAGTTGGGGGGTACTTTACATAATTGTGTATCCAATTACAATACGGTAGCCTTGTTCTGACAAAGAAACCCATTACCTCGGCTTGCAATCGATTTTTTTGGGGGGAGCTTGTTTAAAAAGTGGGGGTTGGCTAGCAATCGAGCAAATACGGTAAACAACGATTTTCTGAATTTAGGCTGTCCTAACTTTAAATCCTCCAAAGTTTCGTAAACAAACAACTCTCATTATCACATTATAACTAAACAACATTACTATATTGGTGTTAGATAGGATCCAACAGCTTCCCTTCAAAAAATGATGGTGGCTGTTGAGTTTATTGACGAATAGTAACAAACACAGAACACAGAAAAATACGATACGTTTCGACATGAGGTCTTGTTCACTCAAGAGAGAAAGGAAAATTGCTACTGATTGTAACAATCAAAAAACAAAACCAAAAACAAAAAGGTGGCTAAAAATAGACAAAGTCAGAGAATGACAAATTTACAAAGCGCTGTCGGTGGGTGTGGCTGTGACAGGTAGGGGAGGAGCCTAGCGGATGTTCAGGTTAGGTGGCAGTCTGGATTGGGTAATCCACTGATGTGCTAACTCCATCTTCAGAGTTCCCCTGGCTTGCAGCTGGCAGGAAGTGCTTTATTCACTCTGGTGTGTAGCACTGTTAAAGTCCAAGTTGTGGGATGCTGCGTGACGAGCCACTGGTTTGTCCATTGTCCCGTTTTTTGTGTCTTGCCTGTGTCCATTCATGCGAGACCTGAGCGTGTTCTTGGTTAGGCCTACATACTCGGCAGGACACTGGTTGCATTTGAGCTGGTATACCAGATTGCTGGTTTTGCAAGTGTTAAATTGCCGAATGGGGTATGTCCTGCCTGTGGCCTGAGCACTGTAGGTGGTGGAGGGTTGGTGTATTTGGCAGGTCAAGCAGCCATTGCCACCTTGGCAAGGGTAGGACCCAGTTGGTTCATTAGTTTGCGCATCCTTTTCACGGCAGTCTCTCTTAAAGTGGCTCATGCGAGTGTACCAGCAGACTCAAGAGTATAATATTATTATTCAGCTACAACTGATAAAATAGGGCCTACTTGGTATTTTTTGTATCAGATAAGTTTACAACTGTAATTTATTTTACTACTGTGAGTATTAATATATTTTTAATTGTTACATTTTAGGAAAACATATTTATTTTCATCTCTTATTGGGACAGTTGCTAAATGACTAGTCAAGTATTGCCATGGCAATTGCCAACCTCGGAAATCGAAACGTTTCATCAAAGTAACACCAAAGATTAGTCATGACTAATCTTTGGTAACACGTTAATCACTAAATTAGGCTAATGGGCCTATGGACGAAATAATGATGTGTTTGTTAAACATTAAACATACAATATGATAGGCTTTCATGTAATTACAAACAATAAATATACGATATGTAATAGTTGAAAATTCTTCTCGAGAGTTTGGTCAACCTGGTATTTTGGCTTGGCAACATGGCACGGGTTGCCTTCCCCTTCAGGAAAGCGCTATTTGTACCGGTCGCGACGTACGCAGCCTATTTTCTCCAAAGTTATCTGTGTACTTTCGTTAGGTTAGTCGAACTTTCCGCCTAGTTGTAGTACGCCACGCTAGTTCGAGGATACAATCGATAAGAGCGCATCCGAAATCCTTTCCGTTAAAAACGTTAAACACTGTAGAGTGTAGAATAATAGCTGTGAAAAGTACGCATACGTCGCGCCCGGTACAGATAACGCTTCCGGAGACCGAGTGGATGCGTCGAGAGAACTGCCGCCTCGAAAGTGTTTCATACCAAAGTAAACAGTAATTGCGAACACATGCTATATACAGACGTCAATTTCATTCAAGAAACATTGGCAGAAGGCTTTAAAAGTATTAAAAGTCTCCTAATTGCCATCACAAAACTTTTATGCTCGTTTTAAGTCCGCCTGCAGATCTGCTGGTGCTGGGCTGCATAAGTATCGCTCTGGACTGGCGTGACACTGTAGGTGCTGCTGGCCCAAAGGTTAGAGTACTCGCCTTCCACGCGAAAGGTCGCCGGTTCGAGTCCCATTTGGGAAAACTTTTTTACATTTTTTTAATCATCCCATCCACTTCTTATCCATGACGGGTATGATTTTTTTAACTTTTCATTGGAAATTACTCAAACACGAAGACATTTTTCCCTCAACGTTTGGTTAGGGCTAGGCTATTAACGTAAAAATATAACAATAATATAAAACGACCAGTGCGTATAGGTATTATATTTTCATGCCGGTCAATGTTGTTCTCGGATTGCTCCGTGAGCATTGTCCTCCCGTGTCATCTTTCGCGGTGGCTAGGCGAACATACTGCTGTAGGCCTACCTCCCAGCCTCGGCGCTACGTCACAGTGTGTGACGTCACGCAGCGTTGCCAAGTCTTTCAGGCGCTTCGACTTCTTTTAAAGTATGCGGTAACTTTGATCTACAATATCGCGATAATTAATTCGGGAAGGTGATTGTTTCAAAAGCTTGTTGTTTAGAGGATGGAATAACGAAAATTTTAAGCCATTTTTTAATAATGTGTTGTATATTTTGGATGTTCTACGACACATTTAGTGAACGAAAGTGTGGTTTTTTGCTCACCTACCATGTTAGAAGATAGGAAATTCCATCTCATTAAAATGATGATTCCTCAAAATTTAATTCGGGAACATACTTTCTCCTATGGCAATTATTAAAAAGCACACTTTCAGGAATAACATATGTGAATTGTGGGCAGATCTGAAAGAAGGTCAGTTATGATGGAGCCACTTTAACGACTAGGTCCGCGATGTTGGGGGGGCGTCTGAAAGTCACTCTTGGCAGGGTATTGACCAGGTTCTGGGTTTTGGTAGAGGACATTAGTATGTGTAGGCTGCTCTTCAAAATGCCGTTGAGTGCCTGAAGTCCTGGGTGCCACTGAGTGACCAGAGGTATGATGTCATTGGGTGGAGAGGTGGTCTGTTTGACTGGTCTATTTATGCGTTGTTGGATCCCACAACTTGGACTTTAACAAGTGCTACACAACCAGAGTGATTAAAGCACTTCCTGCCAGCTGCAAGCCAGGGGAACTCAGAAGATGGGAGTTAGCACATCAGTGGATTACCCAATCCAGACTGCCACCTAACCTGAACATCCGCTAGGCTCCTCCCCTACCTGTCACAGCCACACCCACCGACAGCGCTTTGTAAATTTGTCATTCTCTGACTTTGTTTATTTTTAGCCACCTTTTTGTTTTTGGTTTCGTTTTTTGATTGTTGCAATCAGTAGCAATTTTCCTTTCTCTCTTGAGTGAACAAGACCTCGTGTCGAAACGTATCGTATTTTTCTGTGTTCTGTGTTTGTTACTATTCGTCAATAAACTCAACAGCCACCATCATTTTTCGAAGGGAAGCTGTTGGATCCTATCTAATCTAACACCAATATACTCCAGCCGATTGGCATTCTTTCTACATTACCTAAACAACATTACTGTATTTTATTGATGTTAACAGCCTTGTCATGTTAAATACACCGGTTCCCGATTACTCAACAAAGCTAAGCAACATCGGGGGTGGTCAGTACTGAGATGGGTGGTTTTGGGTATATACCACATTCCGTTGGCAAAGGGGGTGAAGCAGATCGCCAGTGTGCCCCCGATAGAAAACAATCCTTGCAATGTCACCCTTAGACGCTTGCGGAGAACAATGTGTAAAACAAGTTGTAAAACCCTGGTAATAACATTTGTGAATTTCTGTGCTACACTGCTATACTTTTGTAGTTGTATGAAACTGATTAACAAGAGTAGGTATAGAACTCAAGATTGAAATGATGTCCTTTTATGTATTATTTATATCTCATGTCAAGTTGTTATTATTCTGTGTGTACATAAAGAAAATAATAAATCCATAAATAAATAAATAAATAAATAAATAAGATAAGCTTATATTCCAGGTGGGCAAGTAACAAAGCTGTAACATGAACCTCCCCCTCTTTCCCTCTCATTATCAGCTGCTTCCCTATTTGTTTGTGCTAAAAGTGGTAAACAGTAAACACTAAGCAGCAAAAATTAACTCTCTTTTGCTCTGCTTTTTACAATGTCAATTGCAATGAAGTTTTGCTTGCTAAATATGCTCATCCAAATGTGAATGCAAGATATTGTCTGTGGAGTAGCCTACAATATCGATTAAAAAAATCATCATTCTTCGTAATCAAACGGGACTTTTAAAATTATATTCAACACAGTCTCGCCTGCATGTAATGCCTGCCTTAGCCTAGCAACGGCAAACGTTGGTTCAGAAATCTTCATCCCACGGTAACTTCCTTACTTGCAGATAGAATGTTTCTGCCGGAACCACTCTTTCAGTTCTCACTTTTCATATTGCCTTCTTATTATTTCTTATAATTAACAAAAAACAAAAATTCGGACAAGACTATAATCGAATGCTATTGAATGCTCTTGAATCGGTTATTTGATAGAATTCCCAGCAGCTCAAAACGGGTTTTTCCGCAGGCTCGCGATCTATTTCATTACCCATTGGTGGGCCATTACCCCTCCCCTGAATTCAGCAAAATTAAATTTATCAGGCAATTTTAAAATCAAATGACATTGATTTTGGTTTTTAAATTGGGCCGCATTCCTTTCACATAGTTATTTTCACTAGACCTATTTTATTTTGATAAATGCACAACGTGTAAGGTGAACTGTGGTGTGAGCTAGTGAACATACTGGGAACATGCAGGTAACAAACAAACATGGTGCTTCTTCATGACCACTAACTTAACAATATCATCACTTCACTCACTGACAACAGCCGTGTCAGATAACTGAGAGACTGCAAGAAACACGGCTATACATTTTAGTTTAGGTAAGACGCAAACTGACAATCATCGCTTTGTGCCTTGCCCCTTAACAGACTTTACACCATTACGTTACCAAATGATATAGTTGAGTATGCAGTCGAGCACCTACCAAGCATGCAAGATAAACCTCTTTAAAGGGAGGATAGAGGGATAAGGAGTTACTCAATTGTTCCAAGAACGGACTTACAAATATTTCAATTATTGTGCAACACAAGCGTAGGCGGCTGAATATGACGATGTGTGAGACGCTGAAGTTGAAGAATCACACGTGAGCTGCAACATACGATGTGGAAAGTTCTCGAGGAGCCTCCTTGACGATCGTCGATTGTACAGGTTCCTCCCATTCCTGAAATCAAATCAAATCAGTTTATTAAGGACATTGTACAATTTTCAAATAACATCAAATAATTTTAAAATGTATGTGTCCTTTTAGGTAAGTAGCCTAGTCCCTACTATTTAAAATGCAAACTTACGCATACTAAATTAAAAATAAGACAGTAAAAATTAAAAATATATCATTATTTAGAAACTCGTAACATGCAACAAATTGTAAATAATATTTAAATTGAAGAAAATTAAGCAAATTAGGTAACAATATCAATCAACATAGCAAATTTCAAAGAGAGTATATCTGTAAGGTTATTTTATTAAGACAATAGTAGTAGGCTTTAAGAATAAAAATTTGTTTTAATTTATGTTTGAAATGGTCATAGATAGCTTGAAATGTTTTTAATAAGAGATTAATCATAATGTAGGCCTAAGTACGTAAGTACATACCTAGTCTGAATTAACCTGGCCAAGTTTTGTATGATCTGAATTTACTTGCAAGCTTTATGTTTTTTATGTGTGTCATGAATGTTCATGAACATCTGCATGTGCAACACAGTGACTAGTAGGGTTGCACAACAATAAATAAAAATAATTGCTACTAGTTGGAAAGGTATACATACCACTATGTATTATTTATTATTTGTTAATTGTTAATAATCAGTAATATTGTTAATAATGGTGCTACTTTCCCCAGCTGACCGGTGTAGTCAAGATGAAAGTCTCATTAGTCATTACCGTAAGCCAAAACTATTCACTTAGGTAGGTTAAACTTAGGTAGGCCTAACAATATTTTTTACTTAGGCCTGGGCCTACTTGCTCGATTAAAAAGATATAGAGAACAAGATCGCATTACGAACAGCTATTTCATGATCTGAGTAACTAGGAGGGAGGAGAGTAGCCTACAGCCAGCTAAAAGAACTCTAACTAAGGATGGGAAAAAGCGTTTTAATTTCCTAAACGTTAAACCCCTTGAAATTTTTGGGTTTAAAGTTTAAACGCTTTAATTTTAGGTGGGCGGAGGCCTAGGTTTTACAACAAAAAATCGTAATTTTGTAGGCCTACTTATGACCGGCCGGCGAATAATTAACAACGGTTTTATTCTCACACTCGCATTTAATGACCCGGCACTTCCACCATGTGTAACAGACAATTGCCTTAAAACAGCCTGGGACCCAGCACCCCCACCAAAATTAAGCACTTTTAGAAAATTATTACTTTTGTTAGCCAGTGTTTGTGTAGGCTCCGAAAATGATAACAAAAACTCCACATGTGTGTTTAAACGACCCATCCCTACCTCTAACCAGTCTTGGGGACGCTACTTTTAAAAAGGAGCATGCTATCGCTAACGCTACATGCCCGCCGAAAAAGTAGCTTCGCTACTTTTACGCTACATTCGCGCTACACAAGAAATATAGCGCGCTACTTTTCCGCTACATGTCCATGTTTAATCGGGGGGTGTTGAGATCTCGAATTAGGTATCCCGTTTTTAAAGCCTTTGGACGTCGTGCCGCGATGATTTTTGACTCCATTTATGTCAACTCGATCGTGATCTATCATCAAAAGCACATAGTTTCGGTTTCCATTGTGATAGAAGGCGTTCTTTCAACGTTTAGGCTAGCTAGGCCCTAGTCTTTTAAGAATTCTAGGCCTGACGATCAACAATCATATTGCATTTCTTCTTTTCAACGTGTTTTTCGAAAATCACTGCAGAAGAATGCGACAAACAACTCTAGCCAGATTCGGAATAGGCCTACTGGTGCCCGGAATGTCCCAAGGGAGGGGGGATATGACACTAATCACTTCATTTTAATGTGCAATTGAGACGATTGGCGTAATTATTGAGCGGCTTATGCTTTAAATTCTAATTCAATAATCCGGCTTCTAATTATCGTGGATACGGTACATCTTTGTTTACGACCCTGAAATAGCACTCAAGATGCACCACGCAATATAATAATCACTGCAATATTTTTGGTAAAGTCAGCTCACACGATGTGACGGATCGGCGATTGCTTAAATCCTTCGGACGACGCAGAGAGAGAGCGCGAGGCTCGCTCTCTCGGGGAGCGAGCGAGGGAGATAGTGTGCAAGTGAGACGAGATTACGGTCCATCTACAAGGCGAGCACATGACGTGGCGCGGCGGGCGTTACAAGTTAGTTTGCAGTGCCCACTTTTGACTTTACGTGGTACTGGGACTGCTGGCGCCGGAACTTAAAAAGTAGCGCAAATATCACGCTAACGCTACAAAAATTGTAGCATGCTACCGCTACAATATGCCCCCTTAATAAAGTAGCGCGCTACTGGCTCCGCTACACGTAAAAGTAGCATGCTACATGTAGCGCACTTATCCCCAAGACTGCCTCTAACCACAATAGAACCGGTCTCTGAGCTAGCCTCGTTTAGGCTACTCATTCACAACGACCAGGATCAACAAGGCTCACCTTACTCAACTTGCGACGACAGCTGCACATCTTGTTCCGGATGCTGGAGAGAAGGAACACGATGCACGATCCAAGTCATCTATGAACAAAACAAGTCACACATAAAATCCAGGCCAGAAAAACTAGACTTTTCATTTGCACATTTCTACATTGCATTAGGTCAGACCTTTTGTTTTGTTGTGTTTGTTCTCAAAAAGAGCTCTAATAGGCCCAAAAGTTCAAGTTTGTTGTTCACTTAAAAAAAGAGTAGGCTAAGTTCATTGAAAAGTTCAACAAAGAAAACTTGTTCTTTTTAAAAGTTCTTGCCCCAACACTGCATTGGAGTAGGCTCAAAATATCTCGAGTAAGTTAGAGGGTCACATTACTCTATAGTCTTTGCTATTTCAGAAAAAAACTGTTATTGGGGCCATTATCTACTCCAATGTAGGTACTCGACGACGACGAGAGAAACTAGGACGCTTCGACCGGTTAGGTCATATTGCGCCGCCTGTGATATTGAAAGTTGATGAAATGAGTTAGTTAATGATGTGTTTGATGATTATATTGTTTTCTAAGAGTATTATGTACGTATAAGAAAAGAAAATGATGATGATGATAGTAATAGCAAACAACAGTTATTTACCTATATGAATGGAAATAAATTAAATTAAAGAAATGTGTAGGCTTATGACTATGATGTGAATTAAATTTTGTCAAATAGACCCTACTTTGAATGAGAAATTTAGAAAGTTTGACGCCGTTTTATCATATGATAGAAGTTCTTCATATGATTGAGAGAGATCAAATTGGATGCACGAGGCATATGATGAACCTTGGCTTTATAGTAGGCGACTTTGACGCTGTTATGTTATTACTTTAGACAGAAATTAAAAAAGTAACTACACCGGGGATTGGACCCGGGACCTTAACTGTCCGGGCTATGCTCTTTCCAACTGAGCTATGCGGCCACCAATTTAAAACTGTCTAATTTTTGGTCTATTTTGTAGATTCTTAATTGAACGAGTGAGCGTAGCGAACGTAGTGATTTCCATTCGACTTAAACGGCCCTTATTGTTTTTCTGCGTGCGTGCGTGCGTGTGTGTGTGTACGTTGAAAATCAGCCGAATCGCTGAACAGATTGCGCTGAAATTTTAAACAGACATCCGGTACGAGTTTATTGAGAACTGCTAACAAAATCAGCAAGATTCATGGCGATTTAAACCTACAAGAAATAATAAACTGAAAAATAGACTTCCAATGTTTAGAAATTATTTTAACGACAATGTCTTAGATTTTGAAAAGATATTTTTTGTTTGTTATTCGCCTGGCCGTGAAATGCCGTGCCCCTGCAAGGTCTGTCGAATATTGCACGTCAAGGTACCCCCAAATTTCGCTCGTAGATTGAGTAAACCTTGCAATATTTTCACGTATTTCGTACTGGCTATGTTTACCATAGTAGGCCCTATTGCCACATGATGGACTACACAGCGTTATATGCATTTCAAAACATGTTTAATTATTTTTGAAATACAATCAAGAAATTACAAAATCTTTCCCGACCAGGGGATTGAACCCACTTCTTTCACATCTCGGCTACAAGGGCGCCTTAGCCAACTAGACTAGGGAAACGCCAAAGTCGTAGTTAGACGAGTGAGCGAGTCATGTGGTGAGTACCCGGGAACATTTGCATTTAAGTTTGATTATATTCGTATAAATAATAGTTTTTTAAAAGTTTAGTTGGTATACGGGGACGGGCGCGTCAACTGTAAGGTCATAATGCGCCTCTCTAGCCTATGATAGGCTAGGTAGGCCTAAGGTAGGGGGAAGAAAAGAAATATAATCGGGTACTCAACACTTGGCTCACTCACTCGTTTAACAACGACTTTGACGTTTCCCTAGTAATGTGTGTAGAGCAGATTGCACTGCCTATTAGACAACCAGTCCGGTACATACGAAATTAACTGGAGAATACAAACCATCTCTTGTAACCCTAGAGTTGGGATATGATGTATGTATGTTTAACCTTGGCTTTATAGTAGGCAACTATGACGCTGTTATGTTAGTACTTTAGACAGAAATTAAAAAATTGACTACACCGGGGATCGAACCCGGGACCTTAGCTGTCCGGGCTATGCTCTTACCAACTGAGCTACGCGGCCACTAATTTAAAACTGTCTAATTTTGTTTTGTACATTGCTAATAGCGTGTGTAGGCCTAGAGCAGATTGCACTGCCTATTAGACTACCGGTACATACGAAATTAACTGGAGAATACAAACCATCTCTTGTAACCCTCGAGTTAGGATATAGGCCTATGATGTTTAACCTTGGCTTTATAGTAGGCAACTATGATGCTGTTATGTTCTTACTTTAGACAGAAAAAAAAAAAAACTACACCGAGGATCGAACCTGGGACCTTAGCTGTCCGAGCTATGCTCTTACCAACTGAGCTGTGCGGCCACCAATTTAAAACTGTCTAATTTTGTTTTGTACATTGTTAATAATGTGTGGTGTGTAGAGCAGATTGCACTGCCTATTACATACGAAATTAACTGGAAAATACAAACCATTTTATCCCCATACCATCTTGTAACCCTAGAGTTGGGATATGTGCACATTGTATTATCGGGTACTAGGCCTATTTTTAGGCCTACATATTTTATAGGGCCTATTATTTATAACTAGGAAAACGCTTAAGTCCCGCCGCGTTGTTGGATGAGCGTAATTGGTGCATTGAGCTGCCATGTGTTATGCGGATTTTCTGTTGTTCTGGGAAAAAATCATTACTAAGTCGCATTTAAAAAAAATTAAATAAATAAATAAAAAATTAACAAATTTTTAAATTTTTAATTAATCGTAATTTTTAAAAAAGAAAAAAATCGTAAAATTGCAATTTTCATAAGAAATAATTATTCGCTAGCGCTCAAATTTAACACGAATATATTAATTCATAAAATTAAGGTTGTTTGAAATAATCATTACAATCGGATAAAGCATGTAGGTGTTATAAGTCGAAGAAGTTTTAAAGCTCAAATTTCACACGAATATATAAACTCATAAAATTAAGGTTCTGAGAAAAAATCCTTTCAATCGGATATATATAGGGTAGGCCTACCCTATATATCCGCCCTACCCGGGTAGGGCGGTTTTGCTTCTAAGAAATACCACTGCCCCCAAGCGCTTACTTTGGGAACCACTGCTTTAGAATTTTATGAAAATCAATCCAGAAATTAAAAATCCATCTCAGCAGGGTACTACCACTGCTTTAGAACCTACAATAGGCCTACAGGTAAAATTTGTCATTTGTCAGTCAGCTCTGTGCGTTTTATCAAAATATGTTCTAGAGCTGAGCATTGCTCAATGTTTGGCAAATTTTTAATTTATGCTTTAGGCCCTAGCCTATCTAAGGCCTAGTCTAGTAGGCCTACCTACCTCAATATTATTACAATTCATTTCACTATATCCCTCTCTCTCAGTAAATTGAGTAGATATCCGTGTCAAAATAATACCTACCATGTAGGCCTATAATGTGAAATGAATAATCTAATCTGGGCCCGCCTACTCTAGGAAAAGAAAGGAAGATAGGCCTACCGGAAGGTAATTTTGAGTGCGGCCCTTTACATCACTTTATTATAGTTTATAGACTAGGTCTAGGTTAGGCCTACCATTAAAACATCTCTGCTCACAATTGGATGTGCGTACCTTTGGACATATGCTATCTTAGCTTTTTAGGTACCCTATGCCTACTTCTGTCGTTGAGTATGGACCAACTCTGTTACAAGGGGAAAAGCATATAGGTTAGGGGGGGAGGGCGCGTATGTTTTAATGATGATAATAATAATAATAATATTGTAAAACATACGCGCTTTGCCCCCCCACCCCCTAACCTATGCTTTTCCCCTAAAATCGCAGTGTTAAAAAGTTGGTCCATACCAACGACAGAAGTAGGTGTCCTACCACTTTTTATGGGTGTTACTTAGAGGCGGGCACTGGGTGCTCACATAGGCCTACATATCTCCATCAAATCGATAAAACTTCAGAATCACTTGAGCGGACAACATACGGTTATGTGACCAAGTGGGTAGACTAAATACTTTTTTTTTTATGTTTACTTTTACTTTTACTACATGTCTTTTGTAGGCCTACTTTCACCTCCAAAACACTTCCGGTAACCAATGCGGTAACTTAAAATCAATTATACCCTAGCGTCATCAAGCAATAAACCAAAAAAAAAGGGGAAAATAATCATATTCAAGTAGGCCTAAAGAAATCACAGCCGCACCACACATCACAAGAGAAACATGCGATGATGCCGTTTTGAAATATCAACCACACCTCATCTCATACCATAGGCCTAGGGTCTACGTACTAACCACAAGGAGATGAAAATATTGGGTAGGTACCTAGGCTGCTTGTTCATTAGGCCTATAGGGACCCACAAAAAGGAAAGTAGGTTAGTGGGGAGGCGAAAGGCGCCGGGGGGGGAGCATGAAGTGCGTTGCCATGGTCAGCTAGGCCCCCCTTCCAGCCCCACTAGTCTACTTTCCTTTTCGGGGGGGGGTCCCTATAATGAACAAGTACCAAATATTGTGATTAGTGTCGTGAATGAGAAGCGAACTGTCCACCCCCACCCCCTAGGGCTCTGCCCCTGGACCCCAGACCCACACAAAGCCCCATACAACCACCGCATAAGAACAAGCAACATGCACAACTCACTCACCCCCTCACCTAAACCACAACACCTCAACATCCACTCCACAAGTTGGCAAACCTGCTCTCCCAACCAAATGCAATGCCATAAGAGCAACAACAAACACTGAATGAAGTGACATGTGAGTGTGACAGCAACTTAAACCACAATAAAAACTAATAGGTAGGCCTAGTTAGTAAATCTTGACTGTCCACCTTTAAAAAAAAAAAAATGCCGTGTAGGCCTATAGGGAACCTAAGTGGGCGTTGTCCGGTTCTCTCCGATCAGCGTGGTATAGGCGATTAACCCGTGCTAAATGTTTCGTAAGCGATAGCGCGAGAACCCGACCACGGACCGGAATTATATTCATACTGTAAGAAACTATAATCTTTCCTCTTTGCGTGGATATACAGAACTCTGCTCCATCACAAATATTAATGACATTTGTTTTGAGTTGAAGTGAACTCTACATTAATTTTACACTGTTGCCAAACCTTCCAAACTGCTCATGAAAAAGCACGTAAAAACATTTTGTCCGTGGCATCAGCATAATATTTGGTATCCGACTTGCTTTGTGGCTACTGTGAGGTCACTGGGTTGTACTAGATTATGCATTACTAATAAAATATCCTTTAATGTGCCAACAAAATCTTGAATGCGAAGTACATTTAGCAACCATGGACAGGCGCGTGGTATGCGAGGATGCCACAGCTGCACACAACGTGGCTGCGTCTCGCTTAGGTTGCCGCTCAGTCAGAGTACATTTGCGACAGCGCGCAAACATGAGTCCATTTAACTCATAATAGTTTGAATTTAGGAAGCGTCATCGAGCAAAGTAGAATGCCATCATCTTCTTTACAAAATTATGCATCTTGTGATGTAATTGGTTTAGATTTCTTTTGTGCGAGTCAAAAGATACGGCGAGTTACATTTTCGTACCATGCTAATTCTTATGGGCGCTGAGACCAGAGAGAACCAATTTCCTTCCCGCCTTCAAAACTTAGGTTCCCTATGTAGCCTAGGCCTAACATTATCAATCAAAAAAATTACCTACCACCATACAATTGCCCTTTGCCACATTGATTAGAGGACCCTACACTTAGCTATAGCCCTTAGTGAATATAGGTAGGTACAGTGCCATTTTACAAGATCCTCATTCCTTTATTTGTGATTTTTAGGCCTATTGTGATTTGGGTGATTTAGATAATAATATGATGGTTAGCCGATCCATTGTGTTATGCAAGGATAAGTACATACAAAATTGATTCAAAATGGTTGGGTAGGAAAGCCAGTAGGTACTTTTTCGGTTGGTGCGGTCCAACTTTTTAACTCTTTTTTTTCAAAGAAAAACAATAAATAACTAGGTCTACTTCAAATGATGTAGGCTATATTTTATAAATAGAGCTAGGTAACATAACATATATGTTATACAAAAAAAATGCACTTACAATTACATGTTTCATTTCATTCTGTTTCAAAAAAACAAAAGTAAGTTAGGCCTATAAGTGTAGAAGTAGGTAGTGAGGAGTGAGGACTGAGGAGTGACACGGCCTATGCCTAGGCCTACCGTACTGAAATGTTGTACTCACTGCAAGGAACTTACAAGAACATAATAAAAAATCCAAAATAGAATCATCACGTTTTTGCTGTTAGGCTATGGTAGGGGTAAGTGGGGTAAATAGGAACACTTTTAGAACTTTTCATCTTTGACTTTCTGTAAAAAGTTGTAGGCCTACAATTGACTTATTTATGATTTTTTTGTTGTACATTATTCTTTGCACTGTTGTTAGAGTAAGGAATAACTTGTGTGTCATTTTCCTAAAATCATGTACTAGGAAAAAAATCAAATGTAAAAAGTGGTATTGTTCCTATTTAAACCATCATTTTGGGGTAAATGGGAACAGACAACAATGTAGCTTATTGGTGTGAGGTAAAACAAAATGGGGTAAATAGGAACAGACATATCTGATGTATGATTTCAATAAAAAAAAATTAAGTCAAAATGTTAAAAACTGTGGATGCTATGTAAGAAAACAATATCAGATTATATATTAAAACCGGAGCGGAGCGAAGCGCTACATTTGTGTCAAAAAATATTCTAAGTTGTTTTTGTGACAATAGGATTAGTTTAGTGTTTTATTATCAACCTTGCAAATAAGTAAGTGGAAAAATTGGGAAGGGGGGATGAATTTAACTTTTCTAATCAAATTTTATCAACGGTGGGAATATGGGGTAATTAGGAACGCACATCAATCTTATGGGAATCTTGTAAATATAATGCAATGAGCTGATATTTTCCCATGTGTCAGAAGATATTGAAGAAAAAGGAGGAAAAAGCAGAAAAAAGGCCTGTCAATTCAATTTTCACTACACTTGGTCAACCAGAATGGTCAAATAGATAGAGATGGCTGTAAAGTTCAAGATATTATGTTCCCATACCCCATAAATATAACCAACCCATAGGTTAACTGTGTTGTTCCTTTTAACCCCACTAGTTCCTAACTAGGAAAACGCTAAAGTCCCGCCGCGTGTTGGATGAGCGTATATGGTGCATTGAGATGCCATGTGTTACGCGGATTTTCTGTTGTTCTGTGAAAAAATCATTAATTAGTCGAAGATTTTTTTTAATTAAATTAAATTATATAAAAAATTAACTTAATTTTTATAATTCAATTAAATAAAATAAAAAATTAACTTAATTGTTTTAATTAATCGTAATTTGTTAAAAAGAAAAAAATCGTAAAATTGCAATTTGCATAAGAAATAATTATTCGATTGCTCTCAAATTTAACACGAATATATTAATTCATGAAATTAAGGTTCTGTAAAAAAATCATTACAATAGGATAAAGCATGTAGGTGTTATAGGTCAAAGAATTGTTTTTAAAAAGAAAAAAAACATAAGATTTTGATTTTCATGAGAAATAATTTTTCGATTACGCTCAAATTTCACACGAATATCTTAATTCATAAAATTAAGGTTCTGTGAAAAAATCATTACAATCGGATAAAACATGTAGGTGTTATAAGTCGAAGAAATTTTTTAAAAATCGAAAAAAATCGTAAAATTGCGTTTTTTATGTGAAAAGATTTCCCGATTGCGCTCAAAAACGTGGCAGTTCTAAGTTCAGAGATTTCGAAGGTCTCTATAAAATTTCATTGCAATCGGAGTATCGGTTTAGCCGGAATCGTGTTAACAAACACACAAAAATACAGAAAGAAAGAAAGAAAGAAAGAAAGAAAGAAAAAAAAAAAAAAAAAAAACATTCCGGATTTTTTTCTCCAGTGTAGTGAAATGGAATCTTCGCTTCGCTCGCTACGCTCATCCAATTACCCCAAACCAGTGTTCCTAATTACCCCCAAATGGAAGTGGTAGGCCTATGGGGTAAATGGGAACAGGGGCTTAACAGCCATGATGGACTAAGATAAGCAAATGCAAACAAATTGTAAAATCATGTTCATAGTCATAGTTGGGGGGAACTTTTTATAGGCTATGTCAAAATATTTTTTTAGGGTAGGCCTACTCTTTAGACATAATTTTTTTTGACTGAAACTTACATCAACTTTTAAGTGTAGGGTAGTTTTTAAAAAATCAGAAAACTATTAAATTAACATCAGAATGAGCTGATTTTTTGATATGTTGTTGAGAAAATAAAAAGGTCACATGGAATATTTTTTGTATTTTTTAAAATATGTCATAGGCCTATGGGGTAGATTTTAGGGCTGTTCCTATTTACCCCATGTTCCCATTTACCCCACTTACCCCTACCGCTATCCTAGTAGGCCTAACAAAAAAAAACTTGAAAACTTTTAACATCGCAATTAGGCCTATTTTTTGTGTTACTACCCGGGTAACCCGCGGGTAATGTGGACGGGTACCCGGGTCGTAAAAAAGTCGGGTTTCGTCATCCCTAGTTGTTGGTTCGCCATGTTGGACATTAACATTTTGCTTTTACGTAGTGCCAACCTTTTGCACTAAAATACTCAACCTACAAAACCATTAACGTCGCTATTTTTAAAAAAAAAGGACTTTCAACGCAAAATGACTTTCGTTTAAAATAGTGACGTTAAAGGCGGGTTTGAATGTTTTTTGTTACTATAGGGCAACACCAAAAACGTGATGATTCTATTTTGGATTTTTAAATTATGTTATTGTCAGGTAGGCCTACTTGCAGTGAGTAGGCCTACAAAATCTCAGCACGGTAGGCCTAGGCTAGCTGCGTCACTCCTCGCCACATATAGTTCATGTTTTCAACTTTTTACACATTTCCAAGGTAAGCGCCGTTGTGAAACATTAATATGTTGACCAGTGATGCTTAGTAAAGCCTTTTGAAAGTATTTTTTCAAATTTGACAATAATACGGAATTGTTCATAATTACCGTAAGTAAAATCAAGACATAAATAGCAAACATGGCGATTTGATTGTGGACAGTGCAACCTAAACGAACCTGTGGGTTTAGAATGCCTGCACAGTTCCGATTGCGGCCAATGTGATAGGGCCTAGCCTAGGCGGCTTTTCCTAGAACCTAGGCCTACCAAAAATAGGAATAGGGGCTAGGCCTAGGCCTAGACCCTAGGATTAGGCCTAGGGACCTAGGCCTATGCCATCTACGCCTATCTAGGCCTATTCGAGGTCCAGGCCTATTCTAGGGCTATGGCCTAGCCTCACTAAGCCTAGCTATGTCTATCGAATATTGTGTAAGGCCTAGGTATGAGGCTAGGTTAGGGCTAGGCCTACCTAAGCCTAGGACACAAAGATAGGCCTACGGTAGGGGCCAAGGGCCTGGCTGGCCTAATGCTCACTTACCATTTGAAATGGATGTGTCTGTTCACTGCGAGGTAGTTCTAAAATACTTTCCTCCATGGTGTATTGGTCTATTGTGGACTATTGTTAATGAAATTCGTTAAATAAACAGTGTAAACATCATGGTAAACACAGTCAACGACAGCACAGTGAGTTTTTCTTTTTCACCGCTTTCCGGAGTTTCCGCTTTGTTCAATGAACGGATGCACAACACTACAAGGCTGTGTATTAGTGGCGCTCACCCGCGTAAATTTAAATTCAAAATCGCCATTGTTTTGCAAAATGAGAGTTAACTAATTTTAAACTATATATCAATGTGTTTCCACAATAAAACAGAAAGTGAACTTATGAAATGTAAAAGAGGAAATAGGTGGCATATCTTTTCTGGGCAACTTGACAGAGAATGGCATAACTTCAACTCGGGTCGTGGCCGGGGCACTAATCTTTGGCCGGGGTTATAAGTAAAAAAGAAGACGTTATTTTATATTTTGAGTATTATCATTATTTGATTGTTCATTATTTATTCAAGTTAAAATGTACAAAATTCACTAAAAAATACTCACTTTACGGTAAGCATTGGTTGAATTTTTACAAGTTGTTTAGTTATGTGTGGTGTGGGATAATTATATTCTCAATGATAATACTTAAAAGCAAGTCAAGGTTGATAGTTTTGTTACAAGTCATAAGTAGAGTATAGAAATCAATCCAGGAATCACACAAAACATCTCAGCGGGGTATCGAACCCTGGTCGGGAAGCTACCATCTGGATTCACATTGGTGATTCACTGTAGTTCTGTGTGTGTTCGACACCCCGCTGAGATGAGTGAATGATTAATGAAATTGTGTCGTAAGTCGAGGTTGGAATACATTTGTCGATCCACAAACAGCTATTAAGTTGAAACACTCGATAAATATGAAACAGCGTCTAATTATCAACAAATATTATCAACAAATACTGTAGACACCCGCGAACTACAGTAAGTAAATAAATAAATAAAAAATAAATAAATAAATAAATAAATTGTATTTAGAGTCTACCCACTCAGTTAAATAACTGATTTTCAGTGGGGGACAGTAAATCAAAGAGACCAAGCCAACCCTGTAGGCCCCGACTCAATCGACGAGGTATCTCGAAGGTAAATTGTTATCAAGGATTATGGACTGAAATACAATCCTAGATTATCAGTATTTAATTTTGTAATCTGTCAGAAACAATTCACGAAAACGGTTGATTTTGGACATTTTAACAAAAAAGACAAGAAAGTAAAAATCAATTAATTTGTTTATCGTTTCCCTAAGTGTGGTCATTGAGTATAGATTGATGAGTATAGACAACATAATACTCCATGATGTGAGTGTGAATGTAGCACCTTTTATTTCAGCTCGTTTCATAAACTATCAAGATTTTGATTAACTGTGGTATCAATTTGCCGAACAACATGGGAATAAAATTTGCCTAAAATGCACGAGAAATTAGAATAAAATGCGCGTTGAAAGTCACATGAACAAGTGGTCGAATAAACTGCGTTTGAATTTGCGCGTCTAAAATTCTAACTCGCAACCTTCTCGTGGTTTGGCCCGTGATTAGGGGAGTTTTTCTCCCTGAAACTAATGGCGAGCTCTGGGTCGTCGTCGGGAAACTTTCCCCTTCCCTTTGACTACCTCCACGACGGCGACGACAATGACAACACGGACGGATGATGACACATACGGAGACGACCACGACGTGGGGGAACCCCTGCCCTCCCCATTTGCTTGTGGCTGGTTTTGACCAGCACAGGCCTTTCCACCCCTTATCCCCCCGCGTCACCCCTTACGTCCCTCCCTTCGTCTCGATTAGCCAAGTTGCATAAATATGAGACGTTAAAATTCAAAAAGAAATTCATATTTATTTATAGCAATCAGAAAATTTGATGGGCACTGATAACTTTACTATTTTATGCCCTAAAAACCCCAATAACTAACTAACAATTTCCTCATCCCCACTTCCGCGTCTTGCGAAAACTTCCGAGCACTTCCGAAGGATAATTGCATCTGGCGTGCATGCACATTGCAGCCAGCACGTGCTTGCTTCGTCACTCGGCGAGCCAGTCCCGCGTAGGTGTTTCGTACCGACCCGCCGACTACATCACAGTATAAATTACAAAACAAGGTTATTTTATTCTCAATAACCAATAATTTGCAAATTGTATACCGTATTTTTATTTGTGCAAATATATTATTACGCGAGTGTTGGCGGCAGCGTTTTAATGACAATGACTGACATCATGGAGTTGGAGAAGTTGCTTCCCGACAAGACCGACTCCACAGTGAGGTGACCGATCTGTATTTGTTTACAATAAACAACACGATTAGGGTTTCGATTAGGTTTTCCGCATTGACAAATCGTTTTGTGCACTTCAACGCAACGCACAAAGGCTTGTTTGCCGTATTTTTATGTAAAGTTTTGCCCTCCAACATGGCCGCCCCATAAGAAATAACATTGGCATACAGCAAATTTGTACAAACCTTGAAGTAATTGCTAGAGAAATACATCGAATATACTATATTAAATAAAAATCACAACAATCATAACAATTTCTCTAAAATCTCGAGAATTCTAAATAAATCTAAACGAACCGTCAATCTTCACAATTTTATAAATTATCGACGAAACCACGCAAACTGAGTAAAATACCACAATTTTGCAATATTAAAAATAAAAAAATCTCTGCTTTTCCCGTAACATTGTTTCACAAGAATGTTCGCCCTCCAAAAAACAAGGGCTCGTTGCGCCACTGGTAGTAAGTAGAAGGAACGAGTTTTAGTTTAGTGTGAATACACCTTGAACAAATATGAAGCAAAAGTGCATTCCAAATCCCTCTATGTTAAACTAGACTAAATGTATGCCCCCCTAGCATCAGCTCCCCCCCCCCCCCTAGCCACCAATCAATGTGTGTTGTGTCCGGTGTCAAACCAAAACGTTGATAAAAGTATGTTTGACGAGCGCGCGGAAGAAATGGTTGATATTAGGTTTGTTTGGTTTACCTAGTGTAGTGTAGACTTGTGTAGTGTAGGTGTAGGCATTTGAAATCACTTTACCCAAGAAACCTAAACGTTTTGTATGATCTACACTCTGCACTAGATTCGTCACATCGAACTGTCAAAAACTACTAATGAAACATAATAAATACAAAATAACGTACTGTTGAAGGCACTAAATGAGTCAAAATGATAGAAAATGTGTACTATCAGAACGATGAAAAGCTATTTAGAATAGGTTTGTTCGTTCGTACACACTTTTGTGAAAAGAGCATTTTAATCCAGTTCTGTTCGAAATCAGTGTTAAAACTGGCATCATAGTAGGAAGCCAAGTGTTAAAGTGAAGACAACGGCTTTTGAGTTTCGTAAAACACTAGGTTTCCTGAAACGAACAAACCTAATATATAACTTCAAATAGTGTGTCCCTAAGAATTGCCCTCACATCACAAAAGTATGTGCCACATAAATAAAAACTCCGAATCGATTTCTAATGTAATAATTCATACTTAATGAGTTTATTCGGATTTCAAATGAAAGAATGTGTCATCATCAGTGTTTTAAGCGTTCTCTTCAAATTTGAGCTAAATTCTAAAAACAAACTCTACACGACTTCCTGGATTTTTGCTCGTGTGTAGGAAATTCTACCATTTACACTACCACGAGTCAACCAAACGGCTACACTTTACACAATAATACGACAACGCTTTTTAGACTTTTTGATCGCTACACTATTCGTGTAGTCAAAACCAAACAAACCTATTAGGGTTGTCTGTGTGTTACTATCACGAACTACATTTTACACTAGTGTGGCTTACACAAGTTAAACGCGGAGTGTAGCATTTCTACACGAGCTCTAGGAAGTCGTGTAGAGTGTAGATGTAAAAATTGAGGCGCAAAATTTTAAGATTAACATTAAAACATGATGAAAGACACATTCTTGCAATGACAATCAATATAACTCCTAAAATCAATTTAATAGTCTACTTTATTACGCATTAGAAACTTATTCGGAGTATATTTTTTTTTCCCCCGTTTATATTTTGTGATAAGGGCTAATATATAGGGTACTCTTATACCTCAAAAAGGATAAGCACTAATGAAGTTTAGTTGTACAACAACTTCTACATCGTCTTGAATGGTTGATATAGACTATACGATAATCGACTATTTAGTGCCTTCAAGTTCGACATGTAGACCTATTGTTTGTTGTTTTATTATGTTAGTTATAGTCTACAGTTCGATGTGGGCGAATTCCAAATCTAGTGTAGAGTGTAACTTAAAAAAAAAATTTTAGATTAACATAAGTAACATGTGTAGTGCAATTTGATTGAAGGCACAAATACTCTACATCAGGTTAAACAACATACCATAAACTTTCAAGGGAGCATATATGTCTCTTTTCCGTAAATTTACATTGAAACTATATAAGGGCTCATACCGATATTATTCGTTGACAAATCTGTCACCAACAAAAGTTTTCACTCTTCTGCACTAGGAACTGAAATGGCCATTTTCGTTGATGTCGTCTTAGGCTAAATTCCAATATTTCCAATATATTCATTAGTATCCTCCTAGGCCGCTTCGCGAACGCTTTTTTCCAGTCGCGTTGATGGATGAGCTTTTTTGGTTGACTGTCCAATGATTACTAAGTTTTTTTGTATGCGTGGGATCTCATTACTTTTTCAAGTTCCATTAAAAACTATTTTTGTTCATTTAATAACTAGGATAACTTTTATAAAGAAGTATTAATTGCTATGGTAATACCAATTAACAATAGAATGTAAAATATCTCGAGGCCCAGACTTGCTTTTTGTACGCATTGTAGATGATTATTGTCAAGTTTCTATAGTTACTTGTTAATTATACATTTGTTGATTGATTGATTGGATATAACTTAACGTCTCATATTAATGCACTTTGGCTATTCGAGACGATAAAAGGCATATTAAAACCATTATATCTATGAATTCTGGCTAGCTTTTTCAACTTTTTTTTGAAAGGGCACATCACTATTACCTCACTGTCCATGTATAATATGAACGTTGTAGCCCCACCCGTTTGGTCAGAATCGGCCCAAATATCACGAAAATATCGCATTAATAATCGAAAAGATCGTAAATGTACGCTATTCATGAGAAATATTTCTTCGATTGTACCTATAAAAACTCGTCAGATCTATAAGATCAGAATTCGAAGTTCCCCTCCAATTTGTATCAAGATTGCATATGCCGTTTGCCCGGTATAGAGCGAACAAACAGAAGAAGAAAAACACCAAAGCTATTTTTTCGGGGTAGGTGCAAAAGTTTCATATTATACAGTCGTTTTTCCTTGCCTCAGGCGCAACCGTTTGTGCTAGCAATAGCATGACCCTTAGTGTGACCACAGATCTACGATAATAATATATACCACACTTCGTACTATCTGTGATTTGTATTAGTATTGATTAAAAATGCGGTGAACAATCTAGATTTATAATAGTTTTTATTATAAACTAGGCCGCTTCGCGAACGCTTTTTCCAGTCGCGTTGATGGATGATTTTTTTTTTTATTTCTGTCCAATGATTATTACGATTTTAGTAAGTGGGATCGCATTACTTTTTCAAGTTCTATTACAAAATAACTTTTGTTAAATAAGGATAATTTTTATAAAGTAGTATTAATTGCTATGGTAGTACCAACTACAACTAACAATAGAATGTAAAATATCTCGAGGCCCAAAGACATGCTTTTTGTACGCATTGTAGGCGATACTGATTGTTGTCAAGTTTCTAGTTACTTGTTAATTACACCATCTGTTAAAGGCTTATATTAATACCATTATTTCTTTGAATTTTGGATAACTTTTTGTTTCAAAAGGCACTTCATCACAGTTAGGTACATTTATATTATAAAAAAACAAAAACAAAACAAAATTATATCTTCATACTTTTGTGTAATGTAATGTAATGCTACAAGTTAGATACCATATTATTCATTTAAAAGACTAGAGTAGAATATTATTAGATTAGGTCCATATGACACATTCTATTATACCTACTAAAATTGTTTCAAATCATTCTAATTTTGTTGTAGTATTATCAATAAAATGATTCTATACAAGATACCTCTACCCACGTTCAAGCTACAGTTGTACTTATGTGGAGAGCGGTATCTGCATAACTGAACGTTAAAAGCTTCGGCTGACCAACATGTACCAATGTATCACTGTATCATATTGAAATAAATAAATTAAAAAATGCCCATGTAAAATATGAACGTTGTAGCCCCACCCGTTTGGTCAGAATCGGCCCAAAAATCACGAAAATATTGCATTAAAAATCGGGGGAAAAATCGTAAAAGCACGATTTCTATGAGAAATCTTTCTTCGGTTGTCCCCAAAATCATAAAACATCAAAATCAAGTGATTTCAAACGTTCCCATAAAGTTTCATCAAGATCGAAGTAGCCGTTTGCCCGGTCGCGAGCTAAATATCATGAAAATATCGCGTTAAAAATCGTAAAAAAAATCGTAAAAGTACAATATTCATGAGAAATATTCACGAGAAAAAACAAAAGTTATTTATGTGAATGGAAATAAATAAATAAAAATGTGTATGATGTGAATTAAATTTTGTTAAATAGATTACTTTGAGTGAGAAATTTAGAAAGTTTGTCGCCATTATCATACGATAGAAGTTATTCATATTGGGAGAGATCAAAATTGTGTGCACAATCTAGATTTATAAAAGAGCTTTTATTATAAATCAACTTGACCTTGGACATTATGAAATTGCACACAAAAACAATGTGAAACAAAAACTCCAGTATCACTTGGATACAATATATAAATAGGCTAAATAGCCAAGGCTTACTAGATACTCAAGACATAATGTTGTCGTCAAAGTCATTATACAAAAGTTTGAGCTTGGACGAGCGCGGTTCCGCTCGTGCGTTTGCACGTTTGCTTATGCAAAGTGTATCTATTTTGTCAGAGAAAATTCAACACTCTTCCCATTAAACTCATCAAGACACAACTAAGCTACACGTTCATTCATGTGGCCATACACAGCACCTTTCTACCTCTCTCTGCCTGTCAATTTACCACGAACTTCCCCAAGTAATTAAAAACCTCCCGTCCATTCCAAATTTTAAATCTACGCTCCTGACAGTGCTGAACTAGTTCTACCTTGTTGATGAAGTGACTGGCAAGCAGGTGAAGTTAGTTTTTGCAGTAATTATATTTTGATTCCATGCAATATTTTATATTGTACTAGCTTACCCGTCGCGCGTTGCTGCGATCCCAGAAGAAACCTTCCCCGTGAAAAAATACATATATGTGCCGAGTTTCATGGAGATCGGATGAGAAACGAATGTATACTCCTTGCAGGCACCGATCACCACGTGGAGGAGTTATAACAAAATGGATAGCATAGAAACCTTCCCCGTAAAAAATACATATATGTGCCAAGTTTCATGGAGATCGGATAATGGTGTAGTCTTTATATATGAAAACGAATGTATCCTCTTTGCAGGCACCGATCACCACGTGACAACAAAATGGATAGCATATAGAAACCTTCTCCGTGAAAAAATACATATACGTGCCAAGTTTCATGGAGATCGGAAGAATGGTGCAGTGATATGGGTGGGATAAATCGGTTAATTAGCTAATCGATTAATCGGCGATATTAACCTCGGTTAACCGATTAACCAAAATCCCTATTTGTAGGGGGGGGGGGGGGGAGGGATTTTTAATTTTTATTACCGGTACAGTTGAGAACACGGCGTCCCGATTCCACTTCTTACGTAATGCAGCTGAGGGAGCCACGCTCTTCTTACGAAATAAAACTTAATTTATCATCAGTAGGCCTGCCATTACGTCATCAATAACATACGCCAGCTGACAGCTGCACTACACTATACATTCGAAAAACATTATTGTTTTTTTCACTCTATGTGTTGCAGGCACCGATCACCACGTGTAACAACAAAATGGATAGCATAGAAACCTTCCCCGTGAAAAAAATACATATATGTGCCAAGTTTCATGGAGATCGGATGAATGGTGTAGTAATGCATAAAGAACAAACATACAGACATACATTCATTTTTATATAGATTTTTAATTTTAATATGTTTTTTATTTTATTTTTATTTATATTTAAATTTATTGTCATACATACATATACATACAACATATCAAATTGTACAAAAAATAATATGAGTACATACAAAAAAAAATCTAACAAGTACGGTATATAATCAAAAAACCCACAAAGCCTGAACATGGCTTAACTGTGGGTAATGCTATTTGTAATATTGGAACATTAATTGTGCATGTTGTGAATTGTGTTTGCCATGATATTCCTACAGAGGTCACGTGTTTTATTTGAATTAGTTAGGCTTTGATTCTTTAAGCGAGCGTTTCCATTTGACTCTGCCGGAAAAATTTGTCACTCGTTTTGTTTTTTTTTTGTTTGTTTGTTTGTTTGTTTTGTTTTTTTTTGTTTGTATGTCTCGCCATAACGTTCGAACGGAGGCTCGGATCGAGTTGAAATTTTGACCATCCGCAAGCTTTGTTCTCGATTGAATGCCATTAGTTTTGTGGCAAAATCGTTCAAAAAGTTAAAAAGTTACATTAAAGTTAATCGAAAGTTTTTTTTCAAACTAACCGGCGACAAAATCTGAGATAGCCAAATCATTTAGAATGTCCGTCCGGTCACGAATATGTTAATTTTAGTTTGATCCGATAAGTAGTGTAGATGGAAATTACATTATAACAAAAGTAACGTTGCCATGGCAACGAAAAGACGCGCGAAGTTTCTAATGCACTGCCACTAGAAGTAATCAAAATACTTTCGAGGAAGCTGTCACCAAAGAGTTTAAATATTTTTCCCAATGAGTCAAGGTCCTCTAGATGGCGGTGGATTTTATCCACAAAGTAAAGATTTACATACGGGTTTACCCAAATACCTTGGCAATAATAAATAATATCGGAAACATGGCCCTGTGGACAGCGAACGTCGCAAATTTGAAATTTAAAAAAATGTGCATTGTGGGTCTAGCTATAGCACGTGCTCGCTTATCAACGCGTCCAACTGAGCGTTTCCTAGTTAATTCTAACAGGCTTTGCTGAGGAAAAATTCTGTATTTCTCATGAGGTCTCGAAAATATCGTTAACAGACGGAATTAATGAATGAGATCAAAATTTAATTTTCTCTCTAGATTGTTAATTTAAGTCAGTTTGCAGAAAAGTATGATAAAAATAGTTGCACATGCACAATAGTATAAAAGTCATCAACTCTAAAGAAGATGAGAACAAATGCAAAGGGACTTGGACAACATTCAATGATGGTGTTTAGTAAATAGTATGTCACTCAACGATAGCAAATGCCACTTCATGAGCATAACAAAATCCAAAAGATTCGTCAGTACAACATCATATCAAATTAACAATAGAAAATTAAACTCAGTGCTAGCAATAAAAATTTTAGGAATAACAATAACTCGGGACATAAAATGGAACACTCAAACTGAAATTGTAAGAAACAAAGCTTCAAAACTCTTAGGCTTCCTATCTAGAAACCTGTATAATGCTAGACCGAAGGTAAAACGTACTGTGTATCTGTGTCTCATAAAGTCAGTTATGTTATACGGATGTCCTGCGTGGCACCCAATCACTAAAAGTAATATCAAAAAACTTGAGAGCATCCAAAACAGAGCAACAAAATTTATAACCGGAAGGAAGGACTGTGACAGCGACGAGAGGAGAAAATTATGCAATATTTTATCATTGGAAAATTCACTTAAAGAACTAGATGTTTTGTTTCTTAAAAAAATGTTTAGCAATATTGTAGACCTTGATCCTTTGTACAGAATACAGTTGAACTACCGTTCAGCGAGATATGGGCGAGGAGTCACATTATGTCCTCCTTTTGCCAGAACATCGCTGTATCAGGAGGGTTTCTACTGTAGAGCTACAAATCACTACAATAGCCTGGATGTTGACACAAAAAACAGTAACTGTATGAAAACTTTCCGGAGACGATTTAGGGAGTCAACATGTGAAAGCATGCACATACACTAACACACACACACACACACATACACACTCACACTCACACTCACACTCACACGTACACGCTTACATGAATGAACTAAACTAAGGTTTATAAATATTGTAAATATAGTGTAAATCTCATCAATCACCCATGAATCATTCATTGACTGCATCAATCATTATTCATAGATAGTACATAATATTAGATGTAGAGTTGTTTTAATTATTTGTAAGCCAAAGGTAGTTAGACACATGTCATGTGGTATGGGGCTTGCCCTAATTTCTAGCTACCGTCATTATGTATTGACTTGTATGTTGTATTATGTATATTATGTATCTTGTCACTACGTTTTGAAAATAAATAATAATAATAATAATAATAATAATAATAATAATAATAATAATAATAAGTGTGTTTACGCTGAAAAACTAAGTAGGTCTACTCCATCATGAAAATAGCCGTTCGTTCATCTCACGACCCACGAGGTATATCCAACTACTTTAATTGCAATTGAATTTTTATAAATGGGAGCTAAAGTATACTCATAATTTTATTTTCATGATTTTCTTACTCGGTTGTTTTGAGAGGAGCAAGTTCGATCTCATCGTGTCACCGGTCTCATCGTCGTTCATCGAATTACGCACGTAATTATAATAAAATGTGCCTCCACATTTCCTGGAAACATTGAAAATATTTGTCAATTAATTAATTGATTTATCTGTTTGGATTCCTTATATCAGGTAAGTTAGAGTATGTTCTGTCATATCCTAAAAAGCGTTTTCGATGTCGCTAGAGGTCAATTTCTTTAGACGCGCAACCAGCAAAATTATGTATTTAAAAAAATAATAGTCATATAATTAGCAATTCCACGATTTGTATAGCCTAAAATCTACCATTCAAACAATGTTATGTATATGAAAACATTTTAATGATGGTTTGTGTGTGAGGGGGGAGGGGGGGGGGGGTTGCCATGGATACCTGACCTCCCTGACCCGCAGTCACTGATCACATATTCTAAAAAATTATTTCTACTCCAGAAAATTTGTGCTGCAGCCCTTGAAATATGTCAAGGAAATCAAAGCAAGCAAAGAAGAGAAGCCTACAGCAGACTTCTTGGATGGGACCCCAGTGGTGTTCCATCAGCTGGTGAGTAGACATCTATTCACATACACCTATGTAGTAGGATTTAACCATTTTTTACTTATTTTTAACATTTTTAATTTCTGAGATGATAATTAGTTATTTGATTACCCAACAAACACACTGATATCATTGGAAGTCCCCAATCGTGTCATTAAAAATGTTTCACGTTTCACAAAGATATCTTCCCGATATCATAGTAAGAACAAAATGTAGAATATGTCTTTAGCTGACATCCTAAGAACATCTTTTTACTTCTTCTTCTCCTTTTTTTTTAACTAGTTGATCCTATTTTTTAAAGTAATAAAGTGTTATTGTCTTTGAGTACATAATTTGATAAACTTGCATCCCCCTTTCCCCGTCTGAGCCAGAAGTATTCTCATCTGTTCTGCCAACAGTGCAAGGCGAAAAAAGAGGCGAAGATCGTCTCATAAAAATCATCTACGAAATAGGGAAGTATTTTCCTTTCCAAAACTGGAAGCAATCTCTGGCCGCCGTCGGCGGCGACCCCTCCCTTTCCCCTCGACTACCTCCTCGACGACGAAGACATGAAATAAGTCAAAGATGACCACGACGTGAGACCGGAGTCCCCCCATCCTTTTCGTAAGCTACGTGTTGACTTCATGCTACGTGTTTTAGTTCCGCTATGCCACGTGTGTGGTTTGACTCCATGAAACGTGTTTCAGTTCTGCTATGCCACGTGTGTGGTTTGACTTCATGCTATGTGTTTTAGTTCCACTATGCCACGTGTGTGGTTTCATGCTACGTGTTTTAGTTCCGCTATGCCACGTGTGGGGTTTAACTTCATGCTACGTGTTTCAGAACTAATATACCACGTGTGGGGGTGGGGTTTAACTTCATTCTACGTACTTTAGTTCTGCTATGCCACGTGTCTGGTTTAACTTCATGCTACGTGTTTCAGTTCCGCTATGCCACCTGCGTGGAGCGCATCATGGTTGTGGCCGGGATCATACTTGGCATCTTTACCGCAGCCATGCATTCCCGTCTTCATCATCATCTACGGAGAATACTCCTCCCTCCTCGTGGATCGCAACATGGAGGGTATCACGTCCAACAAGGCGCCGGTTCTCGGACTGTTTGGAGGCGGACACATCTTGTAAGACCCGTTTCCTAACACTTTGCATACCGGTAGTCGTGCTCATACACAATACATGTACGTTAAATCATAGAGATTAATACCTTCAAAACATCTTTAGCATCCACATCTGTATAAGGAAAATTAATTTCACAAATTACAGTTGGTGAGCGAATTTTTTTATGTGCCGGTACAAAACTCATACTCGATCCGCCGACCGCCTGATCGAGATATTAGTCTTAGTAAACATGTTTAAGAATTTGAACAGAAAGTTGAATTTTTAAGTGTGTTTGGTACACAAATGTTTTTTTGTCTGTGTTGTTGATATCTGTCTTCCTTAGGCCTACTTCTTAATTGTGACTTTTTTTTAAATTTTAAATTTAAGCTTTTGTTGTGTCATTGAATGTATTCTGAATGAATGTATTAATTATTTTTGCATTCTTTGTAAGCTTATTCTGTATTATTCTTGAATGTATTGTGTATTGTAGCCCGCTTTGAGGACGTTATTAGTGAATGATAGCAATTGTCGTACAAGTTTGCCCTGACTGGAGATCGAACCCAAAACCTCCAGCTTTTCGAACCGATGTTCTACCAACTGAGCTTAAGACAAACTCTTAATAAACTGCTTTATAGTATTGTGATTGCTGAGAGCCATGATATAAATTACTAGGAAACGCTCAGTTGGACGCGTTGATAAGCGAGCACGTGCTATAGCTAGACCCACAATGCACATTTTTTTAAATTTTAAAATTTGCGACACAGGCCATGTTTCCGATATTATTTATTATTGCCAAGGTATTTGGGTAAACCCGTATGTAAATCTTTACTTTGTGGATAAAATCCACCGCCATCTAGAGGACCTTGACTCATTGGGAAAAATATTTAAACTCTTTGGTGACAAATAATAGACTGCTTCCTCGAAAGTATTTTGATTACTTCTAGGTGGCAGTGCATTAGAAACTTTGCGCGTCTTTTCGTTGCCATGGCAACGTTACTTTTGTTATAATGTAATTTCCATCTACACTACTTATCGGATCAAACTAAAATTAACATATTCGTGACCGGACGGACATTCTAAATGATTTGGCTATCTCAGATTTTGTCGCCGGTTAGTTTGAAAAAAAAACTTTCGATTAACTTTAATGTAACTTTTTAACTTTTTGAACGATTTTGCCACAAAACTAATGGCATTCAATCGAGAACAAAGCTTGCGGATGGTCAAAATTTCAACTCGATCCGAGCCTCCGTTCGAACGTTATGGCGAGACATACAAACAAAAAAACAAAAAAAAACAAAAAACAAAACAAAAAAAAAACAAAACAAAACGAGTGACAAATTTTTCCGGCAGAGTCAAATGGAAACGCTCGCTTCGCTCGCTTAATTATTAAGGCTATTGTACCACATCTGGCCGATAATTTGAAAGTCGAAGAAACATGTCTGAAAAGTTTGCTGAATGAAAGAAGGCCTTTAAAATAACAGAAAAAAATTGTGAATTTTTTGGAAATCATATTTAGATTTTTGGACAAAAGTGTAATATACAAATCTAGTTCAAAATTAAATTTTGAGAATTGGTTTTCTGGACATAGTTTCTAAACACCTTTAGCTATAACTTGCTAAAAAAAAAAAAAAAAAGCTAATTTTTTTTTTGAAAATAACAGTTGGTGTACGAATTTTTTTGTCAAACAGTACAAATACGAGTTTTGTACCGTTTGACAAAAAAATTCGTACACCGTTATTTTCAGAAAACTATTTTAACTATAGTCAAGTTATAGCTAAAGGTGTTTAGAAACTATGTCCAGTAAACCGATTCTCGAAATTTAAATTTTGAACTAGATTTGTAGTGTACACTTTTGTCCAAAAATCTAAATATAATTTCCAAAAGTGAGGTTATGCCCCGATTTTTTTTCTGTTATTTTAAAGGCCTTCTTTCATTCAGCAAACTTTTCAGACTTGTTTCTTCGACTTTCAAATTATCGGCCAGAGGTGGTACAATAGCCTTAAATAAAAATAAAAAATAAATTGTATGTTGAGTCTACCCACTCAGTTATGTTATATAACTGATTTTCAGTGGGGGACAGTAAATCTATTTTCTTAATTCTTATTATTCTTATTGCTATAATTCACTAATAATGTCCTCAAAGCGGGCTTATGCTACAAAACCTTATATTCATACTACCCAACTCATGAGAGATGAGAAGTGATTGGATTTTTCCATGTGTTCTTTCAGTAATGACAGCTACATTGCAGTCTTCTGTTCGATTTATACGATGGATGTCAACAGTTACAACAAATAGCAATTTAATAGAGGTTTGTCTTGTATCATCGATAACTCAATTGGTAGCCAGATGTTCTGGGTTCGATTCCCGGTCGTGGCATACTTTTAAGACAATTGCTATAATTTACTAATAAGGTCCTCAAAGAGGGCTTATACTTAAAAACCTTATATTCATTATTATTATCACTATCATTATCATTATCATTATACATTATTATAATTATTATATGTGTGAATTATGAAATATGTGGGAGGGCAGGATGTAAAAGAAAGGAAAAGGAAACTGTGTGGTGAACTGATTGATTGATTGATTGATTGATTAAGGACTTTATTATAGGCAAGTGAAGGAAGCTAAAAGTAAAAATACAGCCCTACAGGAAATGGATAAGAATAGCTCTAAAGAAAATGTAACAACTTACAGGAGGTATAAATATGAAGCAAGAAGAATAAAAATTAAAAAATGAAATGAAAATGAAAATTTGAAGAAAATAATACTAGAAAGAGGAAAAGAAAATATCAATGGAGATATTTGCCGATAAATTAGAGAAGGACTTAGATACAAAGAAGAAATTACTATATGGACTTTTAGAAACAAATAAAAACAAGAAGAAATTACAAGATACCTTACTGATAACAATGGAACAATAACAATACCCAAATGAAGTGAAAAACATGTGGAGGAACCATTTCAAAATCCTACTTAATACTAATATGCCTATAGTCCTCTGACAATAGCCAGAAACAAATGCAGGTCAGGATTTTAACAGATGAACACTTCAAGAACACCAATGATGAAGAAAAGGAAGAGAGGATGGTAAATACAGTATCAAGACAGGAGGTAGCGGAGGCAGTAAAGAGTAGGAAAAATGGCAAAGCATCAGGAGAGGATGAAATAGTAGAGATGTTCAAGGCAGCAGGGGAAGCAGGAATAGACTGGATGTGGAGAGTAATTAGAGCAACATGGAAGACAAAAAGGTACCATGCGATTGGGCCATAGGAGTAATGATACTAACATTCTAGATAGGGGACAAAAAGAAGTGTGTAAACTATAGAGGTATAACCGTGATGAGCCAGTGTGCTAAGATGTACGAGAAAACACTAGATCAAAGATTACGCCAACAAGTAGAGCCAAATATGAGAGAGGAACAATATGGGCAAATAATGGAAAAGAAGTGGGAACAGAGAGAAGAAATGCACATGGTCTTCTTAGATTTAGAAAAAGTAGTTAGTTAGTTAATATTGTTTTTGGGCACTCAACAGTAGAGTTATCAGTGCCCATGTCAATTGTATTGGAATCTTCCAAATTTTCTTTTTCCATAATTGTGGATTACCCTACCACCATGTTTTCTTCTCTCCAATGGGAGAAACGTAAGGGAAGACGAGGGGGGTTAATGGGAAGGAGTGAGGATGTTGGATAGGATGGGTTAAACTGGGTGGGAACGGAGGAGTGCTCGTTGCAGAGAGGGCCGGCAAGTATGGAGACGAAAAAAGTGAAAGAAGAAAATAAATATGAGTAAGGCTGTGTGAATGAAGAAAGGTATGATAAAAAGTTGCGCGAGAGCTCTCTTTGCAACACGCACCCCAACCGGCCAGAGCTCGCCCTTAGTTTTGGGGAATACACAACTCCCCTACTCACAGGCCAAACCACGGGAAGGTAGCAAGTTGGACTTTGAAGGCCCATTTAGAAAAAGCTTACAACAGTGTACCAAGAGAAAAAGTTTGGGAATGTCTAAAAACTATGGAAGTAGATACTAGCCTAATAACAAGAATACAAAGCTCATATAATACAAGCAAGAGCTGTGTACAAACACCACTAGGTAGATCAACTTGGTTTGGAATAAACAGTGTACTTAGACAGGGCAGTGTAATGTCTCCTATACTGTTCGCCATTATTAGAAAAGTAGAACCAACGGAAAGTGCAACATCAAAAATAATTATATTTGCAGACAATATAGTTATAGTGAGATGTGGAAGGTCTAGTGAAGAACTATGGGAGTGTAAATAGGTGGAATAAGGAAACAAATAAGTACAATATGAGAATGAGCATTGAAAAGAGCAAAATACTAATAGTAGCTAAGAAAAGCCCAAAGAATCAGAAGAAGGTAACATTACGAGGAGAAGAGGTGGCGACCGCAGCAAAATTCAAATACCTCGGAAGTATGCTGACAAAAGATGCTAAAATCGATACAGAAGTAATTCAAGAAGAATTCTACTAAAGTGTTCGTAAACTACTTTGGAAAGAAGAAATATCGAACCGGTGTAAGATAATCATTACAATGACCGTTTAAAAAATTATATCTTGTAACGGTGATTTTAAACTTATTTTTTTATTTTTTTATTTAGAAATTGCGAAAAGTAGCGTTTTAGGAAATTTCTTTAATTTTCAGCTTGGAAGCATAGATATACTGAAGTTTTTCCTAGACAATTATTGATGTATTATAATTTGAAGAACTAAAGGTAAGCCTACCCAGAAAATAACAATTTGCTGCATTTACTGTTTTGCGACTTGGCGAAAATTATTTTGCATTTGAGTATTGGAAATTATTTAATGTGCACTACCCCCAACGTTATACCAACACAAAAACCAGCAGCACTCTAGCTACATTATCCAGTAGGCCTTGTGTTAAAAAAGAACGCGATAATCTAGAAGGCTTCTAGCTACAGTGCTGCTGGAGTTCTTGCTGGTAACTAAAACTCAAATGAGAAGCTTTCTCCTTTATCTGCTTGATCGCATCGATGTTCCGTTGCATCCCAGATTATCATACGACAGCGGCAACCCTAAAAATAAGTGTACTGGTTCTAAAATATGGGGTATGTGTATGTGTGTGGACTGTGCTAACATGTGTTTCAGGGTGAACGGGACATTCGATGAAAGAATGGAGGCGCTAATGGATGACGCTACTGCATTCGCCATCGGTAGTTTCAGCATTGGACTTGTTCAGTTTATCCTAGGTGTGGGTTTCGTTGCGGTGCTCAACTACTCGGCCATCAAGCAGGTATTTTATTTTTTCAACATGTTTCAATCCTATTTAACACCGATCTCTGGTTAGTCATTGTTCGCTCGTCGGTTCCAACAGGGTTGGCCTGGTTTACTTTAAATTAAAGAAACCAACTAAAACTCTGTTGAGACTAAGTGGGTACCTACCTATGGACTCTAAATGAGGGTTGCCATATGTCCAGATATTCAATTTTAAGTCCAGCGTCCCGCCAATACACCAAGCGGGACACATTGTCCCACTTGGTAGAAATTTTTTCGATCCCAATGCATTTTTTCTGGTTTTCTGGTTTTTGCACTACAAAAACAACAATATTTTCATTCATTCAGTCCGGTATTTTTTCCTGTAACGCATTATAAAAGCCAAGTTTTAATAACTTTTGCCTGCGGGCTATTGTTGCCCCCCAAAATCCTCCATGCTATTTATGCCTGGAAAGATTTGTCCCTCTACCTTGAATTTAAATTATGGCAACCCTTCTTTAAATATTTATTTATTTATTGATACTTAGCCTAGGAATATATTTTTATTCACACATTTTTTCTAAAATGTTTTGTTGACCTGTTAATCTATTTGGGTTATAATAATTTATTTTATCAATGATATATTAATTTTATGTATAGGGAAGCCTCACGTGACGTCACAGCTCGCCGGCAAGTGGCCGCGAATCGAACTGATGGACAAGCAGCCTCATTTCGCAAGTTGACGGCTGGTGAACGGCTCAACAAAGATCACGCTCTAACTTTTATCCTATTCATTATTTGGACAAAACTTAAGTAGTAGTAGTAGTAGAAATCTTTATTTAGCATTTTGCTATTTTTACATACACATACACAAGCATTATACAATTTACTTTTACATATTCATTAAATTCAGTCCTCAATGGACCAGACTGTGCGTCTGGTATTTACATTTTAATCATTCAAAGCATTTTCATTTATCACATTAACTTGGTTTAGTCCAGAAATCCTCAGTACCAGTAACATCTCTATTCCATCCGCATCCTTTAACTATCTTACAGCAATTAACTATAAATCTGTTTATCTCTTGCACGTTTCTAACTTCTAACGGTAGCCTATTAAATATTCTCATCCCTTTTGCAAAAATAGTGTTATTTCCAAATTTAGTGCTATTTCTTTGAATGATCATATTTTTTCCATTTCTAGTGTTATAATGATTTTCTTTTATGTTTATTAACTTTCTACACAAGTATCCTGGCCCTATTCCTTTCGAGATTATAAACAAGAAAGTTAGTGTGTTTAAAAGAATTCTTTGTTTGACGTTCAGCCATCCTAACGCTTCGCACATCTCACTAATAGATGTTCGTCTAGATACCCATAGTATACACCGCATTACTTTATTTTGTAGCTTTTGCATCCGTGTTATGTCATTTTTATTTAGTAAGAATAAAATAGAACTACAATAGTCAAAATGCGGAGTTATTATTGCTTGGCAAATTTTAATTTTGCTACTAATTGGTAGATTTCCACACATTCTTTGAAAAAGTCCTACTTTCCTGGCTAACTTCTTAATGATCTGTTGTCCATGTTTTTCAAAAGTCAGGTTTTCATCAAATATTTGAAATCATGTACAACATCTATTTTTTCTCCTCTAATTTTTAGGTCAATTTCATTTAATTCAATTTGCTTTCGCCTATTTTTGTTACATATCACCATTGCCTTTGTCTTTTTTACATTTGGTGTCATCTTGTTATACCCAAGCCATTGTTCTAGTCTGCTTAAATCTTCTTTTATATGTAATAAAACCATTTCCAGATTTTTCCCACTGCATACAATTAGAATATCGTCAGCATAAATATAAATTTTACAATATTTAAAGATATGCACTATGTCATTAATATATAAAATAAAAAAAAGTGGTCCAAGGATTGAGCCTTGCGGTACCCCATTGTTGTTTTTACTTGATTTAGAATATGCCTTGTTGTACTTTACCTTTTGATACCTATTTTTTAAATACGATGTAATCCATTTTAATACTATACCAGTAAAACCATAATTTTTCAGTTTTTTCAGTTTAAGAGGAATAATATTTAGCAAACATATGATTCCTTCTAATGGCGATCATCTCGAACTTTTTAACAGAACCGTTAGCTTGTTATAACAAGTTACGCATTATAAATGACAAATTTATCAACAACTTTAAGTCTTCTCAACTTCAATTGATAAAAAACTACTGATCGGATTTCAACAAGAATTCTCTCTAAATATGCATCCAACTAATAAGAAAAGAAATAAGTTAACTTTCTCGATAGAAAATGCACCGAACGAAATTTTACAGCATAGCGTGCAGTTTTTCACGGCTCATCCGCACGTCAAAAGCGCGTATTTTAGATGAAAACATATACCATGCGTATTACCCTATGCTATAAATTTTCGTTCTGTGCACTTTCTATCTAGAAAGTTTATTTATTTCTTGACTAAACAGTCCGATGAATATTTTGAAAGAGGTCTTGTCAAAATCCGATCACTAGGTTTTTGTCAATTGAAGTTGTTTTATTTAATTTCATAAAAAACAAGAAAAAGTTTTAAATGTTATTTCAATACGCACATCGATATAACACGTTAACGTTTGTCTAAAAATTCAAAATAATCGCTATTAGAAGGAATGATATATTTGCTAAATATTATTCCTCTTAAGTTTTTTCCCAATAATGAATAGGGTAAAAGTTAGAGCGTGATAAGTTGTGCGACGTTCAGCAGGCGTCCACTTGCGAAACGATGGTTGCTTGTCCATCAGTTGGGCTCTAAGCGGAGAATACCCCTCATTCCCCTCGATTTGTGACGTAGGTGCTAGTAGCCTATACAGTATTAAATTAGCTCAGACTCGGTACATATTACATCCATTTCCCATGAAAAATCTAGGCCTATATATTTTATTGCTCTTCCAAAATTGCTATAGTAAACCCTCATTAATACCAAATTCTGTTTACATGTAATTGAAGTCCCTATGAAGTCCCTATATTATGCTTTGGGTATATGGCTCAAATATTTTTTGGAAATTCAAACTGGGATATTTTTGGTCTCTTGGACTTTCAGCCCACCCGACGACTGTATTAATTCTATGGGTACTTGTTCATTAACGGGACCCCCTCCAAAAAATAAAAAATTCAGTAAAATCATTTCATTAGACAATCATAACTACTAAATCTACTCCATCTGAATTTCAGGAGGTATGGAAAACACAATTATTTCGAACAAAGCCTCGAAAACATCCTTTCCGACTACATACTTTGCACCAGGAGTGACACAGCCTACGCCAACATACTCCACCTACTAAACCTTTAATATCGCTATTTTAAATATAAAGGACTGTCAATGGAAAAGTACTATTGTTTAAAATAACGACGTTAAAGGTTTTGAAGGTTTATTTGGTGTCCGTGAACGTCAATGTCAGCTGCACGGCGACGACTGCTCTCATGTAGGCCTACACGTTCCAATGGACTGTACTCGCCTGAGTCACGTTAAACGTTTGAGTCAAGTTCACTGTCTGAGTCATATTCAACTCCTCGCAAGTTATAATTATTCATTGTAAACAGAAATAAGTAAAAAAACGACGATAGGGGTATCAATTAACAAAAAATTGAGGGGGGGGGTCCAGTTAATGAACAAGTACCATTCTATGCCCTATACACAATTATTAAACAAAAATAGTACAATATTTTGGAAACAAAAACACAATAAAAATATGCTGAACTTACCCCCGAAAGAACATTAATTTTGTTCAATACATGCCACACTTTGCACCATAAATGGAAAATATTAAACTGTCCTAGTATTTTCACTGACATAGTAGGTAAATAAGAGTTAGTAAGTTAGTGTTCTTTTAGGGCACTCAACAGTAGAGTTATCAGTGCAAATAAGAAAAATAGCAACAACATCGGGTATAAAATTTGGATTTGGTTCAAGCTCCTCTGTACCCAAATCGGTCAAAGATTAAATGGTGCCATTATTTCTAGTTGTTAGTACAACAATGACACAAATGATCTTGAACTGAAGGGAGAACGAGGCCACGGGTTTTCTATAGCACAGACAAACTAAAACAGTGCAAATTTAAAGGGTTAAAAACTCGTGGCCATGAAACTGACCAACAGTTCAATGAGTGAGCCACAAATTTGTACTGTTTTAAAAGTAATATACATTACATCAACTTTTTCATTCATAATACATAAGCAGTGTTTTAGTGAGAGGATGTTGTTTAATTTCATTTAAAATCTTACTGATGAAGATACAAGTCCTATAGTAAAGATTTAGATAACCCAAGTAGGTACCCAATGTAGTCACTGGTTTACTACCTTCTCTATCAAGTGACCTAGAATCATATTATACTTTTAGGTGTCTAGAATACGCCAGAGATTCCTTAAATCCCTACTACGCCAGGACCAAGCATGGCACGACACCAAAGGCACCGCCACCATTGCTAACCGACTCACAGAGTAAGTACCTATAAACCTACATTATGTAAATGTAAGAGAAACTATACTTTGATTTACGAAAGAACTACTGTACATTGAAAATAAGGAAAACATGTTATTTTAAAATGTAAAGCATAATCTAAAATCTGCAGATATATAAGTGATATACTAGGATACAAGGTAACTTATCCAAGTAAAGACAGCTCAGTATTGAACAATTAATAATCTAATGGATTTTGCAATTTTGTAAATGTTGGCAGTAACCATAATTCACAATAGTGAGGGGGCAATTGGGATCAGTGGCATAGACACAGAGGGCACTCAAAGTTTACTGGGGGGTAAATCAATCCAGATTTTACAAAATTCTGTCTCAGCCGGGTATTGTTTTGGGTCTTCAGTTTGCCGGTCGGATGATTTACCTCTAAGCTACCAAGACGGTTAACTTAATAACTTCTGGATTGTTGGTGCAATATATATCTGTATAGATTGGAACAGTACTGGTAAACATAAAACATAAATATAAAAAAAGTATAATGCACCAACAACCGTCTCGGTAACTTCGGGGTAAAGCGTCCGACCGGCAATCAGGAGACCCGGGTTTGATACCCGCCCGGCTGAGATGAATCTTATAATCTCTGGATTGATTGCCATATAACTAATTACACCTACGGGGTAGTGTCCCCCGAATAATGAAATTGAGAAGCTAATGAAATTTTACTTTCAAAAGACCTTGTATTTGCAAGACACAGTAGGCCTACATAGCATTATTCATGGATAATTATTCATAAATATAGATCTACTACCTATTACTATTACTAAAATCCCTGGGGCTCTCCATATAAACACGCACCTACTATATTATATTGTATAGTGTTATACTAAGGCCACCTTTATCCATAACAAGAAACAACCCTACAAAACAATTTTCATGCAGTACTGGTACAAAAAAATTAAGTATGTAAGGGAAGTGTGGTGGCAGGAGATGAGAAGATGGAGGGGCCCATCTCCAATGATGACCCTACGCAGCGTTGGACATGGCAACAGATAATGATGCCGACTGGTACAAAAAATCTTGAAATATAACATTTGTCTTGATGGATCCATAATATTGTTTCAGAGACTTGGACAAACTCCAGGATGGGATCGGAGAGAAGATCGGGATATTCATGTTCCTAATATGCTCGTTTATTGGTTCGATAATCATGTCCTTTATACACGGGTGGAAGTTAACGCTGGTTGTACTTACTTGCGCCCCCGTGATCATCATCTCCACGGCTGTTGCTGCGAAGGTAGGTCATCACTAGCGGGCTACGGCTGCAGTCGCTTCTCATCTTGACTAAAACAAACAAAACAAGAACATACATTCAAACAAAATATATAAACATGTTGAATAGTTGCTTTAAGAGCCGAGGTTGAGGCAACGAAAATGCACGTGCACAGGTGTTCATGATTGCAGCTGAATGGTTGGTAGTACTAATACTAGGAAAACGCTAAAGTCCCATTGCGTTGTTGAGCAAGCACCGGTACGTGCAACACGACCCGAGTACGACATTCCCATAATGTTACATACCAATAAGTCTTTAAGGTCTTGACCGATTTAGCTGAAAATTTGTAAAATAGGAGAGAATGGATAAAATCCACCGCTATCTAGAGGACCTTGACATCATTTCTTTGGGAAAACTATTTTAACTCTTTGATAACAAATAATACACTGCTTCCTCGATAGTATTTGATAACTTCTAGGTGGCAGTGCATAGTGACCAGAATTCTCGAGCGACTTTTCGTTGCCATGGTAACGTTACTTTTGTTATTTCTATCTACACTACTAGAGGTAGTTTTTCTGATTTAGCTGAAAATTTGTAAAATTGGAGAGAATGGTGTACTTATTGACCCTGCAAAATTTCATAACAATCGGAACATTTTTTTTTTTTTTTTTATAACCAACGATCGGATTTTGTTCAAAAACTATACAGCAACCCGCATAGGTGGTATGTACATGTGTGTAAAATTTCAGGTCGATCAGAGAAACGGTGCGACCTGTACCGAAGCAGTAACAGAAAAAAAACAGACATTCGCCAGACATTCGAGCCATAAGAGTCAAGTGGAGAAGCTCGCTACGCTCGCTCAACCAGAAAACAATTTACATTTTGTATGCAACAATGAACAAAGCAATATCATTTTGCTTTTAAACAAATTTGTATAGGTTGACATTGATGATCCAAGATAATAACTTGCAGTTTTGATGTTTTATAATTATATTTTATAATTTAAGCCTTATTTTTTATAAATTATAATGGACTGTAATATAGAGATGCAATTTCTTTAAAAATAAAGTTGGTAAAACATTTAAGAGATAAATATTCAAAATAGAAGTATGCCTACTATAATTCACACACTTCTATGGCAATGCCAATGAGGTTGAGTCAATAGCCCTTCAGGCTGGGCTTTATGTTCACTATTTTTTCACAACCTGTCAACTATTCTCCAATTAAAACTTCTGTAAAGAAAACATTGAAAACAATATTGATCAGGAAAAGAGGACTTAAAACTTACAGTTTCTTTCACTGTGTAATTATTATTCTGATAATGAAACTTGAAACCACTCTGTTGTCAGGTGCAAAGTTCCTTGACGGTAAAGGAGGTGGAGTCATACGGGTCGGCCGGCGCAGTGGTGGAGGAAGTGTTGGGCGCTATTCGTACCGTCGTGGCGTTCGGCGGACAAGACACGGAGGTCCGCAGGTAACTATAGGGGCACCTGATACTCAAATTCCAAGGACCCTAAAAGCCCAGATTTATATTTCCAAAGATGTAATGAAAAATAATTACGTAACATTAAGCTTTATTAGTGCAACTATAGTGCACAATGTGATACCAGCATAAAAATTTGCAATAGATTTTGTAATGAGAATTTAGAAAATAACCGGCTCCACGATGAGTTAAAATTACCTATGTAACTATTGATTAATTAAAATTAAGAAGTTAATTTTGCGACACAAATTTCAATTTGTGAATAAACTAGCCATGTTTGGTTGGTAACAATTGAAAGCATTTTTCACCGAAATTAAGAAAAAAATACATTATAATAATATATTTATATTTTTTAAATATAAGGTTTTTAAGCATAAGCCTGCTTTAAGGACATAGTTATTGATTCATAGCAATTGTCGTAGAAGTATGCCCGACTGGGGTTCGAACCCAGAACCTCTGGCTCAACGTGCCATAGCTCTACCAATTGATTTACCGGGACCACAGAACAAACCTTTACTAAACTGCTCTTTGTTGTGACTTTATACTTCCATGACATAAATCCAACAGAAGACTGTAATGTAGCTGTCAAATCTGAAAGATCACATGGATAAATCCAATCACATCTCATCTCTTATGAGTTAGGTAGTATGAATATAAGGTTTTTAAGCATAAGCCCGCTTTAAGGACATAGTTATTGATTCATAGCAATTGTCGTAAACGTTTGCCCCGACTGGGTTCAAACCCAAAACCTCCGGCTTAACGTGCCATAGCTCTACCAATTGAGCTACCGGGACCACAGAACAAACCTTTACTAAACTGCTCTTTGTTGTGACTGTTGACTTCCATGACATAAATCCAACAGAAGACTGCAATGTAGCTGTTGAATCTGAAAGATCACGGATAAATCCAAACACATCTCATCTCCCATGAGTTGGGTAGTATGAATACCTAAGGTTTTTAAGCATAAACCCGCTTTAAGGATATAGTTATTGATTCATGAATTCTTTCCGATTTCTGAGTCAAAATAAGTTTTATTACCAACGTTTCGGGCAGATCTCCCTGCCCATTATCAAGGTAAAGGTAAGGGAAGTGTATAATAGTATCCTTGGGTAAGGGTGGAGGGTATAGTAGTATCTATGGTAACGACATACAAATTAAAAAACATAAAGTAAGCAAACAAGACAATAACAAATAATATAAAAGACAAAACAAGTTATGCAACTGGTTGGTCAGGGGTGTAGAATTAATTCACATTTTAAACTTTTGCGGACTGTTAACTTTAAATCAAAGGTGTAAGAGTTTCGGGTTATTATTATTATTATTATTATTATTATTATTATTATTATTATTATTATTATTATTATTATTTCACAAGTTATACTTTTGCGACCCGATATAATTGAAGAGAAATTATAACATTGACGGGATGTTTCGTCGCGTCCAGATCAACAACAGCATCAACAGCATCTTCATCCACAAGACCAACGTACACCACTACCACCACCTCCACAACCACCTCAACCACCACCACAACAACAACAAATAGAGCCGTCCACCGCCATCCTGGCAGTTCCAAGAAGAAGTGAACGTTTGCAACAGAGGCAAACAAACGAAAGAACAGCAGTCCCTTGAAAATGTCATCCACAGTGATGACGCTACGTCGGGAAATCAAGAATAATGTAAATTATTCACCATTACGACGCGACGAAACATCCCGTCAATGTTTTAATTTCTCTTCAATTATTACTATTATTATTATTATTATTATTATTATTATTATTATTATTATTATTTTTATTATGTATTATTATTATTGAAGAGAAATTATAACAATGACGGGATGTTTCGTCGCGTCGTGGTGGTGAATAATTTACATTATTCCTTACTTCCCGACGTAGCGTCATCACTGTGGATGACATTTTCAAGGGACTGCTGTTCTTTCGTTTGTTTGCCTCTGTTGCAAACCTTGCACCACAACAACAACAAATAGAGCCGTCCACTGCCATCCTGGCAGTTCCAAAAAGAAGTGAACGTTTGCAACAGAGGCAAACAAACGAAAGAACAGCAGTCCCTTGAAAATGTCAACCACAGTGATGACGCTACGTCGGGAAGTAAGGAATAATGTAGATTATTCACCACCACGACGCGACGAAACATCCCGTCAATGTTATAATTTCTCTTCAATTATATCGGGTCGCGAAAGTATAACTTGTGAATTATTATTATTATTATTATTATTATTATTATTATTATTATTATTATTATTTTATTGGATGTATTTCATACAAACTCGGTTAAAACCGGAGCTAACATGTTGTACGGACTTACGTCAAGTACTTCCATGTGTACCTATTACATACATTATTACTTTTGTCTTAACTCTAACTAAAATAAGTCATTTATAAATTGTAATATTGTTTGTAGATGATGTTTTCTTTCTGCTGTGTACGGTCGTGGCCGATTTCTCGTCGCCATCCTAGCATTTGCTCTTCGGACTATGGGAAACCACGAAAACCATGTCAGGATGGAAGCTGTCTCGAAATCTCGAAGTATCATTCTTAGTTTAGAAATTTACGAACTATTCTACACGTGTTGAGTATTACTGCCTTTTGAGTCTCGATGTATACATTGGGTTGAAGATCTAGTTGTTTAATGCTTTCATGTAGCTTCTTCGGTATGATGCCGTTGGCTGATATAATGAATGGGATTGTATTTACCTTTTTCTGTTTCCACATCTTCTTGATCTCAATTGCCAGTTCACTATTCTTGTCCCCTTTTTTCTTCCACATGGTCTCGACGTTATGGCACATTGGGATAGCAACGTCGATAAGGGTAGTTTCTTGTTTCTTCTTGTCAATTATTATTAAATCCGGTCTGTTGTGATGTATCGTTTGGTCTGTTATAACTGTGCGGTCGTAATATAATTTGTAATCTTTACTATCTAGTACTTTCTCTGGTTTGTATTTGTAGTAAGGTGTGTGTGTGTCAATGAGGTTGTACTTGATTGCTAGTTTTTGATGAATAATGTTAGCTACTTGGTTATGTCTGTAGAGGTAATCTGTTTGACATAGTGACTTGCACCCGGATATGATGTGTTCGATTGTTTCACCCTTTGCACTACATTTTCTACATTGATCGTTTACTGTCGCATCTTGTATTATGTATTTTTTATAATTGTTCGTCGCAATCACTCTGTCTTGAATAGCCATCATAAAACCTTCTGTTTCTCCAAATAGTTCCCCGTTGTTTAACCACCTATTTGATGCTTTAATATCTACGTGACCTTTGTGTAGTTCATCATAATGTCTCTTGTGTAGGGTTATTATTATTATTATTATTATTATTATTATTATTATTATTATTATTATTATTATAAGATCTTTATTCGCAACAGGACCGAGATCCCACAAGTGCAATATAATAATAATTAATTAATTAATTAATTTAAAAATATTATATTGAAGATACACACATAAAATCCGAAAGAAAAGAAACGAAAAACTAACATACCTAACACAATTATATTCTGTACATCAGCAGATAGAGAACAGAGTTTTACATATAATAAAAAAATTGAACTAAAAATAGAATTAAGTTACAATGAATAGTTGAATACATGTAACAATGGGGAAAAAAACATGGTTATCAATAATTATCATTAACTCTCAGAAGGAGGGGCAATTGAAAGATTACAGACATACAATTTTGAAAGCAATCAAAGACATATTGTGGATATCAACTCCCTGGTCTACAAACACATTAATTTCATCAATCTGCCCTGCACAGATTCCACACAATTGGAATTGGTCACGTGAGAGAAGTTAGGATTCCAAATAACAGTCACGTAATATGTAGTTAAATTACTAAGAACTCACTGTGGAGACAGTTATTTTAAAAATTTTCATTAAAATATAAATAATAATTGCAAATTTTAATGCTGGTATCACATTTTGCACTATAGTTAGAAATCTTTACTCCACTATACATACAGCCAAGCTTCTAAAGCGACATCTTCACTACTGTAGTACCATGGTACTAGTTTGAATTAACAATGGGTTAATGTATGAAAAACTGGTTAGACTCTAAACAAATAGTGTATTTATTAGGGTAAGGATTTGATTAAAAATTTGTAATCTATATCAAACTAATAAATTCGACATAACATCAAAAAAATTCCACATGAAATTTGCAAAAAAAAATTGCAAAAAAATTATATAAATTTAAATTTAAAATAAACACCTAACAGAATAAAAAAATAGGCCTACAAAAATGTTACAAAAAATGTAAAAAGAATTGTCAAATTATTTTAAAATTACAGTATTTTTAAGATGTTGCACTTAAGAGGAGTCGCTGAGGCTGGCGTGGAGACAAGTAAAGGTGCCTAGCTTTCTGGGTTTTCCTAGTAAAATGGTTTATAACACAGTGATCAAATATATTTTCCAGTACGTGTAGGCCTATTCCTAAATTCATTCCTTAATTAAAAAAAAATAAAAATATTGGATTCACCGTAATACTCCATTTTGGTCAACTTCGGGAATTTATTCCAAGAGTACAGATTTTTTAACACAAATTTGCATACTGGATATCAACGTTTAAATCAATGTGAACACACAGGTTAATTTGGTTTTATTGTAAGATTAAGGGTTTGATGGGAATTTCCAGAATTGAAATCCACGTTTCGGATTGCCCATTTTTTCATGTTTTGGACTTGTTTCGCAATGGATCTTTAAGGCTTATTTTTGGCAACCAAGTGTGGATATCGTATAAACGTACTTTATTAACATTTATGCAAAATTTGGTAATGGTATTACCAACCGTTCAGCAGAAACCATCAACACCTGAGTGCGCGCATTTGAGTTGGGCCAAGCTCAGCGAAACAATTGTTACGATTGAAAGTCAATTTTGGGTTTGAAATTTATTACTTTTCCGCTAGGTACACTGAGAAGCTGGTCACCGCTAACTCGATGGGGCTCAAGAGGGGTCTCTACTCGGGCCTAGGTAACGGCATCACGTGGTTCATAGCCTACAGCTCATACGCACTCGCCTTCTGGTACGGAGTGAGGCTAATTCTAGATGACAGATATGTGGAAGACAAGGAGTACACACCCGCCACACTTGTCATTGTGAGTTGGATAGAGACGCCATTAGACGTTGCATGTTACAGGCGTTCTTTCAGGTCAACAATCAAATAGAATTAAAAAAACAAGTGCAGAATTTAGTAATAGTATTTTATTTTGGTTTATAAATTGGTCACAGCATTTGGTGTAATAGCAGCACATGATTTACTATAATCTGCATTTATTGTATTGATTTATTCTCATTGATATGTACGATCGGCGTCAGAAGTAAATCAAGGGCAAGGATAAACTTTTACCGACACCACCAACACTCACTCAGCATATCACGTATTAGGCACTTTTAAAAGTCACACTAAGCTAGCACTAAATACACAAAGCTAGCCCCAGCAAATGGGCAAGGCGTGAACGGCTTGCTCTATTTATGTCACTAGAAAAACTGGCCCTAATCTAGGTGCCCGTTAGGGCGCCGCAGCCAAGTCGCGGTGCGCTACACACTCAGGCACCTTACAGAAAGCAAGAGTTGGGGTGATTAGGTGTCGCCAAGCCGTCATGAAACATGATGTGAACTTAAAATCTACCAAAATAAGGGGGGATTTAGGTACCTGACAACTCATGACAAATTTAGTTGAGGTACGAACATTCCTTCTTGGTGAAAAATTGACTTGAAACATGCTCAAAATCACTTTAAGGATGTTAGTTACTACTGGTTACTACTGTCTTGTTTGTCAGTTTTGATTGCCCAGCGATTCTGACCAAATGGGTGGAGCTACAGCGTTCATATTTTACATGGACATTAAGGTAATAGTGGTGTAGTGCCTTTTGAAAGAAAAAGCTGAAATAGTTAGCTAGAAGGCGTAGAAATAAAGGTTTTAATATAAGCCTTGTACAGGTATTTAATCACCAAGTAACTAGATAAACTTGGCAATAATAACCTACAATGTGGTACAAAAAGTAAGTCTTTGGGCCACAAGGTGTGTCACATTCTATTGTTAGTTGGTAATACCATAGCAATTATTACTTCTTTTTCAAATAAAATAAAATAATAAAAAAAAAAAAAAAATTGGTGAAGCTAAACAACTAGTTGTAAAACCTCGTTGTCCAACCGAGTCGGAAATTCACTGGAGTGTTGAAAACATCAATCAAAATACGAGACATGGCAACAAAACTGCGTCTTTCATGGAGGTCATTACTCATTACACCAGCTATCTAAAACTATTAGTATTTAAAAAGTGAGCTATGCTGAATTTCCGTTTGAATTGTGTAAAGTAGAACGAAAGTAAAGATTTGTGTTGTGCGCTAGGTATTTTTTGGAGTATTGATTGGCGCTATGAATATGGGCCTCGCCTCCCCCCACTTGGAAGCATTTGCCGTCGCCCGCGGAGCAGCGAGCGGTGTCTACAAGATCCTAGAGCAGGAGCCGGGTATCGACAGTATGGGAGAGGAGGGAGCACGGCCGTCCTCTGTAGCGGGAGACATAGAGCTACACAACGTTCACTTCCAGTACCCAGCCAGGCCAACAGTCAAGGTACGTAAACCCAAGGAGTTGAGAGAGCATACCAGTGGCATAGCAACATTTTCTGCCCCCCCCCCCCCCCCCCGCAGTTGTATATGTGGACCCCTCCCCCTCCACCACACAAAACAAATTTTAAAACTTGCATACATTTACGTACAAAAACCAATCAACAAATCAAACGTATCCATACAGCTTTACGAAGGAGAGGTACCGCTTGAACTCCTTTGCTTGATTTAAAGAAACCATCTATTTTTTGTGTTTTATTTGTTACCGACAGAGTTGACTCGATCATTAAACGCACGACTCTGATTCGCGAGGTCCCGGGTTCAAATCCCAATTAGACCGGCAATCCTAACTGAAGTTTTTTTCCGAGGTTTTCCACAATCGTTAATGCTCTCCTTTCTAAGATAGTTAAAATCAGAACTCGAGACTCGAGTTCTGATTCGAAATGTCCATGTAATTGTCGGAACTAAAACACAACATGAATTTAGCCTCTCCTACGACATCAACAAATTAATTGGATGAGCGAAGCGAAGACTTCAATTTCACTGACCCCCAAAAAATTTAGCTCGGGTGTTTTTTTGTTTTTTTCTGTCTGTTTGTTAGCTCTCTACCAGGCAAACAGCATATCCGATCTTGATGAAATTTGGAGGGAACCTTCGAAATCTCTAAACTTAGAGGAGTATTGTTTTTGGGTACAATCAAAGAAATATTTATCATGAATATCGTACTACGTTTAGTGCGATATTTTCGTGACATTTGGGCTGATTCTGACCAAACAGGTGGGGCTACAACGTTTATATTATACATGGACATTAAGGTTATGGTGATGTAGTACCTTTTGAAAGAAAAAGTTGAAAAAGTTAGTCAGAATCCATAGAAATAAAGCTTTTAATATAAGTTTTTTTACGATAAATAATAACAATTGACAAGTAACAATAGAAACTTGACAACAATCACCTACAAAGCGTAGGCAGCAAAACAAAGCACTTGCAAAAGTAAAGATATCCCACGCAAACTATAAACTTAAAAAAGACTCATCCATCAACGCGACTAAAAAAAGCGTTTGCGAAGTTTCCTAGTAGTTACATTACATGCCATCATCGACTTCGTCCCTGTAAGTCAGATAACAGAAAGGTGAGTAAATTCCCGTTGAATCCCCGTTGAAAAGAAACTGGACTCTTACTAATCGATTTCTATACTCGGTCGATTTGGCAAACTAATGCGTCTTTGATTGGATGAGCGAAGCGAAGACTTCAATTTCACCGACCCCCCAAAAAATTTAGCTCGGGTGTTTGTTTGTTTGTTTGTTTTTTTTTGTTTTTTTCTTGTTTTTCTGTCTGTTTTACCGGGCAAACGACATTTATGCGATCTGCATGAAAATTGGAGGGGACCTTCGAAATCTCTGAACTTAGACTTGCTACGTTTTTGGGTACAATCAAAGAAATATTTCTCGTGAATATCGTACTTTTACGATTTTTTCCGAATTTTAGTGCGATATTTTTGTGACATTTGGGCCGATTCAGACCAAACGAGTAGGGCTACAACGTTCATATTTTACATGGACATTAAGGTAATGGTGATGTATTGCTTTTTGAAAGAAAAAGATGAAAAAGTTAGCCAGAATCCATAGAATAAAGGTTTTAATATGAGTTTTTTTTAGGTTTATAATGACAATTTACAAGTTACAATAGAAACTTGACAACAATCACCAACAATGCGTTCAAAAGGCACTTGATAAGTAAATAGTTCCCACGCAAACTAATTTAAAAGAGGGAATAGGACACATTTGGCAGTTGGCAAATAGCTATTCGCTCGGCCAGGAAGCATCCGAGCTAAATACAACTTTACAAAGTTGTCAATAAAGTATATATGGACAGCCCTAAAGTACTCGATTTTCAAACTTTCGTTTTAATTAGTCACAAGATTTCGAATATAGTCAATTTTGTACTTTTTTACAAAATAAAAAAATCTTGAAAATCAAATAATTTAAAAAAATCTAAAATCCAATTTTAGAAAAAGTGTTACTGCTGTAGAGCCCATATTTCCACCTTCGTGACAACCGATCAAAATTTCGCATTTCTGAGGTGTAAGTCAACCTAGAGAACAGGAATATGGCTAAAACCCATGTCCTATAGGGAACCCCAAGTCGAACGCGGGAAGCTAGTTCAGTGCATTGGAAGAGAATGTTCCCATAAGAATAGCATTGGGCAATTTTTTAAACGCTTGTATCTTTTGAACGAGAAGTATTTAAGAAATATCATTCACATTACGTGAATCACCATTCTTTTCTTGACACATCTGATGCATTTAATTTACAAAAGTCGCAACAGAATTTGAATAAACGTTTTAGAAACACATGTATGTTTCGCGTTTTGGAGCGATTCAATAGAAAGAGACGCACGGTAGAAAAGAGAGAGAGAACCAACGCATGCGCACGGCCGACTAGCGAGGAGCAGCTTTGCACGTACAGCATCCAAGTGCACGGCGAACTCGACTGTCCGACATGTTTGTTTCTTCGATTCAACAGCCAATCACGGAGGATCGGCGCGCGACGCAGATGAAAAATGCAAACATCTTCTTGTTAAACTCGAACTCATTTAAATTCTAAACATGGTATTAGAATTCTACTATATGTGATAGTTGAAGAAAAGAATGGTTTATGACGTAATGTGAATGATATTTCTTAAATACTTCTCGTTCAAAAGATACAAGCGTTTTAAAAATTGACTAATGCTATTCTTACGGGGACATTCTCTTCTAATGCACTGAACTCGCTTCCCGCGTTAGACTTGTGGTTCCCTATCCTCTTAAGAGGTACGATTTTGCCAGAATTTGAATTCAAAAACCATTTTCTAGAAAAAGGGCTAACTAAATGGCTTGACAGGGGCCCCCCACGATCGCGGGGGCTGCGGGGGCAGTAGCTACGCCACTGGAGCATACGCACAGTGCATACCCTAGGTGCCAGGTGGCACTACTTAACCTTGAATGTTTATTTTTGTGGGGGCTTAGAGAACTTGTGATGTTTATTTAATTAAGCTAAGATACCTGGTAATTAATTTTAGATTGCAACTGAAAAGAAGGCTACTTAGACATAGTGATGGTGGCTGCCAAATTTGATGATAAATAGACATAGAAGTATTATATACAAAACACAGAAAAACACGAGACGTTTCGTCACAAGGTCTTGATCACTCAGAAGAATAAGAAAGATGGACCTAATATACTCGAGCCGGTTGGCATTCTATCAACATGACATACTTAGACATGGTATGACTGGTGTGGCAAAATACAAATCTGCAACATTGGCATAATAATAGTGAACAATTATTCCAGTTGCTCATTAACTCTTGAGTGAATCCAGTGGCATAACTAAGGGGGCTTTAGGGGGATAACCCCCCCCCCCCCACCCGAAACTACCTCGAGGCTCATATTTTGAAGAGCAGAAACAGTAGTTTGTGGGGTACAACAGTTCACTTACACAATTTGACATGTCAAATGGTGAAACAAATATTATATTTTGCCTATATGCTTTGTCATTACTCATTACCTGCATCAAAAAGGTTGAAACTTACTAAAATGGGCCACTTCTTGTTCATTTTGTTAGTTTTTAAGAGCGCAGGCAGTTGCAGTTGTTTACAAGGTCCGAATGCAAGAAGTTTAGTTTAAGTTTTTGAGCTATTTATTAGTAAGTATTTCAAAACTGCCTCAATTATTGTGCATTTAACATAATTGGATGAGCGTAGCGAGCGTAGCCAGCCAAGCGAAGATTCCATTTCACTACACTGGAGAAAAAAATCCGGAATGTTTTTTTTTTTTTTCTTTCTGTATTTTTGTCTGTCTGTTAACACGATTCCGGCTAAACCGATACTCCGATTGCGATGAAATTTTATGGAGGCCTTCGAAATCTCTGAACTAAGAACTGCCACGTTTTTGAGCGCAATCAAAAAATTATTTCTCATGAAAATCGCAATTTTACGATTTTTTTCGATTTTTAAAAATTTCTTCGACTTATAACTCCTACATGCTTTATCCGATTATAATGATTTTTTCACAGAACCTTAATTTTAAGAATTAATATATTCGTGTAAAATTTGTGCGCAATCGAATAATTATTTCTTATGAAAATTTCAATATTACGATTTTTTCCTTTTTAAAATTACGATTAATTAAAAAAAAAATAAGTTAATTTTTTATTTAATTTGATTTAATTTAAAAAAAATTTCAACAAAGTTCTGATTTTTTCACAGAACAACAGAAAATCCGCAAAACACATGGCAGCTCAATTCACCAATTACGCTCATCCAACAACGCGGCGGGACTTAAGCGTTTTCCTAGTTTTTACACACATAATGGTTTAGTTGGGAAATCAAATTGAAATTTATGTCCATAATCAACTAAGTATTTCATTTCTTGAGTTGCCATTTTTCAGTCAAAACATGACAAAATAACTGCAGTAAAGTGACTTTTTTTCCGCTTTCGGAGAAAGGGCGCCCGGCGGCTGGGGCTTCACCCCAGACCCCAGCTGACAGGCACTTAAACCTCCTCGAAATTATTCCTAGTTACGCCACTGGGTAAATCTATTTAAAATACAATAAGACCTCAATTATCCGAGCCGCTATTATCCGATAGGCGAAAATCAGTAAATCCAAGCTGGTTACGTTGAGATATTTTACGGAACCAAACTAAGACATTAATAATGAAGCACCTTTCATGTAAAGTGAAAACAGTAATTGTAAGAAAATGTGATATGAAAGAAAAGTACGTAATGTTTTGTACGATCTTGAGCTGAATGCAGTGTTAACGTGGTTACAGGTGTTGGAAGGACTGAATCTAAAGATCGCTCACGGTCAGACGGTCGCGCTCGTGGGACACTCTGGTAACGGCAAGTCCACCATCGTACAACTGATACAGAGGCTCTACGACCCAGGAGAGGGAGAGGTGAGTAGAAGCAGCCTGGGGGTGGAGGTAAAATAAAAAAAAAAAAACTAAAATCGCATCTCGTTCAATTTGTGGTTCTTGACGAGTAACAAAATAAAATGCAAAGAACCTTACACTCATTAAAACTATCACCAATATAAAAATTACAATCTTTAAGCATGGAATTATGTTTTAAGATCTTTGAAATGGAAAAGTTAATTTTACAGTTAATTTCATTTATTAAAACATTTAAAAATATTCAATATTCAATAATCACGTTTAAAAAAAGGTATGGTACCACAAGTAGTTAACGATTATGCCAATATGCTTTGAGATGACACAAAAAGCCAAACGCTAATAATTACTCATTAGGGTGTCATTTTCAGGTGAAATTAGATGGAGTTAATATGAAAGACCTGAATGTCCACTGGCTTCGAAGTCGTATCGGAGTGGTTGGTCAAGAGCCGGTGCTGTTTGGAACAACAATCGCCGAGAACATTCGCTACGGAGCCGCAGATGCTTCTGACTTTGACGTTGAGAAAGCGGCACGCGAGGCCAACGCTCACGACTTCATTTCTAAACTACCGCAGGTACAACAAGGCATTACAAGACGTACTCTCATGAGATAAGCTTGGGGAAACGGAACAGATATATTTATTTTTATGTTTACACTTTCCACTTCACTCAACAAAAGACATACATGAATGACATTGATGGTTGATTCAATAATCAAGCATCCGAGGATGGAGCAAAGCAGTCAAAAAATCATGCGATGGCCGAGTGTGATGCTGTTTTAATTGTTCTTCTGTATATTAAAAAGAAAAACATTCTCGTGCAACAATAATGATAATATATTGTAGGGTGTACTTTTTTAGAAGAGATAAAACACAGAGTAAATATTTTAGACTGTTTAACCATCCACTGTTGTTGATGAGCGTAGCGAGCAAAGCGAAGATTCCATTCCACTACACTGGAGAAAAAAATCCGGAATGTTTTTCTTTCTTTTTTCTGTTTGTTTTTGTGTGTTTGTTAACACGATTCTGGCTAAGTCGAAAATCCAATTGCGATGAAATTTTCTGGAGGCCTTCGAAATCTCTGTACTTAGAAATGCCACGTTTTTTGAGCGTAATCAAAATATTATTTCTCATGAAAATCGAAATTTAAACGATTTTTTTTCGTTTAAAAAAAAATCTTCGACTTGTAACACCTACATGCTTTATCTGATTGTAATGATTTTTTCACAGAACCTTAATTTTATGAATTAATTTATTCGTGTGAAATTTGAGCACAATTGAAAAATTATTTCTCATGAAAATCGCAATTTTACGCTTTTTTCATCTAAAAAAAATTTCTTCGACAATAACACCTACATGCTTTATCCGATTGTAATGATTTTTTCATAGAACAACAGAAAATGTGCATAACACATGGCAGCTCAATGTACCAATTACGCTCATCCAACAACGCGCCTGAAAAAGCGTTTGCGAAGCTTCCTAGTTATCACAAATTAAGTGAGATACCATCAGATTAATAATAAATAATAATGTATAATACTGTCATAAAGTAGGCCCACTACAAAATCGTAACTTGCACACAAATATTTACTTTTCAAGACCTTTAGTATAGATGCATAAGATAGTTGAATACAAAATGAACATACCCACATAGATAAATAAACTATACAGACGTGTATGTTGCGCAGGGCTACGACACACTAGTGGGAGAGCGAGGGGCGCAACTATCAGGGGGACAGAAGCAAAGGGTGGCCATCGCCCGAGCCTTGGTACGCAAGCCAGCCATATTGTTGCTGGACGAAGCAACGTCTGCACTCGACAGGGCCAGTGAGGCAAAGGTAAACCATACAATACAAGGACACATGCTGTAAACAACACTGCCACGTAGAAGGATAACAGTGATACATATACAAATTTGGAAAGAAGCATCTCCTAAATATTTAGTATTTAAACATGGTTGGCCTGAGGATAATTGCTTGATGTACGTAGATTAGCAAGGATACTGTCAGCAAGCTAGTAATGTATAAGGGAGCTATCTCATTTTGAAACTAGAATGAATTCATAGGTTTTCAGACATAATTTAGAATACGCAAACAAAACAAAAAATAAATCGAACAAAAACTACGCTGTAATTTTAATTCAAAGAAAGCGAGCTCAATACTAATGCCCTTTTGTTTCAACAGGTCCAAGCGGCACTTGACAAGGCCAGTAAAGGTCGAACCACCGTCGTAGTAACTCACCGCCTTGCAACCATTAGGTCTGCCGATCTGATCGTGGTGATATCTGGTGGCCAAGTTGTGGAGCAAGGAACGCACGAGGAGCTGATGAAGCTTGTTGGGCACTATCATAGTCTGATCACAGCGGACAACACTGCCCCTGAAGGTTTGTATGCAAGAAAAAAGCATGATAAGACACGCACATTAGAGAGAGCCAAGTCAAGTACTAGTACCTACTACTGTTGGGAAAAGTTCGTTTACAACATGTTTAGGGAACAAACTTTTAAGTTTTTAACAGTTCCTCAACTAACTGCGGAAAACCTGACAATTGATGGGAAATTAAATGTGAATTATTTAGATTAACGTACATTTTTAGTCCAGCTATCCAAATATTCTCATTTAAAAGCACACCTGCCACACTGCATCCGCAGTGTGGCAGGTGTCACTAAGATGGACAAGGTACGAAGTAGTGTGATACGGAAGAAAGTGGGAGTTGAGAGCCTAAAGTTCAAGATGGGTAAGGACCGACTACGATGGTATGGCCACATGAGAAGAATGGAGAAGAATAGGATCCCAAGACAAGCATTTGAAGTAGTGAATGAGAGAAGAAGAGTGGAAAGACCTAGGGATAGATGGCAAGACCAGGTACAAGCAGATGTGCAGGAGAGAGGAGAGGATTGGGCAGTGGTGGGAGATAGAGAGAGATGGTGGGAAGACAGGAAAAAGTGGAGAGAGTTGGTATCACGACAAGAGAAAGAAATACACGAAGATCATGTAGTTCAAGAAAATGATGTGTCGAGCTTGGCAGACCGATACTGATTCCGGGGATGCCCAAGAACAATGGTGGAAACACCCCTTTACCCAACTATATAGTTGTTGGAATAAAGAGTAGCAATATATATATATATATATATATATATATATATGTTTAATTTTAAGTTTTCGCGGGTATATGTTAAATAATTATTGTTGAATGGGGCTTTTTTCCGCGAAGAATAACAAGGAGGTTCACATTACTCCTCCCTGCCCGACGTTTCGGAGAAGTCACATTCTCCATCTTCAGGGGCGACGTGTCGACAGAGACTTGTTGCCTTGGGCCTGTCCACTCGCAGACTGATCAATCCTCACGACGTCGTTAGATCTCGATTGGTTTACGTGTACGTCACTCGTCGATTTATCTAATTAAATAAATAAATTGTATTTAGAGTCTACCCACTCAGTTATACAACTGATTTTCAGTGGGGGACTTTAAATCAAAGCGACCAAGCCAACCCTGTAGGCCCCGACGCAATCGACGAGTGAGCGATAACCAACCAAAGATCGATATTTTTAATAGGAAATATAGCAATCAGTGGTATGGACAGTGCGAACACCCGCGAATCAACGCCAGAATCAACAAGGCCGATTCAGAACAACTCTGAAATTTATTATGTGCTTCGTTGCTAGGACGGCTCCAAAGTCACCGTTTACAAACTCCTAAGACAAGAACTGATGGACTTAAGTCCAAATCAGAAGTTAAAAAACTTCTGACTTTAGCGGGAATCGAACCCTGGACCTACTGCATTGGAAGCAGATACGCTAACCACAAGACCAACGAGCCACACAAGACCAACGAGCCACACGATCTACTCCTCGTCACAGGTCCGGTTTTGGTTGTAGTGACGTCAGCAACAAGACAGCTCTGATACGTGTTGACGTCACTACATTACAGGTGGTGTCAGGAAGTGGCACATGTGGTGGCGGACGTGGTTTTTGTTGGTGAAGCTGTAAAACGGGCTTCCAGGACGGAGGCAGTCTTTGTCCATCATCTCGTTTATTGAGACTCGTCGGTCGCTTCTCAATCTCGATAGCCTCACGGATAATTCGTACTGGAAGCTCTTTTTCTCTATGTTAGCATCTATCAAAGAGCTTCCAGTACGAATTATCCGTGAGGCTATCGAGATTGAGAAGCGACCGACGAGTCTCAATAAACGAGATGATGGACAAAGACTGCCTCCGTCCTGGAAGCCCGTTTTACAGCTTCACCAACAAAAACCACGTCCGCCACCACATGTGCCACTTCCTGACACCACCTGTAATGTAGTGACGTCAACACGTAAACAGAGCTGTCTTGTTGCTGACGTCACTACAACAAAAACCGGACCTGTGACGAGGAGTAGATCGAAATTAGATGAATCGACGAGTGACGTACACGTAAACCAATCGAGATCTAACGACGTCGTGAGGATTGATCAGTCTGCGAGTGGACAGGCCCAAGGCAACAAGTCTTTGTCGACACGTCGCCCCTGAAGATGGAGAATGTGACTTCTCCGAAACGTCGGGCAGGGAGGGGTAAGTGTGAACCTCCTTGTTATTCTTCGCGGAAAAAAGCCCCATTCAACAATAATTATTTAATATATATATAAAAGCATTGTGTATGACTGGACAAAGCTTAAAATCATAATCAAATTCGCAGACGAACAGTACAAACAATTATAGCTAAAAATGTGCTGTCGTGCTTTTTATTTATTTATTTATTTATTTATTTAACGTCTATCCTATTCAGTTATAAAAACTGATTTACAAAGGAGGACAACTAAATAAATCTAATTACATAGATGCAGACACAACAATGAACTTTGAAATAGTAATATTACAACAATGCATTACAATGCAACTACGCCTACATTTTCCCATCGATCAAGATAATTTTTTTTGTCCATAAAGGTGATTAGGGTTGCCAACTCTGATCACGGGAAAAACCGGCCTTCCATGTAAATTCGTGGGAAAGGGACCAAGCACAGGGGGTTTGGGGGGCAGAGCCCCCTAACTAGAGGCGAAAATTTTGAAATTCAGCTTTTTAGATTGCATTTGGTGCGTTTTAGAATAAAGTGGTTGGCTGGATGATGTACCAAAACAATGTAGTTTTTGTGCAGTCAAAACTAGAAAACCACCAAAAATAAAAAAGTCACTGAGGTAATAGTCCTAGATAATAATATTACATCCGCTGATATGCCGAGTATTCATAATTCGAGTAGGCAATGGGCATATTTTTATTCATAAGTAATTTCGGCCTAAGGATAATAAATTCCAAATAAACCACAAATAATTTTTTTTGTCTTAATTTCAATTTGTCATCATCACGATTCTCAAAGCAGTAAATTAATATTACGTAAACAGCATTAACAGATTTAAAGGAATTATGATCAATTAACAAGTTTACTTCTTAATCGTGAATGAGTATTTAGCAGTTGATCTTGCTGCTTGTAGGAGAGTCTTGTTGGACTTTATTTTTTCGCGGAGAGTCAATTTCATCGTTGGATTCGTGCACAAACTTCCCGTATGAACGGCATTGACAGTGGACTGCAGTGCAGTGTGGCAGTCTTTGGCCAGCCTACTGCCTTGTTCGCTGTCTGGTGAGGGGGTTGGCGGGTTAGGTCAAGGGGAAGTGGAGAAGAGCAATGTTTACTAATAAAGTGGGATTTGGGATTTGGGAAACGATGATAAGGATGGTTATTAAAAATTTATTTTAGTTTCTTGTGTATATTTAGTAATATTTTTAGTATAATGGGTTATTTACGTAAAAAAACCGGCAACACTATTGCCGGTCGAAGGGACTGACCGGCAACCGGCCAAGTGGGGAAAAAACCGGCATGCCGGTCAAAAACCGGCCGGTTGGCAACCCTAAAGGTGATACATGGCTCGTTTTTCACATTTTTGTCTTGTTTGATCACACAACATTTAAAAATACAATCTGTGTCTTATTCTTAAATGGAAAAAAGGCTTTTTACGAGAAATGAGTACTACCAAAGATAAGTCATGTGGTACTACAGTAAAACCTCCATTATCCGATCACCGATTATCCGATCACCCGTATTATCCAAGCTCCATTCAGACGCCGCGCTTTTTTAAATGTACTCACATACATTTGTAGGCCTAGCGGTGGGCGCGACACGTGATTCCAAATGTCTGCCTGCCCAGCGAGTATTGCCCATGCCTACAAGTGAGTGCAAGAGAGATAGATGCGGCGATATATCTCGACCCCCGAGCAGTGTCTGGCATGGCCTGGCCGCCTGCGCTAACTAAGTGCGCGTACGTTCCAACCGACTCACAGTCACAGCTGATCAAAGATGGTTGTTGTGGAACTAAGTGGAAGAAGAATTGTGATGCGATCATGTTTCAACCGATTCACGAAATTTGTAATCACGACGCATTGAATTGTTATTCCTGAGATTTCTTTCCCAGGCTTATCTTGCTACGAGAGCTTCAGCGCGGGCGATAGTAGTGAGAGGTTTTCCCACATGAGAGAGAGAGAGAGAGAGAGAGAGAGAGATAGATAGATAGATAGATAAGGGTCTTTATTGTAAGGCAGGATTAAGGCTAGTGAAGCCTTATCTTCCATCCAACCTAATACTAATAATAATAATAATACATTTGATAATGAAGAGAACATAACATGATTATATAAAATATTGAAATAATAAATTAAATACATTATGGTAGCATTATTGCAAAGTTAAAATTTTCTAGGTGTATATTAATGTTATGCAAATTATGAATTTTGAATCGATTTTTCAAATCTTCAATAGTTTAAGAAACATTCATTCATCCATTCACACAAAAGTACAAAATTAATATAGCTTTAGACATTGTGTGCAGAAATACAGGTGAGCAGGAGCAGGTTGTGGTATGCATTACTCAATCATTAATTTAACAAAGGCTGTAGCGACTGATGTTTATAGCTGTTAATTAATTATAATTACTCAAGTAATGTTGATGTACTTTATGCTTGAAAGTGTCGTAACTAATTCCGTAAACATCCCTGATGCTCGTTGGGAGAGTATTCCAGACTCGAATAGCGTTTATTGTAAAAGAGTGGTCAAGAAGATTGGTTTGCATTCTAGGCCAACTGCGTCGAGTCAAGTTGGATTGCATTGACTTGATCGCTGGCTGCCGCAGCCCTAGTTTAGGCCTTGACATGTGTTTTTGTTACGACATGACATTTCTGAATTGTTGGATGAGCGTAGCGAGCGAAGCGAAGATTCCATTTCACTACACTGAAAAATAAAATCCGGAATGTTTTTGTTTTTTTGTTTTTTTCTTTCTTTCTTTCTTTCTTTTTTTTGTATTTTTGTGTGTTTGTTAACACGATTCCGGCTAAACCAATACTCCAATTGCCATGAAATTTTATGGAGGCCTTCGAAATCTCTGAACTTAGAACTGCCACGTTTTTGAGCACAATCGGAAAATTATTTCTCATGAAAATCGCAATTTTACGATTTTTTTTTATTTAAAAAAAATTTCTTCGACTTATAACACCTACATGCTTTATCCGATTTCAATTATTTTTTCACAGAACCTTCATTTAATAAATTAAAATATTCGAGTAAAATTTGAGCACAATCAAAAAATTATTTTTCATGAAAATAGAAATTTTGCGTTTTTTTTCTTTTTAAAAATTTTTTTTTGACTTATAGCTCGGCTCCTTAGATACCAAACAGGCTTAAGTTCGGGGTTAAATTATAGAGGCGTGAATTTTGGATCATTTACTCGGAAAAACGTGCTTAGTAATTTGCCAGGTGGTCCCAATCGATTTTTGCCCCCGTTCAGGGGTGACCATGGTGCAAAGTTAGGGGTTGACATTATTTTCAAATGGACTAGGGGTGAGCCTAATAGAAGTAAAAGTGTGGTATTTAAACATTATGTTTAAGTATTTATTCAATTTAATTATTTAAATCTAAAAAATGTTTTATTTTTAACAGGGGTGTCCAGAATTGTTATTTCGAAAATTCGTTCAAAATGCTAGTACCTAAGTAGGCCTATAGCTTGTGATGATTCATCTTTCGGGGATAAGTGATAGAAGCGTGAATTTTGGATCATTTACTCAGAAAAATGCAATGAGTCATTTGCCTGTGGGTCCGCATCGAAAAATGTTCCCGTTCAGGAATGACCATGGTGCAAAGTTAGGGGTTGACATTATTTTCAAATGGAATAGGGGTGAGCCTAATAGAAGTAAAAGTGTGGTATTTAAACATTTTGTTTAAGTATTTATTCAATTTAATTATTTAAATCTAAAAAATGTTTTATTTTTAACAGGGGTGTCCAGAATTGTTACATTTGCCCTTATTTCTAAAATACGTTCAAAATGCTAGGAAGCATAGCTTGTGATGACTCATTTGAAAGGAATTTAAACACTGAACACGAATTTCATACATAATCAAAAGTCAAGGTCACCGGGGTCAATCAGGGTCACGACCTTTAAAATTTATTTATTATTTTGTTGTCCAATCACCATGAACAGACCATATAAAAGTGTTTATGTTGATACTTTTTACCTTAATCGTTCGTCCAGGATAATATATGTACATAAAAAGATCAATTCTATATTCAGGGTTGTACAAAATTACTTTCTGGGTCGTGAGTTTTCCAATATACTGTTAATTGCGCCACCATAGGTTGTGACCACTCATTTTGAAGCTAATCATAAGTTGGTCACGGTAATGCTTTTCACTTACGTGTAGAAATTAATTAATAATATTAACTAAAAGTACGGCGTTGGGCAAGGGAGGTGTAACAATACACACAATCATACGGTTTCAGTAGATAGTAAACTTAGTCAGTAGCATACCTTAGCTTACAAATTGCACTCCCCTTTGCACTCACGACCCAGAAAGTAATTATGTACAACCCTGAGTATAGAATTGATCTTTTTATGTACATATTATCCTGGACGAACGATTAAGGTAAAAAGTATCAACATAAACACTTTTATATGGTCTGTTCATAGTGATTGGACAACAAAATAATAAATAAATTTTAAAGGTCGTGACCCTGATTGACCCCGGTGACCTTGACTTTTGATTATGTATGAAATTCGTATTCAGTGTTTTAATTCCTTCAAATGAGTCATCACAAGCTATGCTTCCTAGCATTTTGAAGTATTTTAGAAATAAGGGCAAATGTAACAATTTTGGACAACTGTGTTAAAAATAATAATTTTTTTAGATTTAAATAATTAAATTGAATTAATATTATACCAAAATGTCTAAATTCCACCCTTTTACTTCTATTAGGCTCACCCCTAGTCTATTTGAAAATAATGTCTACACCTAACTTTGCACCATGATCACCCCTGAACGGGAACATTTTTCGATGTGGACCCACAGGAAAATGACTCATTGCATTTTTCTGAGTAAATGATCCGAAATTCAGACTTCTATCACTTATCCCCGAAAGATGAATCATCACAAGCTATAGGCCTACTTAGGTACTAGCATTTTGAATGAATTTTCGAAAAAAACAATTCTGGACACCCCTGTTAAAAATAAAACATTTTTTTAGATTTAAATAATTAAATTGAATAAATACTTCAACAAAATATTTAAATACCACACTTATACTTCTATTAGGCTCACCCCTAGTCTATTTGAAAATAATGTCTACCCCTAACTTTGCACCATGGTCACCCCTGAACGGGAACATTTTTCGATGCGGACCCACAGGCAAATGACTCATTGCATTTTTCTGAGTAAATGATCCAAAATTCACGCTTCTATCACTTATCCCCGAAAGATGAATCATCACAAGCTATAGGCCTACTTAGGTACCTACTAGCATTTTGAACAAATTTTCGAAAAAAACAATTCTGGACATCCCTGTTAAAAATAATACTTTTTTAGATTTAAATAATTAAATGAAATAAATACTTGAACAAAATGTTCAAATACCACACTTTTACTTCTATTAGGCTCACCCCTAGTCCGTTTGAAAATAATGTCAACCCCTAACTTTGCACCATGGTCACCCCTGAATGGGGGCAAAAATCGATTAAGACCACCTGGAAAATTACTCAGCACGTTTTTCTGAGTAAATGATCCAAAATTCACGCCTCTATCACTAAACCCCGAATGGTTTGTCTAAGCAACCAGGCTATTATAACACCTACATGCTTTATCCTATAGACCAGGAGCCAGACCGTGTGGATTTTTTTTTCGTTCACCCCACTTAACATCTCAAATCTGACTTGACCACATGTTAGTATGCACCTTATGAAACAGCCCCAGGTAGTTCGTCACTTCGAATTGTGGTATACGTTTTTTTTTAGAGGCCATTTTGTTTTTGAATGTGCGATCATTGAAACGCTTACTCACTACTGTCTTCAAATGTACATAATGCGTCACACAGTTGATCGATTTTATTTTTTCTTATACGGATTTGTAGGTAATTGTATGTTGTAACTATTGTTTAAAACCAATTTTTAATAATAATTTGATTTCATTGTTAAAAATTGCAGACACGGCAAAAATAGTGTAAATAATTTCACTCAAATGTGATTCAAGTAAAAATTCAACATTTTTTTTGAACTGCTAGCGTGATGTTTTTATACTTGACAATGATTTATAAAATATATTTATGAACTAAACTAATAAAATATATATATCATTTTGGAATTTAGAAGATAATCGTTGAAGGATGAGCATTTTCAGTGGATTGAGCGCTATTTAACAATGTTTTTAATCCAATTTCATTTTGTCCTCGTTTGTATAGAATTATACTTTGAAAGTTATTTCAACCAACAATACAAGCAAATGGTAAAATAGAATGATACTATAACAATGTGTGTTAAAGATATTTTTCATTATAGTCAATTTTACAGGATTTTCTGTTTAAAAAGTGGGAAAAGTGGAAAAGTGCGATTTTCACGTGACAAATTTAATTGGTTGCACTTACATACTTGGAAAGTCTAATATTATAGATTTTATAGGTTCTCTGAAAATTTCATCCACATCGCAGCAGTAGTTTGTCTCGGAAAGCGAAAAACAAACTCCAAAGTGTACAAATAATAGAAAAATATCTTAAAATTTATATTTGATGATACATTTTTACTTGTTTGCAATAAAAACCTGTCAGTTTGTAGTATTTTTATATTTTACTTTAATGTGGTTTGAATTTTATGGTATTGTAGACTTTTTTGTAGTGGTTATCTCGCAAGTATGTTTCATTGTATGGCCAATTGGAACCCTCGTTCCAAAGCTATTTTCGGCTAGTTAAGCCTAAAAATCGTACAAATCGTAAAGAAAGCGTACAAATTGCCCAGATTATTATTATTATCATTTATAAATTTATTATAAAGTCTGAAGTTAGAGATTTTAAAGGTTCTCTGAAAATTTAATAAAAATCACACAAGGCGTTTTTATTGGAAACCAACAAAACGAACACAAAATTGTACAAATAATAACAACTGAGCACAATTCAACGTTGTTTAATGATAACTATGACTAAATTAAAATAATTTGCTCCTAAGGGAAGACAGTTTAAGAATAAAATGGATGATAAAATGATGCTGTTGGTCAGAAGACTAGACCAATGTACAAACAAACCCACAAGGATTGAATACCAGGGAGTGCAGAGCGGCCAGGTTCGCTTGAGACTCAACCTCAGGGTTAGTCGGTCTTGACAACATCAAATCCAAGGTTCAAGAACAACCTGTAATTGTTTGCTTGCCCTTTTAAAGACTGTCACTTAATCTTCTGGGTTGTCTTGAAAACTGGGAGACCCTGTCGTTTCTTCTCCAGGAATACTAATTTATGTACCTATGTAAATCTTCATCTTCCTCACTGTCTGAATGTTCGAATACATTATTAGAGTTACACACTTGGGTACTTGGGTTTTGACAGTCTTCATTCGCCATACAACCACATGCTTCAGTACACGAAAGGTTGTTCGCCCTACATGTGCAATCTTTTCGACGGCACTGAGATTTCTTGCAGTTACATATTGTTAACTCGATCAAACCACGAGGCGCAGGCTCTTTGGTCATTAGTACAGGTTGCAGAATACCATCGCAGAGACTCCAACCATGTTCTTCAGGTGCAGGCAATGCCTGTCTTGCTTCAAGCGCTTTTCTCCATATGAATGACTGGTAGTTTGATCTCCTTATATGATGAAGAAGACTGTCCGATGTTGGAGGAAGAACCTCATTTTTCTGCCCCTTTTGGCAAAATATCCAGTACCTTACAGCATCAGTATTATTTCCAGCTCTTTCGGTTTTGGTATACAAGTTGCATACAAACGACTCACATGCTGATATAGTGGTCGGAGTAAGAACAACATCTTTTCCTAAGCGACACACATTCTTCTGATGCAACTCAGACTGACACATTGTTTTGAAAGCAGTCTTCTTACCAATGCCTAGCAACGAACTAGTGGAATCGCACCCAGTTAGAGCATGGAATGGTATTAAAACACTGCACAGTTGAGGACCCAATGCACCTGCCAGTTTGTGAATCGGAATATATCGTGCATTGTCCTTAACCCCGGTACGGAACCACATTTCTGGACAGCCAATAGTGATGTAGTGTGCTACAGACAATACCACTACATCTGTGTCTGGCGATTGGATTATTATTCTTTTGTGGTCATGTGCTGCATGCTTGGCATGAAGAAGTATCCTTGTGTCTGCCTCTTCTTGATCCGTGACAAGTGACTCTATCCTCACAGTGTCCTCTGGTCAAAAGAACAGCTCTCTTGTCGTCCATAAACCCACCACCAAGAATAATTTGCTGGCCAGCTTGAAGGTTTTCTATTGCCATTTTGCACCAAGTCTCCGACATGAATGCACAAAGATTTACCTTGTTTTTTGGATTCGCAATGTACTTGGACCACTGTTTTGGAATTGGCGTTCCTGGGCCTTGGATTTTTATTTCAAATGCCGTTGAAGCCGCTCTTTGTAGTCGTTCTCCAGCTTCCAATTCCAATTCCAAAGGTTCCAATTGGTCATACAATGGAACATACTTGCGAGATAACCACTACAAAGTCTACAATACCATAAAATTCAAACCACATTAAAGTACAATATAAAAATACTACAAACTGACAGGTTTTTATTGCAAACAAGAAAAAATTTATCATCAAATATAAATTTTAAGATATTTTTCTATTATTTGTACACTTTGGAGTTTGTTTTTCGCTTTCCGAGACAAACTACTGCTGCGATGTGGATGAAATTTTCAGAGAACCTATTAAATCTATAATATTAGACTTTCCAAGTATTTAAGTGCAACCAATTAAATTTGTCACGTGAAAATCGCACTTTTCCACTTTTCCCACTTTTTAAACAGAAAATCCTGTAAAATTGACTATAATGAAAAATATCTTTAAAACACATTGTTAGTATCATTCTATTTTACCATTTGCTTGTATTGTTGGTTGAAATAACTTTCAAAGTATAATTCTATACAAACGAGGACAAAATGAAATTGGATTAAAAACATTGTTAAATAGCGCTCAATCCACTGAAAATGCTCATCCTTCAACAATTATCTTCTAAATTCCAAAATGTTATATATATTTTATAAGTTTAGTTCATAAATATATTTTATAAATCATTGTCAAGTATAAAAACATCACGCTAGCTGTTCAAAAAAAATGTTGAATTTTTACTTGAATCACATTTGAGTGAAATTATTTACACTATTTTTGCCGTGTCTGCAATTTTTAACAATGAAATCAAATTATTATTAAAAATTGGTTTTAAACAATAGTTACAACATACAATTAACTACAAATCGGTATAAGAAAAAATAAAATCGGTCAACTGTGTGACGCATTATGTACATTTGAAGACAGTAGTGAGTAAGCGTTTCAATGATCGCACATTCAAAAACAAAATGGTCTCTAAAAAAAAACGTATACCACAATTCGAAGTGACGAACTACCTGGGGCTGTTTCATAAGGTGCATACTAACACGTGGTCAAGTCAGATTTGAGATGTTAAGTGGGGTGAACCAATTTCGTTAATATCGCTCCTACAGGAATTAGCTCCTGGTCTACTATTGTAATGATTTTTTCACAGAACCTTAATTTTATGAAATTATATATTCGTATGAAATTTGAGCGCAATCGAATAATTATTTCTTATAAAAATCACAATTTTTCGATTTTTTTCTTTTTTTAAAATTATGATTAAATTTAAAAAAAAAATAAGTTTATTTTTTAAAATTAAATTTAAAAAATCTTGAACATAGTTATAATTTTTTTAAAGAACAACAGAAAATCCGCATAACACATGGCAGCTCAATGCAACAATTACGCTCATCCAACAACGCGGCGGGACTTAAGCGTTTTCCTAGTAGTAAATAATAACAATTACACCTACGGGAGTGTTTCCCGATTAACCAAATCTAGAAAAAAAAAATGTAGGCCTAATTGTGTACGTGTGTTTGTGAGCTTGATTTACAAGCTATTAAATCATTTGGTATACCCTGTATGAAGTGTTTTGTGTGTATTTTATGTTTCTTTATCCATTGCATGTGTCATAATATAATTTTACCATATCAGGCTATGCTACGAGAGCAAATAAGCAAAAAATCGCGATCATCCGAGTTTTTCGATAATTCGAACTGCACCCGGTCTCATCCAGCTCGGATAATAGAGATCTTACTGTACTACTATTCAGGCATCGGTCGAGATGATGATAACAGAATAAGAAAACGTTGATTTCCCTTTATGTAATCTGAAAAGTGCGAAAGTACTGCATTTTAGATGCCGAGAGTACGCACAGAAGCTTCTTAATAGGAAGCCGGCGTGATTTGATGTTCGGTGCGTTCCTTGTCCTGCAGCCATAAATTATTACTTCTTAATACAACTTGGCATACTTGATGATGAAGGACATCTATATGCCCCTATCACATCAGATTTTTTATATTTTATCATAGATCAATCAGAAAATGCATAGTTATTAGAGTAGGGTGTCTTTGACCATTTTGACAGATTCTAAATTCTAGAAAATATAATTTACCTATTTTTGTTTATTTTCTACAATCAATTAATGGAAACGTGACACATTAGATGCCTTCATAACTAATTTTTACATAATTTTATAAAATCACAAATAGATGGGAATAAAATTGTCTGAGAAATTTGAAAGCACGTAAATGAGCATTAAAAATTTATTCCTGATGTTTAAAATAGCTTCAAAATGAAGTGAGTGTACACAAAACTGCAAATAGCCCACTGTAGAGCCAACCGGTATTGTTTTACTTGCAGATGCAAATAAGGCAAAACAAAATGGAGAAAGACAAAAGAAAGACTCGATCTCAGCCATGGAAAGGAAGATCTCAAAAGCTGATTCTCAAAGCAAATACAGGGCCGAATCAGATAAGGTTTGTTAAAGGGGCTATTACCCCAAACAAATCCCACATAATCTATAGCATAATATTACACTAAAATGACTGTTTAAATTTGTTTATATTGTAACTGATTTTAAACAAATTTTTCTATTTTTATGATCCAGCAATTTGCGAAAATTGTTGTTTTAGGAAATGTCTTAAATCGACTTTAACCTGCTTCTTTTTGTTCCAATACAAATTAGAGCATCGTACTAATCTAAAATGGCCCTTTTTAACATTGTGTCTTGTAACTGTGCACAAATATTCTCAAACTCACAAAAATATGCAGTCCAAAATCACACCTCTTCTCGGTAATCAGCATATTTTGACCAAACTACTTACCCAAAATACAAAACACAATACTTGTAGAGGATTTACATAAAAGACTGTATAGTATGGTTTAATGGCCAATATTTTTTAAAAATCAAAATCATCCAAGGTCACGGGGCATAAAGATCATCCCCATGTTATTTCTTATGGAAGATTTTTGCCGGTGGGACCTAGCTAGAAAAATACCAATTTTGACAATTTTTTTCAGGTTATGGTGGACCCAATAATTTATCTATTTATTTCTTAATTTATAACTACTAGTAAGCCTGAATGAAATATATTTTTTGAGTTTAGCGGGTAAATACCCCTTTAATCAATAATTTATCATTTCTAATGGAAATGTCAACGGGTAGGCCTATCCTTTTCCCCCCACGGAGTATGTGGGTACAGTTTCAATCGAACTAGAGGTTAGATCAGGGATTTTTTTTTCAGAACTTGGTAATCAACCATGTATAGGCATACGCATCCCATAATCATGGGCCATACCCGAATATCAAAATTCTCAAACCAAACTCGTAAAAATAAAATAAACACAGACAGACTATAAATTTCTTTAGCGTGCCTGCATAGGCCTACACTCGCTACAAATAAAGAGGATGTACCCACATTCTAAAAATATTCCCAATTCCTACCCAGACATTTTAACTGATGGTGATAGTTCCACATTTGAAATAGTACCTGTTATCCTCATTACCCGTTATATTCCTTAAAATAATCTCATTATGGTATTTCAATGATTGCATTCCGTTAACTGCTGGACGTACTGAACCAGTAAGCTAGCTTCACTGCATCCATTCTGTTAAATGCTGTCAGCAGTGGGATGAGCGTTCCGTAAATTGCAGGCCCAGCGCCTTCAGCAACTGGAAATGCTGGAGGTTTTTCGCTCAGTATCACCAGTAAACAATCTAGTGTCATGGCGGCGTTGAGATGTCAGTTTGCTTTCAAAGGCAATAAATTGCTTTATTTGTCCAGAAAAAAAGAGATGAGATATTACAGTGGACTAAAAATATTTGACAAAAATACTTGGGGAAAAGCTAAGGATATTTATTTGTGAGCTTACACCTACATTTGAATTCATTGGATGAGCGTAGCGAGCGAAGCGAATATTCCATTTCACTACACTGGGGGGGAAAAATTCCGGAATGTTTTTTTTTTTGTATTTTTGTCTGTTTGTTAACACAATTCCGGCTAAACCAATACTCCAATTACGATGAAATTTTCTGGAGGTCTTTGAAATCTCTGAACTTAGAACTGCCACGTTTTTGAGCGCAATCGAAAAATTATTTCTTGAAAATCGCAATTTTACGATTTTTTTTCATTTTTAAAACATTCTTTGACTTATAACACCTACATGCTTTATCCGATTGTAATGATATTTTCATATTAACTTAATTTTATGAATGTATATATTTGTGTGAAATTTGAGCGTGATCGAAAAATAATTTCTCATGAAAATCGCAATTTTACACTTTTTCGTTTAAAAAAATACGCTCATCCAGCAACGCGCCTGAAAAAGCGTTTGCGAAGCTTCCTAGTAGCTTGCAATTAATAGGTCAATGGCTTTGGGCCTAGGGCCAGGCTAGATGACGGCTTTGAATATTCCGCCAAGAGAGTTTATTAAACACAATTATTTTCCTGACATCTACATTGCTTGTGCTGGATGCTGCAAATAATAGTTAACAAAACCCTATGATTATGAACTAATGTGCAGGAAGATGCAGAGGATACTTACCACTCCCCACTCACACGCATCATGGGTCTGAACAAGCCCGAGTGGGCTTACATCGTCGTGGGATGCATCGCAGCTCTTGTTGTGGGGTGTACGCTCCCTTTTTTTGCGGTGCTCTTCGGTGAAGTGTACAGGGTACGTAGTGACTGCAACAAAGTGGCCATATGTGGATCAAACAGGGTATCTACAGTCAAAACTCAAAAGGCATTACAACCAATTTTATGTCTTGGTAACAAATGTAACAAAATTACTTTTCACCCCAAAACTGCTTAGGTCTACACATAACGCCATGTCGTTATAAGAATAAAATATAAAAATAATATTTATTTTAAATCTCTTGGAGGTTGTTGAAATGACTTGATTGCTGGGTGATAAGTTTTATTTTGTTTGCAAAAGGTAGCTAATTGCACAACACAGTTATACACCAAATCTTTATATTGGACAGATGTAAATAGATGTGAATGTAAATCAATAACATAAATTAAATGTGATGAACTGAATTGGATAATAAAAATTGTTTTTTCATAGTAGGCCCACACATAGTGTACAAACTAAAGACTAATAGTTTTACCATCAGTTAGAATCGATTTTTTTTTTTTTTAACTACAAACTTTTTTTCACTCAAACTCTTTTTAAGTTTGAGTTTGAATTTTGAATGTTTGCACATCCCTAATGTGTTTTATTTTTGAACAGGTGCTGTCTTTAGAGGACGCGGACGAAGTCCGAGAGCAAACTTATACCAACTGCATTTTGTTCATTGTCCTTGGAATTCTTGCTGGATTGGGCACTTTTCTTCAGGTATGTATTCAATTCATCAATTTAATTTAAGTCAATCAATTTGTCATGTACTATGGTTAGGGATGCACATCGATACTTTTTTCATTATCGATTATCAAAATGGTAATGTCATTATCGAATCGGTAATATTGATATCATCAACAAAGCCTGTTCCTGTGCATATAAGTGGAACCTCAAGTGTGGCAAGTGTAAGTTAAAACAATACAATAGCATTCCGTTTGCTGCCTCGCTGTCTTTGATGTCATGTGTTTGGCTTCTGTTATCAACTAGCTCATTTCCAAACATAATTGTGTGACACCATCATCCCATCCAGTGCATGGCACAACGTGAGATAATCTCCGTCTTTGAAGTTTTGGTTTGTGCCACTATTGACCAATTATTTGATATTTCGATTATCGATAATGAATTTTGGTTATCGATTATCGTAATTATATTTATTATTGATTATCGATCGATAATATCGATTATGGTGTGCATCCCTAACTATGGTGTTTGTTAAATTATTTGGTACTCAATGACTAGTTATATCTATTGATTGTTTATTAGGTAGTAGTTTTTATGATTAAAATTAAGGATGGTAGGCCCCCATTGCCTGTACTGTAATATGCTGCTCAGTGCAAAGTAAAATGTAGGCCTACTATGTATTATTATGGCAGTTTTCTATCAGTTTAAAATGTACGGTCTTTACTGAACTAGGTTACTTCTCATTTGAGGTAACACATGTACACAACAATATACTATCTTTTAGAGATCCATGCACACATGTACAGAATGTGACATGAAGTAAACCAACTCAACAACTAATATCCGCCTGTCTTCATTAGGGATACATGTTCACTATTGTTGGCGTGCGCTTGACGATGCGCCTACGAACAACAGTATTCAAATCAATCTTGCAACAAGAAATAGGATGGTTCGATGAAGATCGCAATAGTGTTGGAGGACTTTGTGCCCGACTAGCGGGAGATGCAGCTAGCGTACAGGGGGTAAGTGTTACTGTTAACCACTACTGGTGTATTAGTATGTGTAATGTTCATAATGTTTATGTTGGTGCGAAGATCAGTGTTTCTCGAGGGATGTGCAAAACATACTAGATGACGAATCAAATACTATTAGTCCTACTCACTAATACTATTAATTTAAAATGCCAAAGATTGTGTTACAACTGGTGACAGTTATTATTGTCTGGACCTACCAAGCCAAATGGCATGCAACAAACATTTACGCTCCACTTACAGACGAGACTGGCAAATATTTGAAGAGTTCATCAGCCAATATTTTAATTGATTGATATCAATATTATATGTAATTGCATTATGGCATTAAATGCACATGGTATTTGAAGTTTTAACTATATATACTTTATTGCATATGTTTGCATATGTTTTCATATGTTATCTTGTTAACTGGCATGGCAAAAATGTATATGGTAACTTATGAAATTGACGACTCGAAATGGGCGGAGCTGAAAACGATCGATAGGTCACGTGACTAGTATTGGGTATAAATCCTTATTTCGCAAGTTGGCGCCTGCTGAACGGCGCATCACTTATCACGCTCTAACTTTTATTCTATTCATTATTTAGACAACACTTAAATGAATAATATTTAGCAAACATATCATTCCTTGTAATAGCGATTATTTTGATTTTTTTGACCAAGTCGTTAGCTTGTTATAACAATGTACGCATCACACAAGTGAAAATTATCAATGGCTTAAGTTTTCTCATTAATTAATTTGACAAAAAACTACTGATCGGATTTTGACAAGGATTCTTTGTAAAAATGCATCAGACTGTTTAGACAAGAAATAAACAAACTTTCTAGATAGAAAGTGCACTGAACGAAAATTTTACAGCATAGAGTAATATGCAGCGTGCACTTTTTCACGGCTCATCCGCACGTCAAGAGTGCGTATTTTAGATAAAAACACATACCCTGCATATTACTCTATGCTGCAAAGTTTCGTTCAGTGCACTTTCTATCTAGAAAGTTAGCTTATTTCTTGTCTAAAAAGTCTGGTGCATATTTTTAAAGAGGTCTTGTCGAAATCCGATCAGTAGTTTTCGTCAAATAAATTATTGAGAAAACTTAAGTTATTGATAATTTTCACAGGAATGATGCGTACATTGTTATAACAAGCTAACGACTGTGTCAAAAAAATCGAAATAATCGCTATTACAAAGAATGATATATTTGCTAAATATTATTCATTTAACTATTGTCCAAATAATGAATAGAATAAAAGTTAGAGCGTGATAAGTGTTGCGCCGTGAAGCAGGCGTCAACTAGCGAAATGAGGATCTATACCCACTAATTCCGCCATGTTGCCTCGTGACGTCAGGAGGCGGGTACAATTCAAGTCGTCAATTAGCCTAAGTAAAATGTTGCAAAATCCTATAGAATCTGTATGGAGAAATACGGAACAAAGCCGTTATGCAATACAAATATAGCTGATGTTTACTCTACAATTTGTTGTTAGTTTCTTCTGTCCATGGAATGAAAATGTTAAGAGTCAACTATACCTATTTGAAACTTCTTTGGGAACTTTTCATGCTTCCAGTTGTCATCTGATAAGACATGCAATTTAGCGGCATTGTCAAGCAAAGAGATAATATAGTAGTGAAAGATTACTAAACATTATTGAGCAATACGCACAAATAAATTCCGAAAATTACCAATTTTGATGATTTTACAAAAATCAAAAATCCTAAAAATGCATTTTTATTTATTTCGACTTTTTTGTGATGGTTAAAATAAATGTGCTTCTATCAAAGACTGTATATACATGACCATAACATGTGTGCAAAGTGTGATAACAATCTGATAAAAACTGGCTTCAGGAAAAGCTCCAGAAAAAAATCATGGTACTGTAGACTCTTAATAGCATGCCATTTGGCAAGGTAGCACTAGCGTTTAATTGTCGCCGCCTTCCTTATATGGGAAAAACATGATTTTTTGCAAATTATAATAGAATGGTATAGTGTTTGGTTGCATTTATGTAGGCCTAGATGAAGAAAATAATACTAATCCCCAATGAAGAACCCATATTGTGATTTGAAAACTTCAATAATTATCTATGTACGGTTTTAGGGATGTGTATTATTTTTAGATAATGCCTGACTGCTTGTAGATTTATAATACAAAGTAAATTTATTTGTATTGATTATATGTCTATCCCATTCAGTTATAAAAATAATTTACACTATTTGAATTAATCATTTTTAAAATAGTACTAAGTAATTAACTATTTAAATACGTTTACAGGGAACTGTTGTTTACTCCTAGGTCAACAACTGGATAAATTTTTTAAATGAAATAAAATCATTGGAAACATTCACAGAATGTTTCGAAACATACATATTTTAGCTACATACCCTCTAGCTTCTCAATAGGATGCTGCTATGTGAGGTAAACTGTGCATGCTATCAGGGCCGGATTAAAGCATTTGGCGCCCCTAGGCTGTAATATTTTAAGCGCCCCCTGTATTGGCCCTACCTACCTTTATATAACAGTATTTTTGTGATGACCCAATCTGTCCCCCCCCCCTCACCACTCACATTCTTCACAAAAAATAAAAATGCTTAATATTTTTGAACTTACTGCATTGGTAACGACTAATATTACCTGCAATTGTATTTTCTACACTTACTGTATTTGTGGAGGATTTTTGGGTAAAAAATTAACTGAAGCTGCTAATTAGGAATATCTAATAATATTGCTTCGTGCACTGCCTTTTTGTTTCAAGTTTTCTATTTTGAGCACCACTTAACTTTTTTATATGTTCCATGTTGTTTCACTGTTATCACTCACTCCGTTTGCAAATAAGAATTATAATATTCAAACATAAAATCATAATAAACACTTAATCACTTTAATTAGTACGGTACTGTAAAGGTTTAAAGTTAAACACAATAATACTATTATTATATGAGAACAAATTAATTTGTTTGCAGAGCGTTAACCCGAAAGTGTAAAAAAAGAACTTAGCACTCGCTCCGTTTACGAATAACCATTTTAATATTTTAATAAATGTGTTTGCAACGCACAGAACTGACACGACTGTTCGGCCGAAAGTGTAAATACGAACTGAGTGATGTCTTGACTTGGCCCTTGAGCTTGAGCTATGTCCTCAGTTATTTTAGTTAAGACTTATTTACACTTTGAGTTAAAAAGTACTCATGAACGACATTCATTTTAACTGTTGTGAGAGTTATGTTTACTCAAACTTAAAACATGTGAACAAGGCTTGGTGGTTTTGAAAGAAGGGATGAATGCTGCAGGTCAGTGTGCTGATCGTGGAAGGGGGGGGGGGGCGTTGATGGGTGAAGTTCCTGTCATAAATTTATTGAGAGTGACTAATTCTATAGAAAATATGCTTTGTCGAAGACCCAAATTCCTATTTAGTCATCGGTTTCAAAGAAAACAAACATCATAAAGTTCTGTTCCCGAGTTGAGAGCGGCTGGCATCCTATTGATAAAGTCCTTCTAATAGCTTACTACCCTGACAAATTTAGAGGTTGGCATAGGAATACCAACTACTTTTTGATATTCATTTAGGCCTATGTTACAATAACATTTATGAGACAAGGCAACTTTGTTGCAAGGTGCTCTCAGAAGGTGCTCTCAGTGGACGCTCGCCCTCTGAGAGCTTGCGCCCCTAGGCTACAGCCTAGTTAGCCTAATGGTTAATACGGGCCTGCATGCTATAAAGGTCGGTCTTTACCTTGATGTAAATGTTACTCCAGGCAACGGGTGCGGGAGTGGCTGTGTTCCTACAGTCCGGCGCCACCCTATTGGTCGGAGTGCTGCTGTCCATGTACTATTCTTGGAACTTGACGCTGATCTCCATCGTAGCCATCCCGGTGGTGTTAGGAGCCGTGTTCTTGGAGGCTCGGCTGGTAAAGATGGCAGGGATAAATGAGAAGTCAACGCTGGAGGAAGCAACCAAGGTATAGTGACTAACAGATGGGACAAAGTACATGTATGTAGGACTACTTGGTTGTAGGTTGAACATTGTATTGAAAATTGAAAGGCATTAAACTAGGAACCAACTACACCCGAGGGTATGGACAAAAAAAAACTTCTGAGATCACCCAGGCTCCGACTCGAGATACCTGAAATGGAAACTACATGAATTCATATTGGAAAATTTCTTCTTCTTCTTCTTTTCATATGCCCCCCATCGGCCTACTCAGCTATCATGTGTGGTCGTGTTATCCAATAGAGACAGGATTCCCTTTGTACATGCGCCATGCCATCTGGCATCGCGTCAAGTTCAGACTTAGTCCTTACACAACTGAAAAGATGTCGTTGATTCTGTTCATACTTACCGCACAAGCTGCATAGGCTTGAATCTGCCATTCCTACTTTGTGTAAATGTTGACTCAACAGGTCATGCCCTGTGTCAAGTTTGAACCGAGCAGATGAGACCTTTCTGTTCTTATATCTGGGTGGTTTGGTCTCTCTTGATACTATACTTTGCCATGGCTTGTCCTTTGCATCCTCCTCCCACTTAATTCCTCTGCACCAAATTCTTAGCAGCAGATGTTAGATTGGACTTAACTGCCTTATACAGTGCCTTCTCAGTTTAAGGCGTCTTGCTGCCATTCTTTGCCAAGAAGTCTGCCTTCTCATTACCATGCAGATTGTAGTGTGCAGGTACCCACTGCAGTATAACTTCTTTTCCATCATTATTCAGTCTCAGAATGTGTTACTTACATTCCTTGACCTCGCTGTCCACCTCATCCTTGCTCGCAACTGCCTGTATTGCCGCCATTGAGTCAGAAAGTATCACAATTTTATTTTTTGGGTGACCTGCTACCAGCTTTTGTGCTTCCAATATTGCCTTTAGTTCCCCATCATAGTTACTGCCATTTCTTCCTGCAGGTAGTGCCTTCTCAAATTCTTACAGTATACTCCAGCTCCAGCATTGAAATTATCTTAGAAACACATACTTCAGGGCCGGTTGCACCAAGTTCAAGCTCACGAGTTTAACTCAGTGGGGCTCCGTGAACCGAGTTCTACGCGAGTGCGCGTTTCACCACCGCTGATCTCGAGTTCACCGCGGTCTAAACTCGAGATCAACTAAACGGGACCGACTCCTCGGTTCACGGCCTGAACTCGAGAATAAAAAAAGGCTGCCATTGTTTTCTTGGGTAAAGTAAGGTTATGTTGATAGGAGTATGATTTTTTATGTAAAATTTGCATAGGTACCCATTAATACTAATACTAGGGAAACGCCATAGTCGTTGTTCGACGAGTGAGTTAACCATGTGTTGAGTACCCGGTAACATTACTTTTTTGCCTACCTTAGGCCTATCTAGCCTATCTTAGGCTACAGTGGCGCATTATGGCCTTACAGTTGACGCGCCCTTATACCAACTAAACTTAAAAACCCTACTTTTATTTATACGAATATAATTATCAAACTTAAATATGCAAATGTTCCCGGGTACTCAACACATGACTCGCTCACTTGTCTAACAACGACTTTTGCGTTTCCCTAGTCTAGTAGCTAAGGCGCCCTTATAGCCGAAATGTGGGAGACGTGGGTTCAATCCCCTGGTCGGGAAAGATTTTGTAATTATTTCTGGATTGTATTTTAAAAATTATTAAACATGTTTTGAAATGCATATAACGCAGTGTAGTCCATCATCTGTGACAATACTAAGGAAAGCATAGCCAGTACGAAATACGTGAAAATATTGCAAGGTTTACCCCATCTAAGAGCGGAATTTGGGGGTACCTTGACGTTCAACATTCGATAGACCTTGCATGGGCACGGCATTTCACAGCCAGGTAAATAACAAACAAAAAATATTTTTTCTAAATCAAAACCATTGTCGTTAAACTAATTCCTACTCATGATAGACCTATTTTTCAGTTTATTATTTCTTGTAGGTTTAAATTCAAATGGATTGTGCTCATTTTGTTAGCAGTTCTCAGTTACCTGGTCATGGATGTCTGTTTAAAATTTCAGCTCAATCTATTTGGCCGTTCGGCCGTTTGAGCCCGGACAGACATACATTTAACATACAGACATTGGTCACGGCCAAGGCCCGATCGAGTAGCGTTATAAAGACTTCGTTTCGCTGTGCTCACTCGTCTAATTATACTTTATTAACCTCAAAGCAAATTAACTATTAGTCAAATTAACTATTAGTCACTAGCAGGGATAAAGGCTGTTCGAGAACTAGGACGTAAATAATGAATAATGAATAAATGATAAATTAAAAAAATGACGAAATAAATAATTGGATAAGCGAAGCGAAGACTTCAATTTCACTTACTTTTTTTTTCACTTACATTACCCCAAGAAAAAAACTCGGGTGCTTTGTTTTAGTTTTTTATTAGTTTTTTTCCGTTTGTTTGCGCTCTTGAGCCGCCGCACTCCCGGTTGCCAAGAATTAAAATTAAATATTTAAAACTCGCGCCAAAAATACATTCAAAATTTTCAGAAATTCTAAAAAATTTCAAAATTTTTGGTGTTTAAAATATAAAAGTTACCTCGGCCTAGCTCTAGTCGGAGATGCTGATGGTAGGGAAGGTCAAAGAAGAAGTTCAGCAAGATTATTAGTTATTACAGATAGAAGCTAATTTAAATTAAGTTGACTTACAATAAAATAATTCCTGAAAAATCCAGATGATAATGCTTAAAAACCACCACACTTTACGATTAAAGGTTCAAGGTCTATTCAGTATTTCTCAGTTAAGTAACCACAAGAGACTCTGGGTTTTAACAGAGAACAGTAACGGGAGTTACTGCATCTGTTTTAAAAAGTTTTAAAAAGTATCTACTACACCACTATCGTGGCCTCATCACTCTCTCTCTCCCTCACTCACCTACTGTAGTTTGATTCTCTTGTACCCAAGTCTATAGTACTGGCTTCTTAATCCTTCCCTCATAACATAGACAATTTCTCACATTACCAACCTTAATTTACTGGAATAAATTTATGACAGGGTTTTTAAAGAATACTCTGCTTGAAGAGCTGACACTTTAAAAGTTAAATTAGCAAGTTAATAAAATTCTGGTAGTGAAAAGGAGAAAGATGATAATTTAAATCTTAGAAACAATTACCATGAAACTTTCATTATATTCAGTATTGATTGAGACAAGATAGTACACTTGTACAGGTGGTAGCGGTCACCCACTCTACCCCTGACTACGCCCGATTCTGATTAACTTTAATGTTCGAGTGGGAACCGGTTATACGACCTCAGCTAAACCGCTGACAAAATTAATTGTTAAGATATAATTAAACGCCTATTATTGAATTCGTGAAATTAAATTGACATTGAGAAAGACAAAGTGCATGAATTAAATTTGTCGTCAAAAAACAATACAGAATAAATTGGTACAAAAATGTAAAAAATAGTTTGTCCAAGGGGGAATCGAACCCCGGACCTTCGCGTGAGAGTCCAAGCCACTATCAATAAGCCACGGCTACGCTATGGTATCCGAGAGCTTATAGCAGTACTCATACAGACGGTCGTATAGGCTGAATTGACGTTAATGCCCAATAGGCCTACATTTAAAGTAAATCAAGCATTTGCTATATTAAAATAATTTATTCAATGTATCATTCACGAAATAAGCTCGTAAATGCCGTGTTTTACGTGATTTTGTTCTTAGGTTGGCAGCCAATTGTGCTTGAACCAGGTTCAACTAATTTCGTCGTGGTGGAACGCCGCGGCTTGAACCTAGCTCGTGAACTTGAGTTCAGCGTGAGTTGGTGCAACCGGCCCTAAACCAAATAAGAAAAAGTAACAAATTTCCAAATACAACTGGATGTTTATATAAATGTCTTTAGCTTAACTGTTTGTATGAAATGCTAAGAATAAAAATAATGGTATCAATATCATGCTACGTAGCAAAGTCCGAGTACAGTAATGTGACTTTCACATATTGGGATAAACAAAGTGAATTTTGTCTTATTTTTCTAGATAGCAGTTGAAGCGATATCTCAAGTGCGCACAGTTGCTAGTTTAAGTGGCGAGGCATCAGTTGTGAAACGATACGAGCACGAATTGGCTTTATCAATGCGCGCGAGTCTTAAAAAGACAAGGCTACGAGGAATCGTCTTCTCGTTGGGTTATGCAGCTCCGGTTATGAGCTACTCTCTGAGTTTCTACTACGGTGGCTACTTGATAGCCAGGCATGGTCTGCCATACGAGGTTGTCATCAAGTAAGTACTATATCGTATCATACAACCTACAGCATTAAGGATGCACTTAATGCTGCATGTTCACTCATGTTATTTGTCTACTAACATAGGTACTCTGGAAAAAAAATCTGACTGAAGAACAGTGGCGAAGCGTCGAGGTAGGCATTGAGACAGTGTCTACCCTACTAAAATAATTAATAAAGAAAATAATATTTTAAACACGGTTTTACAAGTGAGAAATGGTTTTCAAACGTACGCGGACAAAGTAATGAATGAACACGTTACCATTCTGCATGGACGTGGTCTCATTCCGTGTCTTTGCAGTAGCTCTTGAGACAACTAGGATTCTGTCTCTAAGCCGTCCGTTATCACACTTACAACTCTATGGCACAGCACAATTCGGGGTTTACTTGAGTCTCCTGGCTCTATTCGTTTGGCAATCAGACCTTTTTCTGAGAACTATGGTTTGTGCTCAATTCTGGGTGGAAATACCCTCTTAAAGTGACTCCAGTGAGTGTACCAACGGACTCAAGAGTATAATATTATTATTCACCTACAACTTATAAAATAGGTCCAACTTGGTATTTTTATGTCAGATAATTTTCAACTGTAGTTTATTTTACTACATTCGAAAGTATTTATTTATTTTTTATTGTTACATTTTAGGAAAACATTTATTTGCATCTCTTATTGGTACAGTCGCTAACTGACTAGTTCAGTATTTGCCAACCTCAGAAATCGAAACGTCTCATCAAAATAACACGTAAATCACTAAAGTAGGCTAATGGGCCTATGGACAAAGTAATATTGTGTTCGTTAAAACATTAATACGTACAATATGATTGTCTCTCATGTAATTTGTAACATTAATATACGATATGTAATAGTTGGAAACTTCTTCTTGAGAGTTTGGCCAACCTGGTATTTGGCTTGGCAACACGGCACCAGCAGCCTTCTGCCTCTGATTCTGATCGAGTGGATAGAAACGCGCCGAGAGAATCTGCCACCTCGAAAGTGTTTCATACCAAATAAACTGTAGTTGCGTATATATGCTATTTCCAGACCTAAATTACATTCATAAATATTGGCAGAAGGCTTTAAAAGTATTAAAGTGTCCTAATTGACATCGCAAACTTTTACGCTCGTTTTTGAGTCGGCGTGCACATCTGCTGGGTTGAAGGAAGCGCACGTATCGCTCTGGACCGCCCGAACTCCGTGGTCGCTAATAGCCCAACGGCTAGCGCGCTCGTTTTTCTATGCGAAAGGTCCGCCGGTTCGAGTCCCGATTGGGAAAACTTTTTTATTTTATTGGCTCATTTCATCTTAATTGTTCATGATTTTTATAACTTTTCAATTGGAAATAACTCAAATACAAGGACATTTTTCCCTCAACATTTGCTATTTACGTCAGTAAGCCTACACCTCTCAAAATGGAGTTTATGTTATGTTTTATGTGTGTATTTATGTGAGTTGTTTATGCATACTTTTTATTTGATTTTTTACATCTATCACAGTCTTAAAACAATCTTTTCGCATAGACAGACTGTAGAATGTAAAATGTAAATTATTGTCCATAAATTATCAGGCCTACTCTAACAATGTTACAAAACAACCGTGTTTCACGTATTTCGTAGTTAGGCCAACTGACGCGGTATCTAATATGGCTAAAACTGATTTTATATGTATTTCTTACTGGGTCTAATTTTTTTACCAGGCCCTAAAACCAACGGGCTCGGTGAGTTGTGGTGAAATTGCCGTGGACGGCCGCACAAAATCGTCTTTGGGCCTACGACAGAGATTCTATGAATCTCAGGTTCCTTTTCCTATTCAGCTGTTATCTATCAGCTGTTACATTGCATTCTGCATGACTGTTCTTCAATTACTATTTTAAGTTTGGTAGTTAATGTAGGGCCTACATTCACAACAAAAGGCCAATTATGTTAATGGGTGGCTAGTCAATGAATCATAACACCCCAGGGATTTTTACTTTTTAAAATCAATTTTAACTGAAAAGGATGGATAATATCCGCCGTCGAGTTTTATTTAGTATTTCTAGGCCTAGGCCAACTTTCGAATTATATATCCGACTGAAAGATATATCAAGCAGCATAACGTAAACACATCCGAACCCCGTGCTGTCATAGAGGGAAAGGCAGCCAAACCCACTTTTTTAAATTTGGCTCCCCCCCCCCCCCCCCACGAGTTCACTGCCATTGGTCAATCGCGCGCGGCTTCGAAGTGACGTCCCGCAGCGTTGCCAAACCTTCACTGACGCTCCTGGTTATCACAATTATAACTGACTTTGGACGTAAAAATATCAAAATCCAGTATGGTAACATGTATTTTACAAATACTTTTCCTTTTCAGTGTTTAATTACCTGCAAATCGATATATAATTTAGTCATATTTCACTTGTGGTTCGCATACTGTAGTACCTTTTTGGTCGGAAAATGTAGAGTTTTGCAGGCTTGCAATGTTAAAGGATAGGGATTTACTTGATTTTTATTTCGAAAAAATCTCCGAAAGTAAGCTGGTAACCCCCATTTTGCTTGTTGTATTATTAAAAAGCACACTATTAAGAGTATATATTATGAATTTTAGCCAAATTTCACTACAAGCATGTTCAATGGATCGACTTTAATAAGGAATAGAGATGCCCATCAATATCGATACGATAAAATATTTTTGATACCAATGTTTGCTTTCTGTATCCCGATATATTTCAGGAAAACTATGAAACTATGGAAATATAATGAACTTGACGGTGAGATTGTTTAGCTTGGAGCGGTCTTTTGTATTATCTTTGTGGCTATAGATACCATACCAACCACAAAATATCAATTTAGTAGTGTAGTTTGCCTAAAATTAGGGATGCACACGATAATCAATATGGGATAAAATCTTGATAACGACAATCAAAAGTCATTATCGATAATCAAAATATTAACAATTGGTTAAAAATTCCCGAAACACGAATTTGTATATCCCGCTTGGGCAGATCTAAGTCACAAGGTGTCTTACTCAAGATTCCTATGTTTGGGAGCGAACTTTGCTGATAGCAGGAGGCAAAAACAAAGACAACTCTCCGCTCTCGTCGAGTGAGCAAGGCCCTGTTTGGCCGAAACAGTTTCGACGTTTTCTTGTATTATGATTATTTTTATTTATTTGTGTCTTTCTTCTACGAGATCCCTGCAGTTACCGACCAGGTAAGCTGTTGGGTTCCCTATCCACACCCCTACTTAACATTAACTAGCCGTTTGGCATCTCCTATCTATCACAACTCAGACAGGACGAGGCAAGGCAGCAAGTGACATGAGACTGTATTGTTTTGAATTTCATTTACCATATTTGAGATTCCATCATCTATGTCGGAACGGGCTTGAAATTTCTAGTGGTATTATCGATATTATTGAATCAATAATAAAAAAGTATCAATGTGAATCCCTACTTAACATTAAACGATATTCATAATTGATTGTCAAATCGTTGAGCATCCCGAATCATTAACTTTCCAGTAGTACAGTACTAAATTAAAAACAATACACTGCAATTTGTTGATGTTAACGAAGCGTATATCCGCCTTTACTTGCTGGCTATAGAAATCATGTAATCCCATTCAATAAATTAGGGATGGGCATGAAAATAAAAACAGTTTGGATAAGCTACCTAGTAGGTACTAATGATAGCATGAGGCGGAAATAGACTCATTGATAGATATATCAAACATTTGATTCGTTGTGTTCAAAACAAAAAATTGGTTTAAAAACAAAATATTTTGGGCCAAAAGAAATACCTAGGCAAGTCTTCTTTTCATATGCCCACAATTGACATTATTCATGTCATTATGTGTTTTCTAGTTAGCCAGTAGAGACAGGACTCCTGTTCCCTCCGATCCATGCCATCTGGCATTTTGTCCCGTTCCGTCTTGATATATGTACATTGAAAAAGATGTTTCCTGTCTTGCAAGCCAGCTCCACACATCCGACAGACACTAGATTCCAAAATTCCAAATCTATGGAGGTGCTCTCCAAGCAAGTATGTCCCTTTCTCGATTTGTTTAGTCGGGAAATTAAAAAAGTCCGCCCCAACCGGGAATCGAACCACGGATCTCCCACATCACACATCACACACATGGGAGATCCGTGGTTTGATTCCCGGTTGGGGCGGACTTTTTTAATTTCTGAATTGTAGTAAATAATAAGTCATGTCCCGTTTGAAGCCGGAATTGAGCTGTTTCAGTTTTCTACTGTAGCACTTACCAGTCGGCCTCATTTTAGTGTACTCTTCCCATGGTTTATTCCGCCCCTTCTCTTGCCATTCTTTACGGACCGCTTTGCATGTCGATGCATGCAGGTGAGACTTGAGAGATTTATGCGACAGTTTTTTACTTTCTTGTTGCTTTTTGCTACCTTGTTTGGCTAGGTAGTCAGCCTTCTCATTACCATATATACCACAATGGGCCGGTATCCAAGTATTTCCAAAGATTCATTACGTTTTTGTTTTCATTGTCTTTTGTTGTTGTATATTGGTGTGCGTTTACTGACTCGCGTTTGGTGCGACGCGACTCGAGCGCAACCAATCAGAGAACTGGGTTGCCCCGACAGTGGCAGTTGCGATTTGGTAAGGAGCGCCAAACTTCAACTTTTTTCGCTCGTTGCTTGCGAGTTTACCCACAATTCTGTGCAGCTACAAATTACCCGCGCATCCGTTTCAGGCGCTGCGCATAAAGCGTCTGTAAATGACAAGTTCAAAATCGATGTGCAATTCGCTGTTGCTGCGGTGCGGCGCACCCCGCACGCAACGCGAGACTGTTAATGCACCTTAACTGTTTAGAAATTTATTGAACAAATAACTACAACATTTTCAAAACTTTTATTCAACAAAAAACATTTACCATCTAAAATTAATAATTATTTTGTTTCACTTTTATTTAAGGGAAGAAATAATTGTTATATATTTATATTGAGAAAAATAATGAAATGTGGATAGTTTTGCCCATTTCTACAAAAAAAACATGACACGAATGGCAAAATAACTGTCAGCCATGTCTCCACCATTCTTCATGTACCTGGTAGGTAGTAGCCATGTGCACGGTCGGTTTTCAGAGTGTCCGAGGCACTTATCTTTGGCGCTTGGATGTTGGGCCAGTCGCTTGGGTATGCACCCAACTTCAGTACGGCGCGGATATCGGCTGGCAGACTCTTCCAACTAATGGACCGCAAGCCTCGTGTCGTCGCTCCAGAGCCTGACATGAACAATATGAAGGTGAGATCAGATGACAGGGTTCAGTTACCGTGGTCAAGAGAAGGGATCTAGGAATAAAAACCTTATCGGTCTAGCAAAACTGATATTTTACTAGCCCAATAGATGGTTAACTTATTTCCCAGTCACAATTGTCTCTGGAATTTGATTTACAAGGAGATATCTAGTTATATTTAGAGCACACAAGACATGTACTATTATTTTGGTGGCCTACCTTTTAAAGCCAATGTAAGCATCTGAATAATTTGAAGAACTTGGCATAGTTGTCACAAAAGGATAGCTATGTGCACTTCAATAAGTTAAAATGTATCTATGTACTTTATTAATTACAAAATGTTGGTGTGCCTTATTTAAAACAAGAAAAAAGTTAACATGATAGTATTTTTTTTTTAAATAATACAAAATTGTCAAAATTAACTCTTAAACATTTGATTCTAAATCATTTTTTAGACCAATATCCTTCATTTACAAAGTCAAATTTCTGTTTCAATGATATCTGCACAAAGTTTCCTGACATCTAAGATGTCAGTCTGCTACAGCTGTCTATAATTCTGTACGTTCTGCTTCAGAACTTGGAAGGAGACATCGCCTACAAGGATGTCGAGTTCTTTTACCCAACGCGACCGGAAGTGAAGGTGCTACGAGGGATGAACCTGCTCATTAAGCCAGGAACAAACATAGCACTCGTAGGAGCGAGTGGTTGTGGAAAGTCTACGTGTATTCAGTTGCTTCAGCGGCTCTACGATCCAGTAGCTGGTTCACTGGTAAGAATAAAAAGAAGGGACGTCAAACAAGTAGTAATTCTCGACCTATATCGAGTACTAAACTATATATATATATATATATATATGACATAATGAAATTCTTTCGAGTTTCCGAGTTAAATAAGTTTTATTACCAACGTTTCGAACAGTTCTCCCTGCCCATTCTCAAGGTAACGACATACAAATTAAAAAACATTGAGTAAACAAACAAGACAATAACAAATAATACTAGGGAAACGCTTTAGTCCCGCCGCGTTGTTGGATGAGCGTAATTGGTGCATTGACCTGCCATGTGTTATGCAGATTTTCTGTTGTTTTGTGAAAAAATTATTACTAAGTCGATTTTTTTTAAATTAAATTAAATTAAATAAAAAATTAACTTTATTCTTTTATTTTTTCTTAATCGTAATTTTAAAAAAAGAAAAAAAATCGTAAAATTGCTATTTTCATAACAAATAATTATTCGATTGCGCTCAAATTTTACACGAATATAATAATTCATAAAATTAAGGTTCTGTAAAAAAATCATTACAATAGGATAAAGCATGTAGGTGTTATAAGTGAAAGAATTGTTAAAAAAAAGAAAAAACCCGTAAAATTTTGATTTTCATGAGAAATAATTTTTCGATTGTTCTCAAATTTCACACGAATATCTTAATTCATAAAATTAAGGTCCTGTAAAAAAATCATTAACATCGGATTAAGCATGTATAATATGTTATAATTCGAAGAACTTCTTTAAAAATCGAAAAAAATCGTAAATTTGCGATTTTCATTAGAAATAATTTTTCGATTGCGCTCAAAAACGTGGCAGTTCTAAGTTCAGAGATTTCGAAGGCCCCCATAAAATTTCATCGCAATTGGAGTATTGGTTTAGCCGGAATCGTGTTAACAAACAGCCAAAAATACAGAAAGAAAAAAAAAAAAACATTCCGGATTTTTTTCTCCAGTGTAGTGAAATGGAATCTTCGCTTCGCTCGCTACGCTCATCCAATAAAAGACAAAACAAGTCACTGCAACTGCTCAGCATTACATTTAAGATCTTTGCGATGACCTTAACAGGCTTATATATATATATATATATATATATATATATATATCACTCACTACACTTTGTTCCAACATCGTTTAGTTGGGTACTAAACTAACACACATAACAAAAACTTGTAGAAATACAGCCAAACCTTACACACTCAAAAGGAATGAGATCTAAAAAAAGGGCCAAGCTCATCTACCCTTCCACATAAACGTACAGTGTCCCATAACAGCATCCTCAAAAGCTTGGCAAAATAGAATTTGCGATTATTAATTTAACGTAATAGTTTATCCAAGTTCTTTTTTTCTAATTAATTTAAACGTAATAACATGCAAATTCTATTTTGCCAAGCTTTTCGAGGATGCTGTTATGGGACACTGTACGTTTATGTGGAAGGGTAGATGAGCTTGGCCCTTTTTTAAGATCTCATTCCTTTTGAGTGTGTAAGGTTTGGCTGTATTTCTACAAGTTTTTGTTATGTGTGTGATCTCATTACTTTTTCAAGTTCCATTACAAAATTATTTGCTAAAATATAATATTTTTATCAAAGTTGATTTAAATTCTATGGTATTAGCAGTAACAATATAGGATGTAAAATATCTAGACCCGGATTCATGTACATCCTGGGTATAGGTGGTATAACCATGGTATAACGACGGTATAAGGACTGGACCCCAATTCTTGAGTTCGTGGGAGATGAGTTGAAAACGCAATTTGAAAACGAAGTCGTTTTCGTTTTCGAAGGAATTGGTATTCTTGAACGGTATCGTGGAAAACGTCATGGGTTGTGAGTTGAAAGCATTGATATTAAACCCCTATAGTAGGTCTATGGTTGAAAGAGTATCACGAAATCCAAACACTTTAAAAAGATTTGCGTATAGCAAAGAGCTCGAAAAAGTTCTATATTTATTCTAGATGGCAGTGCCTTCATAAACGCGGGCCAATCGAAAGACAAGTTGTATGAAATGATTTGATTGTTGCAATTATGTAAACAAACAGATGAGCAAGTTCATATCAGAACGATGTTGTGCTGGCATAGGGTTGGCTAGGCTTGTTAAACATGTAATGTAAGTATGAATTTTACTAGTCCTATAGCCAAATGGAACTTTAGACCTACACTTTTGCATTATAAATAATTTTCCACATCTGGGCCTAGGCCAGGGACGGTTTCTGATTTGTTTTATGAGAGTATAATGACACCTTTTCTCGTTCCACACAAAGAAGAAAAATTTTAAATGTCCGCTATTTGTTTACGTATCGCACTTTCCCGCCTAACTCTGCTTATACCGTCAACAAGTGTCAAGTAACTATGGTTACTTGTTGATTGTATGCCAAGTGTTTAAGGCTTATTTTAAAACCTTTATTTGGAAGCCTTCCAACAAACTTTTTCAACTTTTTTTTTCAAAAGAGACTATATTTCTATAACCTTAATGTCCATGTAAAATATGAACATTGTAGTCCCACCCGTCTGGTCAGAATCGCGGGCCGACGTATTAGATGTTAGCAGTAGCAGTAGTAGGCAGTAGTAGGCAGTAGTAGGCAGTAGCTAACATCCTTAAAGTGATTTTGAGCATGTTTCAAGCCATTTTTTCACCAAGAAGGAATAATCGTACCCCAATAAAATTTGGCATGTGTTGTCAGGTACCTAAATCCCCTCGATTGTGATAGTTTTCAAGTTCACATCACGTTACATGACGGCTGGGTAACACCTCGAAATCACCCCAACTCTGCTTGGTGTATAAGGTGCTTGAGTGTGTAGCGCACCGCGGCTTGGCTGCGGCGCCCTAACGGGCACCTAGATAGATATCGAATAAAACTTTTTGATGTAAATCTTACTATCATTATTCATTATCAATATCTTTCGTCAATCAACGTTTTAAAAAAATGATTTAACAACACAATAAAGTGCTAGTCTGCACAATATCCCTTATACCAATGGCATTGCCACATTGAATACACCGGTTCCCGATTGATCACCGAAATTAAGCAACATCGGAAGTGGTCAGTACTTGAATGGGTGGGCACACTTCGTGCCTTGGCAAATTATTATTAATCATTTATTTAGAAAATAGTAGGTATAGCTTTTTCAATACAAATTACTATTTTAAAATTCAACACATTATAAAAATGCTAAAGATACAAATGTAGAAAATACTACCAAATTTCTAAAATGGAGTTCAAGCAAATGGGGTGATAAAAGTTTGCCAAAGTTTGTCGAGATAGAAAACGATTCCTTGCACCATCTCTATACTTGCACTGCCACCCTTAGCTGCTTGCACAGAGCAATGCTTTATTAACTAGTTCTGGTGTTGGTAAAACAAAAACAAACAAAAATACAATAATTGTATTGTTTTTATATTTTTTAAATTAATTATTGATAGGTACTAAATCAAAAACTTTTGTTAATCCATACCAATGCAATAAGCTTTACATTTAGGGTTACCATAAGTGTCTCAGCAAAAACGAGGACATTTTGTTCACAGACATTCGCGGACTACAAGGGGTCTGGGGCGGAGCCCCAGCCGCTGGAGGTGAAATTTTTTTTGGACATTTTTCCCGTCAGGATAGCGTTTAGAGCGATCTGAACAAGGGTCAAGGAAGGACAGTGGTGCCGACGCCTTTTAAATTGTGTGGTTATTTTTTAAATGAACACTACATTTTATGACAAAACTAAGACAAGTGGCCCAGGCCTACAAACACTTCCTTACGTACGCCGTACGACGTGGACACAAGGCACGAAAATGTACGGAGATGGTAACTAAATCACGTGATAGTACACTGCTTGCTGCACAGCCTGGCGTGTTGTGACACGCTCGGACACGTTTCGGACATGATCGGCTGCTCGTATTCGGCGATTTACGGTCAGTGGATGGTAAGTGAGGGGGCGGAAGGGTGCGCATGCGCCTCTGCATGGAATTGGGTGAAATAACCGGACATTTTGCATTATTTTGAAAAAATCGCACGGATGCCTGGACAGACATAAAAAAAGAGGACATGTCCGGCTTTAACTGGACGTATGGTAACCCTCTTTACATTAGAAAATTTGTTTCAAAAGAAACTGATTAAATTTGGGAATAGATTGATAAATGATCAATAATGGATACATACGTATCGGTTATTTTACTGAAACGCTATAAATAAATAATCCCAAGTATAATCCGTAATATAAAAGGTCTTGCATCTTAGGTGGATGTTGATGTACTGAAATGCTATGTTAATTCTGAAATCTATATAGATTTTCTTGTTTTCCTTAACTTTCATTCTACACAACATTGGTGACTAAAAGTTAGCCCTTCTGAAATTGATTTTTTGTGAGTACCAGTACTAAGTAGTTAGTACTATATTTCTTTTAAAAAATACTTCTATCACATCATGACACAATGCGAACCACTCTGTCTAGAGCTTCAGTGGGCGTGACATCTGCACCGTGCCCCTGCGCAACCTTCGCCGAGAGCTGGGTATCGTGTCGCAGGAACCCGTTCTGTTTGACCGAACTATAGCGGAGAACATCGCGTATGGGGACAACGAGCGACAAGCCGAGTTGCATGAGATTATTGCCGCAGCGGAGAAAGCAAATATTCACAGCTTTATTGCATCTTTACCTATGGTGAGTAGTATCACGTCCATGATGCAAAACGTAAGTGTTTTGTTAATACTAGGTATGACATCGATTTTTGGCACATTTTATTTCTACTGACTTGTAATTTATTACAAATGAAATTTTTCCCGTGAAATGCAAGAAACTCTTATTCTTGTTTTTTCGGGGGACTGGCCTGATATTAATTATAGGGAAATGGGGACGGGGGGCTTGATTTTGCTTTTCAAACGCACTTATTTTCACTTTTTTACACGGATTTAACTAATTATATTATAAATACATTCATTCAGTTTTGCATCATGTAATTGCTTGCTGATTGAAGACTTGCATTGTATAATGATTACCGTAATAATATATGTGTTTGGAATTACACAAATAGTATTTTTGCCTTAAGAGGGATTCTGAGCTTGGTCCAACTCAAATGCGCGCACTTGGGCATTGATGATTTCTGCTGAACAGTTGGCAATATCATTACCAAATTTTGCATTATGTTAAATACCCTTTACACGAGCAATTAATTGCTAGCAATGCATTGCCGCAATTAATTGACTCCAAGTTGGATACACACATTTTCTATAACGCATTTACACGCCTTCTGAAAAATTGCTAGCAATAATTGCCAAAAGTAGGACTCTGCTCAACTTTTCAGCAATCATTGCTAGCAATTAATTGCTCGTGTAAAGGGTCTTTTAATGAAGTACTTATATTTCTAAGTGTGGAAAAGGCCTATTGGATAGTTAGATGCATAGATACTAATATACCCCATTCAAAATCTATTCAAAATCAATGAATTAATTTAGGAATATGTGTACTGGATGTCATAAATTGATTCTTTAGTAATGTAAGTGTGAAATATATATGATAGGTACCGATGTTATTAACCATTCATCCAGAAATAAAATAGGGACAGCATATGTCCCAATATTGTGTGATTAACAATTCTTAAAATTTGTGTACGTAGTTCTATATGTATTTTAAGTTAGTTAAAGTTGGGTTATTAAGTTTTATAATTATTGTGTGATTAATATGCTTTAAATTTGTGAACGTAGTTCTTAGCATGTCACCTAGATATGAACTCAGTAGGCCTATGCAGCCTAGTTGTTATCTTAATTAATCAGATTAACTTACTGACAAATCCTATACTTTTGTATTATAAAGTCTCTTGGATGATAATAAAAACAAACAACAAACAAGTCCCAACACAAAACCAATCGGGAGACAATCAGTTGAAATTGGGACGTCAGGCAACCCTAGGTAGGCTACACGAATGAGGAAAATTGATACTTGATGGCATGATGGCCCAGTAAGCCAAAAACGCGGGCATATGAAAAGAAGAAGATTCTTTAAAACTTAAAAGTGCTATTGTTTAAAATCATATTGTAATAAATGAGAATTGCGTGCCATGACTTTATTGTTTGTGATCCCTGGCGACTCGAGTATTTAGAATCTTGCTACAGCAAAACCAGAGTCGATAAAGAAGTTTCCCCGTTGGGGAGGTCCTCCAACTCCCTATACCGCCCTGGGTTAAATAAAAAGTCGGTTTTTGGCGTTGGGAATCTAACGTTCCGCGCGACTCTGTGTGACGATTGATGGAACTACTTCAATAAAAGTACGTCACTTTTCTACTAGTAGTTAACAGTCGATGACGACAAATGGCGGAAACGTCAAAATATTAAATACGATCGAATATTGGCGAATGTTTTGGCATAAAGCAAACTCTCTTTATTAATGAGGATATTTCTGATGGAGTAGACCTAAGCTTAGGAGCTAGGCCGACAATATGTATTGTTCAAGATTTCGATTTGAGTGCCTAGGGCGTACTTACGTCTGAAAACTGTATTGTGGCCTTGGGCCTAGGCTACACTTACGTCCGTTAGGCTTGAACAAGGCATATCTCAAATTATTTCGCACGAAAATGTCAGTGACGCCTGCGCAACACTTTATAGTACAATAATAAATCTAAAGTAAATTGTTTTAAAAGACTAGGGCCCAGGGCTAATATGATTGAAATAAAATTAAAGTTTGACGTTTCGTCTGTTGTTTGTTGGTTTCAGCGTCACTGCACATCGATAATCTACTGACCGTATTTAGCGTGCAGTGCTTTTATTAGTTTCACATTGGAGCCGCTCTCAGCGCGCAGGACGTTAGCTTCCGTTTTGACTTGGGAGTAAGGGGACTCCCCAAAGGGGAAACTTCTTTATCGACTCTGGCAAAACTAATAGGTGAGCACAGTTTTGCACTCGATCGTTGTGCTGCTAATGCTAGTATCTAAACCCTTGTTCTTCTGCAGGGCTACAATACCCGGCTAGGAACAAAAGGTACCCAGTTATCTGGCGGACAGAAACAGCGCATAGCCATCGCGCGAGCGCTCTTGAGGAACCCAAAAGTACTTCTATTGGACGAAGCAACGTCGGCACTTGACACGCAGAGTGAGAAGGTAAAGCAACAAAACACTACTTCTTGGTTTTCACAAATTCTACATATTAATTTTCCTGTGTCAATATGAGTTCCTACTCCACACACTTTAAGATTAAAAAAATGGTGTTGTAACTTAGAATCGTGAACAAATTTAAAAACAAAAAAACATTCTTTGGGCCAGTATCAAGTAGCATGGATTATAGAGATTTTACTTTTTTACACCGAGTTGGGCGAGTCCACAGATAATGATTATGAGTGTACTATACTAACACACCTTTAACACTTATAGGGCTATGTGCACCTCTGTTACAAACTTTTATATTGACTTATGAAAATTAATTATTATAGAGACTTGTGGGATTGGTTTTAAATATTAATTTTACATTTTTTCAAAATCTTTCCTTTCACTGTTATTAAATAACTTAATTGAAGAAGCAACATTTTACTTTCAGTACGCTACCCTTCCAAATGTCTTAAGGGTAATGTTTTATTCCATACATATAAGTTTTATTATTATTTTTCCAAAGAAAAAAATACTGAAAATACTGAAAATAGAGAAATTAAAACGGCTTCATTACCTCCTGTCCTGTCTGATTTTAAGGTGGTCCAAGCGGCTCTGGACCAGGCCAAAGAAGGCCGAACATGCATCACGATCGCCCACCGCCTGTCGACTATCCAGAACGCTGACACCATCTACGTCATACACCAGGGGGCGGTGGCAGAGGCGGGGACTCACGCTGAACTGTTGGCGCTCGATGGACTCTACTGTCAACTACACCAGCAGGCAGCGACTGCTTGAAACAGTAAGCACGAGGGTTGCGGTGCTAACTAAAATAAATAAACCGTAAAATAAGCTCTAAAAACACATTTACTAGGTACCAAATTTATGCGAATATAAGCTGCACATTAATATTTATGAAATGGAGTAAGAGAGTAAGAGTAATTTTTATTCACTTGACCAATACATAGTATAAGTATACACACATTATCCTCTTATGAGAGAGATATTAGAGTGAAGTGAATAATTCTTAATATTAACATAGGTTAATAATAATATTAATGTACAAACAATGAAATATCACTGAGCTAGGCCTCAAACTCTGTAATATAATAATTGATTGATGAATAGATAGGTAGGTATTTCTATTTATGTTACATTACTTTTCATGCAGAGAGATATTCATTGAGTGAGTAGAAACTTAGTAGAGTGTGGTTATTATGTGCAGGCATTTGTTAATAGAAGGACTAGGTATTAATAAAATCATTTTAATAATTTGAGAGGCCAAAATAGGGATGTGGCCATTACTTGATCGCGGCCTACAATTCTGTACGTCTACAATCGTGCACTAACATTTAAATCTGTACTCAATAATTCTTTGAGATGTAGTAGTATTACCTCAATGACAACCGTCAGCACGTGCGCACCTACATACACATGTGCACACATAGCAGATTCATGTTCAATAAGATTAAGATATTATAGTACTAGCTCCAACGAAAGAATGTAGATGTTTTCGTCACAAGTGGTAGTGGTGGGGGTAGTATGAATGCGCGGTCAAAGGAATGTCGCCTTTGTGTATGAAAGAGAAACAGTACAACACAAGCAAAAATTATCTGTGCTAGATCACAGAGTTCCTTTGTGAGCTAGATCCACTGAGCTAGCGTGAATTCCACTGCACTAGCAAATATTTAGTTATATATACATATATATAATATGTATGATGACGTCCATATTACTGTTGGGAGGACATAATGCATATGTTTGTAATTTATATTCTATGTCTGGTTTTTCCCGACATCCATGTAATCCAGTGACTTATAAAACAATACAATACAATACAATAGAAGAGTTGACAAAGTTCTTATGGTGGGAAAACAATTTCGAGCTATCTGCATTCTTTTGTTGAAACCACTATAAGTATAACACATTTTTTATTCTTTTGTTTTAATATTGTATATTGACTGTCCCACACATACTAAAATTGGTTACAACGACAGCCAAGCTGTATGTATCCTTAGCACATTTACGCAAGTATAAAATAGCCAACATGACATCACTTTATCCCTTCCAATCCAATTCAATCTTGGCACATTGAACTTGCAATTTTTACAGAACTAAGCAACAGTGGATGAAGTTTCAAATTCAATTTTCCAAACTTAGATTGAATGCAGTCAAGGGGGCCAGGGACAAAGTAATTTAATGTTTTAGACTTTGTGGGTAAATTAGAAGGGTACATTGGATTCAAAAATAAAATAATAACAACAATCCAATGGAAATTGAATAACATAAACAAAGAACACCCAGCTTCTGAATACTTCTGAAAATTGGCTCTGGATAATGCGGCAAAGGCTGGATAAGGTAAATCAACACCATCCATTTGGTTTCGGGAAAAATGGTCCATAAACCCATAAAATAAAGTCATATTATACTTAACGATTTGGTTTGTATCATATTTTTATTAGCAACAAAATGGTTAGCATTAACAATTAATACATAGTACCTACCCTACACATTATACATGACTATCATCAGTGATCACAGATCACACATAAAACAATAACATTTGTGGCTGGTGGGTTGGGCTCAAATCAACCAACTCCCTGCATTGCACTTCAAACCTCAACCAAAGTGCTAAGCTAAACAATGACAATGCGGGAGGTCTCTACAGGTACATTACTGAGTAGGAAAGCTTAGAAATTACCAAATTAATGTAATGACAAAAGAATGTAAAATATAGTAGAAATTAGAAACTATGAACCATCTTTGAAATCTACTAGAATAAGAAATTTTGACCAGTGCTCATTCAGATTAATTCTTCCACCTTAAAAATCAGTTCAAATGTCATAACATTATTTTAATTGAACCTAATGTAACAAATATACGATTACGTAAACCATCAGTCCACTCTGAGTTGCGTGTGCATTGCATGCTGATAGTTGTGTTTAGCTGTCTAGATGGTAATTGGATAGATACCATGTCCAGAGTATAGAATAATCTCCTTGCTTCCATTGCAAATGGAAAGCCCGTGGTACACCGAGTTTGAACAGTTGGTTGGAAGTTTGAACCCATGATCTGAACTGGCTAGCTCAAAAAGCTCTTCAAATCCACAAAATAAAAACTTTTCTAGCTAGCTGGTTGACTGGCACCTTGAGCTTTGGTTCGTGCGCATGCACATTTAACCGGCGAGGTCAAACTGCTGGTTGAGCTCGCGAGTTCAAACTCAGTGTAGGTCTACTATGAGCTTTAGTTTCTGTCTGTGTGGATTAGGAATATCACGCCATTAAACATTTAATAACAATTAGAATGAGTAAATCGCCCATTAACCATAAAGACGGCTGTGCTGCCACATAATACCCAGAACCCCTTGCAATGTTTGCGCATGCGGAGAGACTTTACAAAATCATCTAAGATTGTCTCAAGCACTAATGGTGTTTTCCCTTCACCGCACTTCTGCACCTTTGCTTCATTCATTTCTTCATTTTTAAAATGTTAAATTAAATGTTGGTAGACAACAATAACATCCCTACACTTGCCAAGTGCAAGCCAATGGGAAACACCACTAGTAACTAAGCTTAAGATTACTTCTGAATGCATTTATCTGAAAATGTGTATTTTCAACAGTTGAAGCGACATCAAAATTGTCTGCACACAACGCTACAACCAGCAACTACCAAAAGATGAAGATCGTAAATTCATTGGGCCGCAACATTAAAACGTTACACCTTGCTTGGCTACGCAGAGCTTGAATCACACGACAAGGAAACGACAAGTGATATTGATACAAGCACCCGTAAATGACTAGATCTTCACACTGGATTGTATCCATTCATAAGATCCTCAGTATTTAATCAAAACTCACCATCAAATTCCAACTCGCAACCTTCTCGTGGTTTGGCCCGTGATTAGGGGAGTTTATCTCCCTGAAACTAATGTGCGAGCTCTGGGTCGTCATCAGGGAACTTTCTCCTTCCCTTTGACTACCTCCCCGACGGCGACGACAATGACAACAAGGACGGATGACACAGACGACCACGACGTGAGGGAACCTCTGCCCTCCCCATATGCTTGTGGCTGGTTCTGACCAGCACAGGCCTGTCCACTCCTTGTTCCCCCGCGTCATCCCTTACGTCCCTCCCTTGTCCCTCCCTTCGTCTCGATTAGCCAAGTTGCATAAATATGAGACGTTAAGCAATATCCAATATATATATATATATTTAATTTCAGATTTTCGCGGACATATGTAAACATATTGTTTTTTACTGGGGCTTTTTGCCGCGAATAATTTATTAAAGAAGAGGGCACTGACTTACCCCTCCTCTCCTGACGTTTCGGGAAAGTCGCATCTCCCATCCTCAGAGGCCTTCACTCCACGATGTGTTGCCTGGAGCTCCTCACTCGCGAACTGACTGTTCTCGCTGCTGTCACTCTCGCGTGTATGTCTACGTCATCGTGCTTATCTCGTCGTGAACTTGTTTGTTGTCAAACTTGTTTCACTACGAGATAAGCACGATGACGTAGATATACACGCGAGAGTGACAGCAGCGAGAACAGTCAGTTCGCGAGTGAGGAGCTCCAGGCAACACATCGTGGAGTGAAGGCCTCTGAGGATGGGAGATGCGACTTTCCCGAAACGTCAGGAGAGGAGGGGTAAGTCAGTGCCCTCTTCTTTAATAAATTATTTGCGGCAAAAAGCCCCAGTAAAAAACAATATGTTTTTATATATATATATATATATATATATATATATATATATATATATTCATAGGCTTTCAGGGCCGCTGGTAGATGTAGATGTGGATTCTGCGGTGATTTGCCCTGTGTTTTGAGTTGATGGCTCTAATCGACTGCCGTCCGTCACAGACTCAGCATCGACTCCTGAAGATGGAAAGCCACAGCTTTTCGAAACGTCGAGAAGAACGGTTCTTTTTAGAGCCATCAACTCAAAACACAGGGCAAATCACCGCAGAATCCACATCTACGTATCATATACATAGCAAACTTAGTATACCGTAATATTATCAAGTATCATTTATATATGTTAACCATTCATGGACTTAAATATCAATCCATACATTGTACAATGTTGAATGTAGGGCCTACATAGGCCTACCATTTGAGAATTTTAGGCATAACTAGTCCATAGAATGACATTTTTGTGGATGATAAATTATTTAGTTTAGATTTGTTGTAACTTTGGGCTGTGAAGCAACAACCCATTACTGTTAGGCCTATTATTATTAGTTATTGTGACCATGGAGTTTGAGTACGACAGTACTATTTAAACTCCATGTTGTGACAATGTTGCTTAACTTTACACAGAATGTAAAAACAAAGGCTTTGGCCTATCTGTTAAATTGGTACATAATTTAATTTTGCTTTACATATAACTTATTTTTTAAATAAATTATTTGTTTGAAACAAAACACTTTTAAAACTAACTAAGCATTATTTTCCCCCACATACCGGTACCAGATCATCACTGACTCATGAAATGTTTTGGAAGCTGTATGTAGGCCTATTAAATGTCTGTAGCAGGTTACAAATAATTACTTACCTATGTTCATAAAAATTGTGATTTGACATTATGCTTAGTGCAATAGTGCCTGAATTTAAACATGTCTTTGAGAAAAGAAACTAATGTAGGCCTAAATACAATACAATTTATTTAGTATGTACTGTATACCATGAGAAATGAGCATAGGAATATGCCTAGATTTAAATCTAGACCCTAAATCTAAAGAAATTACAAAGATCACACCCACACATAGCAAAACACAAACTTTTGTATTAAGTTGACTAAAAGTGTAAACATTGTTAACACCAAAGCAATACCTACACACGATGTAATTGCCTAATAGCCCAAACTGTATTATTAGTTAATTAAATACTATTCCCAGAAAAAATATTGCATTTAACTGTAAGTCAATTGGAATTCATACATATAGATCTGGAACAATTTCATGACAAACAATCATTGCAATTTTATTATAATTTTATCAATATTGCACATGAATATGTAAGATATTAAGAGGCTTGGGTCACTGGGTGCAGACTCTCAGCATCTAGAATGCAGTAAATAAATAAAATAAATAAATAATTTTATTTAGAGTCTACCCACTCAGTTATAGAACTGTTTTTCAGTGGGGAGCTTTAAATCAAAGTGACCAAGCCAACCCTGCAGGCCCCGACGCAATCGACGAGTGTACTCATGTACCTTTTGGATTACCTACATGAAGGGAAATCAATATTTTCTTGTTCCTTTTCACCCGCCGACATATAAGCAAATACATATTTCTCGTACAAAGCCCTATTTCCATTTAAGTCACAGTTTTTTTTTTCGGGTGAATCAATTGCAATTTTTGGTCGATACTTTAAAATGTTGTGTGCCGAAAAGAGACCAAAATTTGAAAAATGAACCGTTAGTTAGTTAGTTATTGGGGTTTTAGGGCACAAAACAGTAAAATCAGTACCGTGTAGGCCTACTAGGTTTGTTATCACCTTTCTGAGTATGCACAACAAAATTATCTTCATCAATGGCAAAAATGTAGAAGGCTTAAGTAGTTCTAAAAGTATGAATGCACATTTTTGCATGGATCGTAGTGTTTCCATGCAAATTTGATTGAGATTTTGAACATTGTCCAATCGTACATAATGCTGTTAAGAATTTAATTAATAATTATCTCAAGTGTAGGCCTACTGGCACCACTTGATAATATGATTGCTTTAAAACAAGAAACAAATTTGTTTTTGTCCATTAAACAATAATGGCGTTTTCTATTGGCCGCACTCAGGTCGCACTAGTGCGCCCTAGTGCGCACTGGATTGCCACTTGTCTTTTCATTTGTTCAGTTTTGTAATATTATTCAAGTGGAGGTTGACAACAATGACATCTCTGCACTCGCCGAGTGCATGCCAATGGAAAACGCCATAAGTAAACCCAACAATTTGATATGACCAAAAACTATAGGCCAACTATTTTATGTCTTTAACAACATAGTTCATAGAGACGACCAACTTTTCAATCACTAGTAGATTAAGCATAATACACGTATTTTGAAAAATGTAAAAGCAAATTGGCCTGCCGTCTAAATATTTTGAGTCTCCCAATACTACAATGCATTCAGTTATGTTGCATTTAAGCAACAATAGGCTACAAGAAAATCCCAATTTAGAAAATTTGCTAATATAAATGGTACTAAAAATCTACCCACACCACAAAAGCCCAGGCCGAATTGACTTGCATGCAAGTGCTGAGCGTACACGCGTGTGTTTGTGACTACTGATTGGTATAGAAAATTGGAAGGTGCGGGGCAGCAAGAACATTTTGATCATATGACCTCATTATTCTTTTAAATTCTAGTAATCCCAAACAAAACTTTGAACCTTCTGAATGGACTCTGGGCCTCAGCACAGAATTGGTCTGTTCTTGACGTAAATTTTACAGCAAAGAAAAAAGTGAAAGACTAAAATGTTGACCACAGACAGACAAGGGACTACCATACCCACATGAATAAGTATAGGCTTAGTAAAAGCTCCCAATTCATGTAGCCGCTGTTTTTTACAAATTAGTTCTGTGATGCACATTTTACTAACCATTCTTTAATTGGTAACATTGAGCATAACAGATCATTTGCTTCTTCATTTTTTGTTTCCCGGTTTTAATGTAGTCTTTTTCCCAAGTTTATGTATGTTGAGAAAATGTCTACTTAAATTGTTTGGAGATTTGAAATACAAGTCACACTGTTGACAATGGTACGGCTTTTCAGTGGTGTGCGTTCTGGTGTGACTCTTCCACGCTGTCCAGTCGGAATAACACTGATCACACTCATCGCATTTGTACGGGCGGAACTTTGTGTGTAATCGCATATGACGTTGCAGATTCGCCCTTCGAAACTTTCCGATGAATTCCCGGCGACAGACTTTGCACTCTTGTATCACGATATTCTTCTCGCCGACGCGTTTGATAAATTCGTTTGTATTCTTTGACTTTTTCGGACAGTATTCTCTGTCGTGGGCCCGTTTTGAAGCTTGCGATTTTAACATTTTACCACACCTTTTGCATTCAATTAGTTTCACATCTAGGTCGTGGACTGGCTTGTGGTTCTTAAGGAGTCTGGCGGTTTTGAACTTCTTGGGGCATTCGGTACACGTAAACGGACACTCGTCTCTGTGGTAGCGGTTGTGCTCGGACAGGTAACTACTCGTTGTGAAGCGCTTGAGACAGACGGAACATTCGTAAGGACGCTCGCCGGAATGTGTGCGTCGGTGAACCGTCAACGAAGAGTTGGTGGTGAACTTCTTCCCACAAGTCTCACATTCGTACGGCTTCGTACCTGTGTGCGAACGAATGTGAACTACCAGGTTGTACTTCTCCGAGAACGACTTGCCGCAAGTATCGCATGTGTGTGACTGCTGTTCAGATTTAATCTTTGAGTGGGTCTGCTGGTGTTTTTTAAGGCCAGAAACTGTCTTGCAGATTTTATCACACAACGTGCAGTTGTAAGAAGCTTTACAGTCATGAACTGATAAATGTTTTTCGAGTTTCTTGGGCGAGTTGAAAGTCTTTGTGCACAAGTTACAGCTATACAAACTGTCTATAGTTGAAGTTGAAATATCCTTGTGTGTTTTCTCATGTCTGCGGAGATATTCTAACCGATTGAATGAAATGCAACAGTGTCGACATCCGTACAGAGTATCGGAAGTAGTCATGTCATCATCCAATATCAAAGTCTCCTCCAGTTTTATTTCTTCCTTAATGTTTATATCACATAAACCTACATCCAGATATTCTACTGGATTGGGTTCTACATCTTCCATTTCTTTCTTAACATTGACCTAGAATATAAAATACCCTGTATGAGATAATTATCCCAATTGTAATCTTCAAAGAATATTTTTCTAGTAACAAGTTTTCAGATATTTTTGGGGAAGAACTATGCCCAATAGATGTGTTTATGTTTAGTGTAAAACGGTAGGGTAGGGCGGCTCTTTTGCCTCTAAGCAATACCACCGCCCCCAAGCGCTTACTTTGGGAACCACCGTTTTAGAATTTTATAATCAATCCAGAAATTTAAAAATCCATCTCAGTGGGACAACCACTGCTTTAGAACATGAATACTTAACAGTTCTTGATCCTTGAATAGCTTAAATAAGGACTCCTACAATAGGCCTACAGGTAAAATTTGGCATTTTGTCATGTGCATTTTATCAAAAGATGTTTTAGAGTTGAGCATTGCTCAATGTTTGGCAAATTTTTAATTTACGCTTTAGGCCCTAGCCTACCTAGGCCTACCTCATTATTATTACAATTAATTTTACTATATCTTTCTCTCCCAGTAACTTGAGAAGATATCAGTGTCAAAGTAATATACCTACCTGGTACCATGTATAATGAATAGGGCTAGGATTCTTATGTATTTAAATATTTTTATAAAGTTCTCTAAATCTATGCCCATGATCAATTCTTCACGAATTGTTCGATTATGATCTTATGGTTTTTTAATCAAATATTTTTGCATATTTTGTTATATTTGGTTAATAAATACATATTTCTCCTATCCTTGCCACAATCACATATTTTAAACAAAAAATCCACTATTCTTTACTTTAATAACATCAAGAACTGTAAATTTTCTTTCCAAACCATTTTCAAAATTGCATAAACTAAACTCTGTGCTGTCTAAAAATATTGGGTACAAAAAACTTGTTCAAATAAGTGCTATTCTAAAAGGTGATTGACACCTAGCCACAACGAGGAAGAGTTTTCGTTGTCTGATATTGCGAATTTTAAGTTTGCACCCGTTACATCCTGTGACGTAGAGCAAAATTTTTCGAAATACAAAAATGTGCTCGCCGAAAACCGATATTCAATTAAATTTGAACATTTGAAAATGTGGATTGTGGTACATTGCAACGGGACTATATAAAGACAATTAAGTTAGTCCAAGGTGGTATTAAAAAGTGACATGTTACAAACTGCTACAATATGTTTATTTTATTGTTTATCCTTGTTGTTATTACATTTTTTAACAACAAGAAAAGGCGTCGACGCTAGCAAATATTTTGCTAAAACACTAATGATATCTTTGTAGAAAAAAAAATCAGCAACAATAAAATTGTTTTAGTGCCAACGTATTTTTTTATTTCTGGTATTATATTGCACCTGACATGATTTTGATTAATTTATGCTCATATTGTGCTGGGAAGACTGATGGTACGTAAACAATATTTTTGAGCACTTTATTTTATAATTTTAAGCAAATATTTTTGTATTTTTAAGCACATATTTTTATGTTTTTAAGCAAATATAAAATACATATTTTGACGTTTTAAGCACATAAAAATCCGAGCCCTAATAATGAATTTATAGCCTAATCTAATCTAGGCCCATAGGCGTGCGCAGCGATTTTACAATGGGGGGGGCCACAGGCATGGGCACCCGCAGAAATCTTTGTCAGAGGGGGCAAATTTTACCATTTTTATTTTGATGGGCAAGCATGGGGGGTTTGGGGGGCTCTCCAACAACAGCGCCGCAGCCGAAAATTTTGAAAATCAGGTCTTTGAAATGGGTTTGGTGGGTTTTAGAAAAAAGTAATGGGTTGAATACAATACCAAAATTATGTAATATTTGTGCAATCGATACTCGAAACGAAAAAACCACCAAAAGGAATCTTAAAGGAAACCTTCAAAATATTTTCCACCTTCTTTTATTTTTTAAATTTTAGTTTCATCTGATTGATATAAATACTGAAAAGTTTTATTTTATGTGCTTTGTCCAGGGGGGGGGGGGCAAGTGCCCCCCCCCCCATTCTCTGGGCGCTCATGGCCACAGGATTGCCATACCGATGGGGGAATGGTGGCGGCGGAGCAGCAATGGGGTCTGGGGTGTAGACCCAGCCTCCGGAGGCGACATTATTTTGAGGTTAACTCTTTTGGGGGAGGGCTTAAAACGTATTTGAGAATACGAATGGCTATTATTTACACTTAATACCTCATGGCATTTTTGTTATAAAAATGATTTAAGAGTGAGATGATGAGAGAAAAGGTAGGTAGGCCTAAATGATTTCGGAAAAAGTAGTAGGGGGAAAAACTAAAAAGTAAAGACATTTTTCATTTTATTTTCAATTTTGTATCAATTATTAAATGTGATTAGTTATTTTGATAACATTTCTAGGCCTAATGGGGGCCAAGGCCCCCCTGGCCCCCCCTGTGCAGTGTGCATGCCTATGTCTAGGCCTAGGCCTACTCTGGTCTGGGAAAGGAAGATACCGGCAGGTAATTTTGAGTGCGGACCTTTATATCGCTTTATAGTTTATAGGCCTAGACTACCATTAAAACATATCTGCATCACATCTCTGCACACAATTGGATGTGCGTACCTCTGGAGTCTGGACCTATGCTATCTTAATTTTCTATGGGTGTAACTTAAAGGCGGGCACTGGGTTAGGGTTGCCATAATTTAAACTCAAGGTAGCGGGTCAAATGACTTCAGGCAAAAACATCATGAGGGGTTTGGGGGGTTCGCCCCCCAACAATAGCGCTGCAGTCGAATTTTTAATACTAGTCTTTTACAGTGCGCTCTTAAGTGTTTCAGAAAAAATATCAGGAAACTACCAAAAATACACTGGGATCGAAATTGTTTCAACCACGCGGGACAATTGTGTCCCGCTTGGTGTATTGGCGGGGCGCGGGACATAAAATTGAAGATCGGGACTGTCCCACCGAAACCAGGACGAATGTCAACCCGACGCTGGGTGCACACATAGGGCCTATACATAATACATCTCCTTCAAATTGATTAATGCGTGTTGCAGAGAGAGCTCTCACGCAACTTTTTATCACACCTTTCTTCATTCACACAGCCTTACTCATATTTATTTTCTTCTTTCACTTTTTTCTTCTCCATACTTGCCGGCCCTCTCTGCAACGAGCACTCCTCCGTTCCCACCCAGGTAAACCCATCCTATCCAACATCCTCACTTCTTCCTATTAACCCCCCGCGTCTTCCCTTACGTTCCTCCCTTTAGAGGGAAGAAAACATGGTGGTAATCCACAATTATGGAAAAAAAAAATTTGAAAGATTCCAATACACTTGAAATGGGCACTGATAACTCTACTGTTGAGTGCCCTAAAACAACATTAACTAACTAACTAATTAAACTTCAGAATCACTCAGCGGACAACATACAGACAGTACTGCGGTAACCATTTTGTTTGTAGGCCTACTTTCACCTCTAAAACACCTAAAACACTACCGGTAACTTAAAATCAATTACACCATAGCGCTCATAAGCAATAAACCAAATTAAATAAATAAAAAAATCTTATTCAAGGAAAGAAATCACAGCCGCACCGCATATCATTTAAGAGAAACACGCTATGACGCCGTTTTGAAATCTCACCCTCACCTCATCTCATATCATAGAGTCTACGTACCAAACCAACCACACGCAGATATGTAAATATTGTGATTAGTGTTGTGAATGAGAAGCGTTGTCTACCCCCACCCCCTAGGGCTCTGCCCCTGGACCCCCGACCCACACAAAGCCCCATACAAGTACAACCACCGCCTAAGAACATGCAACATGCACAACTCACTCACCCCGTCACCCAAGCTACAACACCTCAACATCCATTCCCACAAGTTGGCAAATCTGCTCTCATAACCCAAATGCAATGCCATTAGTGTAATAACTAACACTGAATGAAGTGCCAGCATTTTAAACCACAATAAAAACCAATAGGTAGGCCTATGCCTATAGTAGTTAGTAAATCATGGCTGTCCACCTTCAAAAAAAAAATGCTGTGTATGTAGGCCCTAACATTATCAATCAAAAAAACTACCATACAATTGCCCTTTGCCACATTGCTTAGAGGACCCTGTCACCCTATGCTTAGCCCTAGTGCATAGCGTAGGTCTAGGCTACATTGCCATTCAACAAGATCCTCATTCCATCATATTTGTGTTTCTCTGAGAGTGGTTGGGTTTAGATGTGATGGTAAGCCATCCATTGTGTTAGCCTATGAAAGTAGGCCTAGGCACAAACAAAATTGAAGGCAAAATGATTGGGTTGGAAAGCCTTGTCATAAATTCCTAATAGGTAGGGATGATTCCCTAAGCCCCAAAACACAATTGATGCGACTGGAATCGCTATTGCAGATGTAGGCCTAGTTGTGGACCTACGGTATAATATGATTTCCTACTTGGGCGTAGGACCTGGCCCTACCCATCCCAATAGATTTTTTTTTAAATTTAGCAATGGTTGGGATTGGATTGTGGACAGTCAGTGTAACCTGAACAAATTTGTGGGTTTAGAATGCCTGAACTGCCAAAGGCGGCCAAAGTGATAGCGGCTTTGGTAAAAATGCTGTATAGGTACTGCCTCAATGTCAATCAATTGTCACATAGACCTACATGATGAATGTGTAATGTTCCAATTTGATTTTATAAGACCTACCGTACAGTCGTACCAACCTTGTCAAATTTTTGCGATGAAAAGTAGGTTGTTGGGGAGGCACGAAGCGCCGTGGGGAGTGGGTGTGAAGCGCGTTGCCGTGGTCAGCTTGCCCCCCCCCCCCGGGCCCCCCATTAACCTACTTTTCATCGCAAAAATTTGACGAGGTTGGTAGGCCTAGGTCTAGCCAACACCTGTAGGCCTAATAGGTTAAGACAGATTAGGTAATAAATTGTGTTTTTTGTGCATTACTTTTCACATGCGGTAGGCCTTGTAGGGCTATATAGCATTTTTACAGCGGCTTTAACTAGGTAGGCCTATCAAAAATAGGAACAGCATTAGGCCTATGCCATTTACGCCTGCGGCTTTACCTAGGAACTAGAACTAGTAGGCCTAGGCCCTAGGCCTAGGGCCTACCAAAAATAGGAAAACCTAGGCCTAGGATTAGGCCTATGACATCTACGCCTATCTATTCGAGGTCCAGCATATTATTCGGTAGGGCCTACCGTACTTCTTTGGCTAGGGGGGTCCAACTTTAATATACACTGTAACGGAAAGGATTTCGGGTGCGCTCTTATCGATTATATCCTAGAACTAGCGCGGCGCACTGTAGCCAGCGGAAAGTTCGGCTAATCTAACGAAAGTAGGAACTCTTTCGGTTGGTATGGACAGTTTTTGATCAGTAGGTAGGTAGGGTAGGGTAGGCCTACTTTAGCCCTAGATTGAAAATAGCGACGTTAAAGGTTTTGTAGGTACTTTAGATTTAAAATAGCGACGTTAAAGGTTTTGTAGGTACACATAAAAAAAACTGTCCATACCAACCGAAAGAGGGGTAGGCCGCCTACCCGAAAGTACACCTTTAATATAGTAGGCCTAGTAACAAGGCAATATAGCAGTGTTAACAAGGTGTAGGGCCTATATAAGTTGGACCCCCTTAGCCGAAGAAGTGCCGCATATTCTAGGGCTAGGCCTAGTCCTAGCCCCTAGTCCATATTATAATGTGTAAGGCCTAGGCCTAAGCGTGAGGCTAGGGACACAAAGATAGGCCTAGGCCTAGGCTAGGGGCCTAGGCCTAGGCCTAGCCCCTAGGCCTAGGCTAGGGGCCAAGGGCCTGGCTGACCTAATGGTCACTTACCATTTGAAATGGATGTGTCTGTTCACTGCAAGGTAGTCCTAAAATACTTTCCTCCATGGTGTATTGGTCTATTGTTATTGTAATTAAACTAAACAGTGAAAACACAATGGTAAACACAGTCAACGACAGCACAGCAGCTCACCACAGCAGCTGTTTTAAGTTTTTAATTCACCGCTTTTTCAATGAACTGATCACGAACGGATGCAGAACACAATTGCGTTACAAGGCTGTGTATTAGTGGCGCCCACTTAGGGCGCCCACCGCGTAAATTTAAAAATTGAAATCGACATTGTTTTGCAAAATGTGAGTTAACTACTGCTTTTAATATTAGAACATAGCAATGTGTTTCCACATGAAAATAGAATGTGAACTAAGAAGACAATATGGAAAAGAGGAAATATGTGGCAAATCTTTTCTGGTTAACTTGGTAGAGAATGGCATAACTTCAACTCGGGCCGTAATATCATTATTTGTTTGTCCATTATTTATTCAAGTTGAGATGTACACAATTCACTAAAAAGTGATCACTTTACGGCATTATACTATTATTGGATGAGCGTAGCGAGCGTAGCGAGCGAAGCGAAGATTCCATTTCACTACACTGGAGAAAAAAATCCGGAATGTTTTTTTTTTTTTTTCTTTCTTTCTTTTTTTTGTATTTTTGTGTGTCTGTGAACACGATTCCGGCTAAACCAATACTCCAATTGCGATGAAATTTTATGGAGGTCTATGAAATCTCTGAACGAAGAACTGCACGGGGGGAAAAATCGATCAAAAAATTATTTCTCATGAAAATCGCAATTTTACGATTTTTTTCGATTTTTAACAAAATTTTTCGATTTATAACACCTGCATGCTTTGTCCGATTGTAATAATTTTTTCACACAACCTTTATTTTATGAATTGATATATTCGTGTGAATTTTGAGCTTTATCGAAAGATAAATTTCTTTTAAAAATCGCAATTTTTGGATTTTTTTTTATTTTCAAATTTCTTTGGCTTATAGCACCTACATGCTTTATCCGATCGTAATGATTTTTTCACAGAACCTTAATTTCATGAATTTATATATTCGTGTGAAATCTGAGCGCAATCGAAAAATTATTTGTTATGAAAATCGAAATTTTACGATTTTTTTCTTTTTTTAAACTACGAATAATTAAAAAAAAATAAAAATTAAAGTTTATTTTTTATTTAATTTAAATTAATTTAAAAAAATCAACTAAGTAATGATTTTTTCACAGTACAACAGAAAATCCGCATAACACTTAACAACTCAATGCACCAATTACGCTCATCCAACAACGCGGCGGGACTTAAGCGTTTTCCTAGTTAGACTATCCCTATATCATCTTGTTCGTACACTAACACCGTTGCTGTCTATTTTACACTGAGATACTTGTTTTGTATTGCATCATGCACAGTACACACACTATTTCTCACAAACACACAAAACCACTCTCATCAAACAAGGACCAACGCCGACATATTCATCCCCGCTTTCAATCACTCTTTCTTCAAAAACAGTTCCAACTACCTCTGCAGCAAAATATACAACAAATTTCCACAAAGTATTAAAAAAAGTACACCCGCTTTATTTAAAAATGAAGTAAAGACGTATCTCATTAATCATACATTCTACACCCTTGAGGAATTCCTTGACTTTGACATATTACAAAATTTAATAGCCTAATGTTTGTGATCTATGCTACATATTATTTATTATAACTGCTCAAAGCATGTTTATTATAAGATTGTTGTGAATTGTGCTACTTATTAAGACTTCAAATGCACACAAACAGTACCTGCTAAAGATCCTCATACATTATACATACCATTTATACCCTTGCACAATACCGTTACTATGTATAACTAAAACTTCGTAATACTTATTCAACATATTCTCTTCATCCACTAAGCACACGCACTTGTTAATGTATTCACACACTTTTGTCACCTGCCTCTGCTATGTACTAATTTGTAACCTGCTTAAACGTATTATTTTTAGTCACCTTCTTACTTTCTAATTATTTTCTAATTATGTACACATTCGTATAACTAATATTATTATCATGTACATAGTAGCCCCTAGTTATTATTAAGGATTATTCATTCCCCCTCTCCCAAGAGGGGTTATATCTATGGAATGTATTGATCGAGTGAATAAAATATGAAATATGAAATATGATTCATGCAAGGTTTTTTTTGGCGCTCCCGCGTTAGTCAAAATAGGTTGGCTGGCCCAGAGCAATAATGCCGGTAACGGGCGAGAAAACAGGCAATTAGCACTCCCCTGCCCGACTGTGCCTAGCTTTGCGAAGCAAGCTTTTAGCTTATTCTATTAGATAATGATGGTTGATGATGATGATTTCTGCTGCTATTAATGCCCATCTGAGACGATGAGTGGTGATAGATGACGATGAAAGACGATTATAAAAACACTCGCCCTCGTAGAGATATACCATAACGTTCTAGACGCAATGACCAGTGGACACACACTTCGGACAAACGCCCTAATCGTATGTGCCACCATTATGACTATTAGAAATAAAAACACGAAGAGTGTAATGTTCAACTAACGAGTTAAATGATTGAATAAAAAAAGATACAATGATGTGATATACACAAATTAACACATTTCTTGCAGGAGTAAAAACAACAAATTACATAGCTTTTTAATCGTCTCCGACAACATTGTATACCAATACAAATACTTATTTTTTATGTGACGCTTAAAAAAACATTAAAATAACTAGCAACGTCTTAATATCCGATTATGTTTCATCACTCAATTATCACTAATCACATTACTTTGTCGTAATTTTCCAGGAATCACACGAAATAATGAATAATATACATAATATTAGACTAGTAGACACAATTCGCTTCACATTTCATTACGCTTGATTTGCAATATTCTTTAAATCTGTATAATGATAATGTACTGCAATATGAGACTAACAACCGCCTCAAACACAGCGACTAAGCTGCCACGATTGTATTATGACTATTTATATTATGTATTCATTAATTACAGAACGTGCCAACAATGCAATGTTTGATAGAAGTATTAAAATAATATGTAGATAAGTATCAAAGGTGCCGGTGTTTATTTAATGTAACAAAAGGGCGTGTTTCAAGCAAGCCGATACTAACTGCAACCGATTATAAGTGACTTTACCTGGTTCATTTGATTGACGCCTCTGTGACCTTTCGTGCAAGGGCTGGTGTCTATTGATTTGAATACAGGCGTGTGAGCAAATTACACTGCAAACATTGCATCTATAGCAAAGACTATACTTACGATAGCAGTCAAGTGGTTGAGTAGAGTAGTCATGTTCTGTCTAAGAAAGTGCCACCTCATTTTCATACACATGCTTTTCATCCCATCTTTTTGCGCCGAGAAAAATCCCCTGGTGTTTTCTATGGAGACCATTACAGAAATAATCACTGATCTTCAGCATAGATTCAATTCGGGATGTCTGTTCTTAGTCGAACACTGGAACACAACGAGAAGTTTTCAAATACACAAAATCCTCTCCGACAGAAGTATTTTCGCCACGACTTTGAACTTCCAAGCGCTCATTTCGATAACGGCGAACAGTCGTTGTCGGCAAAATCGTCCTCTCTACGTGATCATCTCGGACGACGACGAGAGAACGCGGGGGTTCCTGGGGGATCTCATCCGGGAGACAGGGATATCCTACCCGCGGTGGCTGTTGTTCCTGGAGTCGGCGTCCCGACCAGAAGACTACATGGCCGGCGTCCACATACCCTTCGACTGTGAGTTCATGGTGGCAAAGCGTCGCGACGGCGGGGCGAAGATCGTCGAAGTGTATCAGATGGCCGAGGGGACGCCGACGTATGTCAACCACTTCGCCGACTGGAATGTGAAGGATAGACTTTACAACAGCCTCGACATCTTCTACAAGAGAAGGAGCAATCTGCACGGTCACGTGCTCAGGGTCACGGCGGTACACGTACGTCACGCAAATATGTTATTAATAAAAATTAAAAATTAATGATCATGAATACAGCATTGCTGTCATTAATTTTTACACCAACCCTATAGGCTATAAATCAGCAAAATACAAATGCGCATGCTAATTATTTTACAAATTAAAATTAATAATAACGATACAAAACATTGTGTGTAATTGAGGGGCGTCGTGCAAGAAGGGGGTAACTGTAACGGAGCGGGAAATCAAGGCATGCTAAAGCGTGACCCACAGCATTCAATAGGCACTCGCGCTGCCATCTGCACTGAGCCACAAGAACTGTTAATGGGGTAATATGCAAAAAGGGGGTAACCCCTGTTACTCCGTTCTTGCATGACGCACCCAATTATTACAATTGCAAATTGCAAATTATAATTTTGTGAGATTATGACGAATTGCAATTACAATATAAGACATTATAATAAAATAGGTTGGTATATTGCTAAGAAGGTCGAGAAAGAGAAAGGAAAGAAAAAGAGAAGAAAAAAAGAAAGAATGCAGCAAATCTGTGTTCATGGAATTTTACATAAAGGTGATTAAATTAACAAAATGAACATCTAAAATAATGTGTAAATAATTATCTAACAGGGAGGATTACGCTAAATTCATGGTATTTTACATTAAACTATAGAATATGAATCAAATCGTCACTTAAAAATTAAAATGTATACATTTTCTCACAAGGTTGATTCGAACTGGACTAATGAGGATACCCACTCTCTGGTATTTGTTGCATAATAACCCGTCTTCTGTGCAGGACCCCCGCATGATGAGAGTCAGGGAGATCGGGGTAGGCAGAGCGAGGTTTGGAGGATTCTTCGGCAGTGTGTGGAACGTGTTGCAGAGCAGAATGAACTTCACGTGAGTAACATACGACCTTGTTTGCAAGGGTCGTCTAGAAAAACTACATTTTATGCATTATTAGTTTATAACTTTTTGTATGTTCAATTTCGCTTGTATGAAAGCGACTAAATGCTATAATTTTTTGAAAAATTTTAACTTGGATTCCGTTCATTTAATTTCCACGTATGATCTGTGCAATAGTTCTTAAGGAGGTACATGTCGTATGTAGTCTAAACATCTTTATAAATAAAATAATAAGTAAATAAATAAATAACATTAATAATAAATAAATAAATAAATCATCGGGCTGTGCACAACAATGAGACGTTATTAATGTCATTACTATATAATATTTTGATGCTATGTAAATGTTGTGTCGTTCCTGACTTAATCTTTTGTAATTTACATCATAGATGGCCCCTATATCATGAATTGGATTGATATTGATGAACTTTTAAGTCTCGCAGTACGTTCTTTGTAAATGTTAACAGTGGTTTCATATCATTTATGAAAACTTTAAGCAGTTAGCTGAGGAGTATGTTAATCCCCGAAATAAGGGGCGAGCTCTGGCCGTTCTCGTCGTCGCCGCCGCCGAATTTCTCTGACGACGAAGACGACACTAGAGCCTCCCTCCCCTTCCCTTCCCTCCTTTTGCCTGTGGCTGCATCGTCCAGTCCAGCACGGGTCTGCCCTTGTCTGCCCTCCCTACATGTTTAGGCTAGAGTGGCGCACATCACCTAACGGTAACTTACAAAAAACAAAAAAGTTCACATGACAAAAACGTGACGAAACACTTTGAAACGTCGACGTCGCGACCGATCACAAGATAACGTGTTAACTTTCTCCCCTAAGGTCGGAGTACGTGAGGCCCCTCGACCGCAATGGCGGCTACCAACTACCCGACGGCTCGTGGAACGGCATGATAAACATGGTCATCAAGAAGGAGGTCGACGTGGCTGTCAGAGCCTTCACGATGACGTCATCTCGAGTGGCAGTCGTCGACTTCCCAACGCCGATCATCTTCACGAAGAGCTTCGTGTTTCTCCGGAAACCCGAGCAGCGTGATCGTGGTATCCACACGTACTTCGCTCCCTTCAGCGTGAAACTCTGGGCGGCGGTGTTGGGCGCCATGCTGGTCCTCGCGATACACCTCACGGCAATACACCAGATCGGATACTGGGCGGGGAACTCGGAAACTAAAGGGTCACGACGATACACCTTCTACGAGTCGATTCTCTTGATTCACGGGATATTCTGTCAGCAAGGTTAGTTGGGCATCCGCATTGGTGATGGCTTTGAAAGGGCCACTGAAACGGTTTGTGTTATTTATTTAGATCTAAAGACCTGAAATCAAAAATATCACATGTAAAACAAGACGCCAGTGTAACATCAGATCTTCTGATGCAAAGTCTCAAACTTTAATCTCAGGACGTCTTAGAATCCCTCCTCGCTGCCATGCTGCCACCGATCTAAGCAGAGTACCTGGTTGCGCTAAACTCATTTAGATCTACGGTACCTTATTTCGCACACCGGATGTCCAAGGTAATTGACAGTAAATAAACCATGAAGGACTCTGAACCTCCTAGAGGAGTTTTGCGAATAATGGTTCACAAACCTTCGCAGCTTCTATGCAACCAAGGTCTTATTGTTGAAAGATTGGTACCGGGGAAAAACTTTAGTGGAAAATAAAAATCAATGCACGTTGCTGATGTTAAAGAAAATGAAAATGAAGTTATTTTAGCCAATAAAAAGACACTTTCTTTTCTGTTTCCAACGTTGGCGATAATCATAAATGGCGACCCTAGTCTCCTCTTGGATATTAAGTCAGAAGACCTTGACAAACTAAAATTTCTTAAGGGGCAGTGTAATAACACAATCGCGATCTAGTTCGGGATATTGTGCATTAGAAGCAAAAATGTACACACCATGATTATCATAACACTTCGTTAGCCAATTAGTGGAGGTGCCGGGTCTATTGACTGCATGCCTGTTTTACTTGGATGTCGCAGGCCGTGCTGGATGATTCGGGATAACCGGGAAAGAAACTCACAAAACTTTGGATTCTAGACCATGTTTTATTCCAAGAATATCTATTTCCATAGAGAGGCCAGTGGCTAATTCAACTACAACAAATACTACAACTATGATGGCGCGACAGCGCAACTCCATTTCATAGAGAGGCCAGTGGCTATTTGTACTACAACAAATACTACAACTATGATGGCGCTAGAGCGCATTGAACTAATTGAAATAGTACCTGATGACACATCTCCCCCTAAAAGTATTGATTATGAATTTCAACAGGTAGATGAGATTTGTAATTAATAACACAAAAGTATTTGAATTTTAAAATATGAACTAGGTCAGACTAACTTAAATAATATACATGAAGATTCAAGAGTTCCAAACTTACAGACTAAGTTTTGTCGGTGGATGCACAAAGCGCCCACTCCGTGCCTGGTATCTTAAGTTTTTCTCGGGAGTAGCCTCGACTGCAACAGAGGAGTGCTAGTCTTGGTTTCTTGCCGAGGACTTGCGTTACCTGGGATTGATGTAATTTGTGGGGCCGGATCAGGAACTTCTTCAGCTTGGTTTTCGATATTCTCGTCCACCTCTTCATTGGAGTCCTTGACGTCGTCATTGAAGTAGGGGGCCGGAACAAGGTGCCATCGGTTTCTCCTGACTGCTCCACGGTTGGTCTGGACTACATATGAGTATGACCTTGGTTCGGTAGCACAGTGAAGAACTCTTCCGTGTGTCCGCATGTCGATTATCCAATATCCATACAGCATCACCTGGTTTTAATGGCGATAGAGAATGGCATCGGTGTCTTCGATCATAATTTGACTTTTGTTTTGCTTTTATTATCTCTTCCTTTCTCCGAAGATTCGACTTGTCCGGTATTTTGTCCAGTTGTGCCAACGAGACAGGGAGCGTAGTTCTTAATTTCCGATTCATTAATAGCTCAGCCGGACTGAAAGCCGTTTGGAAGAGGTGTTGTTCTGTATGCGAGGAGGGCTAGATGTGGATCCTCTGATTTCTTAAATCGTATTTTTTACAATCTTGACAGCCGCTTCTACAAAGCCGTTACTTTGACTGAACTTTGGGCTGCTGGTGATGAAGTTAAACCCGTAACGATTTGGGCGAATAGCTTGAACTCCGAGGTTTCCAGTGACCCAAAACTGCGGCCCGTTGTCGCTTAGAACTTCTCCGGTATTCCGTGTCTCGAAAAGATTGATCGGCAGTGATCGATAATCGACTGTGATTTAAGACGGGTTTTATTTTCCGCTATCTCAAAATACCTCGAATAGTAATCGGAAACCACCAAATACCATTTTTGATGCAACTTAAACAGATCCATAGCGACATTTTTGCCAGGGGTCTGCCCTGGAAAGATGCTGGGGAAATGAGAGGTTCATGTCGATTGTTAGATTCCTGAATGCATTCAGACATGATCGTACTGTAAATTCAATCTGACTTGAGAGTCCGGGCCACCAAACAGCTTCCCGTGCTCGCGCTCAACCCCCTTCGTTATACCTTGGTTGCCCTTCATGTATCCGATCTAATACTTCTTTTTGTAATGGTTGCGGGTATTACTATCGCGACCCTCTAATTATTAGATATCATGGATAGAGAGTTCATCTTTGACAGACAAATAAGCGTATAGTTCCGGAATCAGTTGGTCTTTTGAGGGCCAAATCTGTTTGGATATACTCTTTCAACATAAAGCAGATAGTATCTTTACTTTGTTCTTCAACCCAATCTTTGCGAGATACGTATCTGTGACTGGGATATTCCAAGAAACAAACGAACGTAGGCATTTGTTTCTTCCTCCAGCTCTTTTTCCTCTACAACTGACAGAGGTTTTTCTTGAAAGAGTATCAGCAACAACTAAATCTTTACCGGGAGTGTAAAATATAGAGTAATCATAACCTCATCATGCGAATTCGGAAGCGCGGGCAGTCTAGGTGACATCTCGTCGAGGTCCTTATACGTGAAGAGGGAACCATTTTGGTTTGTGATCCGTCTTGATCTGGAAGGTTAAACCGATTATGTAATCTTTGAAGCGATCACATGCCCATGTCAACGCCAAAGCCTCTCTCTCGATGTTCGCATATTTTCCCGCTCGGCTACCCGACAGTGTGCGCACGCGTAGGTTTACTGCTCTCTTCCTCCCATCTTCCTGTTTCTAAATGGGACACTCCCAAGACCATAGGATGAACCCATCTGAGGAAACAATCGTGGGTTTGGCAGGGTCGTACAGGGCTAGGGAAGGTGCCTGGGTAAGGAGAGTTTTGATCTTCTCGAATGCTTGTTTTTTGAGGTTTTCCCCCAACGTCCAACAATTGTTTGATGAAAGGAGGGAGTTAATAGGCTCAAGGATTTCCGGGCTTTTCCTAGGGATATATTTTCTTTGGAAGTTTCCATCCCCAGGAAGCTTTGCACCTCTTTGACGTTATTGGTGGATCCTGTTTACGATCGCTGCTATCTTCCGTCGTCGGCTCTTATACCATGAGCTCGATTGTGTGTCCTAGAAAGTCTACTGAGTCTACTGAAAACTCCGTTTTCTGATCATTCAGGGTATTCCTGTTGATTTAGCCTTTTAACACTGCCCGTAAACGTTGTCATGTTCGGTCTGGTCTTTCCCCCAGACTATCAAGTCATCCATTGCACCAGGACCCCTTTTAAAGTCCATGCAGTATTTGACTCATTCTTTTCTGAAGTGCTCCGGCGCTGAAGCGATACCAAAAGGCAAGCGCTTGAACTTGAACCTTCCAAACGGGGTTAGAAAGTAGTTGGGTGGTTGAGACTGGGGTGACAAAGGTATCTGCCAAAACCCTGAATTTGCGTCTAGCTTTGTAATATTTTGGCACCTGCTAGTTGACCTAACGTATTGTCGATTTTTCGGTATAGGATAAATTCTCTTTTTTACGCTACGGTTAAGGTGCGTTAAATCAACACAAAATCTTACACCCCTGATGCCTTAGGAACGACCACCATCGGCGCGCACCACTCAGATGGTTCGCCCAACCTCGCAATGACGCCCCTCTCCACCATACGTTGTAGCTCTGTTTCCACAGACTTCAACAAAGGTAATGCTACCGTTCTTGGAGAAGTGATTGCTCGGGGTTTAGCATCGGACTGATACTTTTTCTTGTAATCTCCTGGATTAGTCCCTAATCCTTTGAAGATTGTTTGGGGAACTCGGCTTTCCCGTCTGTTCCGGTACTGACACCGTTTAGGAAAGGCATTTACCCAATGATATTTAGACTGGTGATCGCTGGTCTCCCTAGTAGGGGTGTATCAAGATCATGCACTATGTATACTGTCTCTAAAGACGACTTGTTATTGTAATGAAGCTCGAATTTTGCTACCCCCAACTACTCTTAACGGACGTTTGTCTGGTCCGCATAGTTCCTTATAGGTTTGGTTAAAGACATACCTTTAACTGCGGGAGGAGTTGGCTGGTAGAACAGTGACATCTGGGACCGGGATCGATTTTGAACGAGATTTCGCTCATTCCGACTTTCAAACCCGGGACCTCCATGGATCGGACTTGAATGTGTTACCACTGCCAATGAACACACAGTCTGCCTCGTCACCATCTTGGCTTGCTGCAACTTCGTGTACTTTCTTGCTGGAAAAAAAGCCTTTGCATAGTGGCCTTTATTCCACATTCGTTGCATTTGGCGTCCTTTGCTAAGCACTGCGGTCTTTACCATGATTATGTCAAAAAACCACACCAACTACACTTCTTCGATCGTGTTGAGTCTTGAGGTTAGTTTAGGCTTCTTATCCCAGTTTTTTTCCCTTTTACTTGCTTTGCTATGTTGGCCCCCATTGTTTTTCGGCCTGGTACTTTTTCTGCTAGATTTACAGCGGGCTACTTACAATCATTGTGTAAGACAGTTCTTTGTCTTGCAACTCTTCAGATTGTCTTATTTGTAGAAGGGCCTTCTCGTATGTTAGCTTAGGATTTTAACTGAAGTTTATCACTGAGTTTTTATCCCTCATTCCGATAATAAGTCATGACATCTGTGCTATCAGGTCCCCCATTCACATGTAAGTGACAGTGTGTGAAGAGCTGTTGTGAACATGTCAACAGTCTCCCTGCCACTGTTTCCGCCCTTAAAAACAGGCCTTTCATAAATTACATTTTTTTGGGGCAAAAGTACTTTTCAAAATCTTCTATCACCACTGATCATTAGTTTTGACAACTTAATGGGCAAATTTCTCTTGCCTTCTCCCCATGCAATAATTTAGGTTATCTACCTGTCTTTTTCTGATTTAAGATCGATTCCCGATGTAGATCTGAACCTGTTGTCCTTTTCTTCCATTGCAACTACTCTTGAGGTTTGAAGAGAATTTTTCCCCGGAGGTTGTAGTCTTGACATGTGGTTGTTTGTTCTCCATGCTTTGTCTAATTATAATTCAAAAACTTCCAACAGATTATCTTCATTCATACCTTTAAAGAAGCATTAGAACTAGTTTTCCGCTTGCCCCATGTTTTACTTAGATGTCACAGCCGTGCTGGATGATTCGGGATAACCGGAAAAAAACTTTACAAACTTTGGATTCTATTCAGACCATGTTTTATTCCAAGAATATCTATTTCCATAGAGAGGCCAGTGGCTAATTCAACTACAACAAATACTACAACTATGATGGCGCGACAGCGCAACTCCAATTCATAGAGAGGCCAGTGGCTATTTGTACTACAACAAATACTATACAACTATGATGGCGCTAGAGCGCATTGAACTAATTGAAATAGTACCTGATGACACAATGCCCACAAACATAGTCGTTCTCTTTTCTCTGTACTGTCTGTTGCCAATGATGAACCTCTCCAATCTGTTACCTGAGGTCTAATGGTGATGTTTCATCCTGGTTGCGTTGAATCAGCTACATGGCAGGAGTAGGGGTTCTAATAAGACAAAGGGCCTAGACAAGGTCTATATCAGCAACTACACATTCCCACCGAGAAAAATTCTGATTTATGCAAATACTGCCTATATACCTTCGAATGTGTAAGAAATGTTTCCAAATTCGACCTAGGGGAGACAGGATTAAGGTCAGTTTGTGTGTAACAAAAAGTAATAAGTAAATGTACTGTCACTGTCAGAAGTAAAACGAAAACCTTTTAAGCTCTAACCCAATTTTTATGTGATATTTTAATTTTATTTTTACATATTTTCATTTTCATATTTCCAGTAACTTTTTAAGAATTTTTACGTCTTACAGATATCATCAATTACATCCTTCATGAGCCTAGTATAATATACTTGCTCCAACGAAAGAATGCAGATGCTTGGTAGTGGTGGCGTGGGAGTAGAATGAATGCAAGGTAAATGGAATGCCGCCTTTGTGTATGAAAGAGAAATATCTTTTACCAACGCAAGCAAGAATTATCTGTGCTAGATCACAGATTTCCTCCGTGTGCAAGATCAACGCTGAGCTAGCGTGAATAGAATTGACAAGGTTGTTATGTTGGGAAAACAATTTCGAGCCTCCTGCATTCTTTCGTCGGGACCACTATGAACAATTTCTTCCTGCTCTTCTAGGCTACGACATCCCGCCCAAGTCAGCCTCCTGCCGGATCGTCTACGTCGAGGCCTACCTAGTAGCAGTGATGGTCTGCGCCGCCTACTCAGCTACCATCGTCTCGTTCCTGGCTATCCAGAAGGTCACGCTGCCCTTCACAAGCTTCCAGGGCCTGCTCGACGCCGGCACCTACAAGCTGCAGGTCAAGAACGACTCCGGTTTGTTGGAGAACATTGCAGTACGTCATCCATCCTCTATGGATCTACCACCACCAAAATCACTCCCAGAAACTACAGAACTCTCCACTCCGGGTTTTCAGAATTCATATTTTGTGCACCAGGGTGAAAAAAAATCGTGATTGAGACAATACTTTTCTGCAGATAGCTATTGGGACTGTGGGGGTTGAGGCTTTTGTCATTAGGGTCGGGTTCGTGTATAGAGTAGTACAAACTGCATCGGGTTTTAAGGTCGGACTCGGGCCAGTTTGGAAAGGGAAAAGAAGGCTGTTAACTGAAAGTAAAACTGGATATCTAACTTAATTACTTTTGCTTTTGAAGAATTTTGGATCTTGATTTCTTCACAATTCCTTTCTATTTGGAACTATCGGAATCAATCCAGAAATGAAATAAATCCATCTCAGCGTGGTATATTACCCCGGAGTCTCCCAATTTCCGGACGGGTGCTTTACCCCCTAAGGCCCTAAGCTACCTAGACGGTAGCTTCTGAATTGTTGGTGCATTATCAAAATATAGATCTGAATTGATTGGATTGTCAATGATTGTCATTTTGTACAAAAGATATAACATTGGAATTGTCTGGACCGGTACCTCCACCATTCACTAAAAATATATTTTTTTGTTTCCCAAGAATTAAGTACCTTTTTTGACTGTCGAGTCGGCCCTCAAATATCTGTACTGTCTCTGAAATGATGTCCTCCTTGTTCTGCGCAGACCAGCAACGACACCGTAATAAAGGCGCTCTATCGCAAGATGAAGCTTGAGACTCTTCCGTATAGTGTGGAGGAAGGACTGACCAAGGTTTGTCATCAGGATGACTACGCCTTCATGGCCTCGCTTGCCGTGTCTCAGAGCGTAGACGATGCTCTACCCTGCGGCATTGTCGCGATACCATACGCCTCGCTGCCAGAGAGCTCAGCCATTGCGTTTACCAAGGGCAGTCGGTACCGAGGCATCGTACACCACAAGTACGTGGACAGAATTAGTGTAAAACTTTGCAGTATCAAATCAAAAGATCGTATTACTTTCAATAAAAAACCTTCTTTCTTAGATTGTATCAATTTAAAAAAATATATACACAGTGGAAGATTCTAGCACTTCTAGTGGACGGTAAATGATGCAATTTGTGTGGACAAAGTAGAACAAAAAGTTACATTTTAAAAAAGGTAACAAAGTGATACTAGTGATTTACATTTAATGAAAATGCTTTATGGTGCTTAGTAAAGCCATTGTTCAAATTTAAGACATTTTAAAGACATTTACAATGAAAAGTGTTGTGCCTAGTGAACGCCATGTTTCATAAACGTGAAATCCCCAAACCTAAGTTGGTAAATCTTTACTGGTGATGTGACCCCATTGTCCTCTGGACTAAACTAGAGCAAATTTTTGAAGAACTTGAGGTTTAACCAAAGATTAGTTTGGTTTAACTCTAAAAGTCGATGTAGAAGAATTTTATGTTGTAACATTGTGTTGTGTTGCAGCCTGCTAGAGCTGAGGCGCGCTGGAGTGTTGAGTCGCCTGCTGCTAGCAAACTGGCCTAAAGACAGGCTCCAGGATTACAACCTGAGCCACCTTAGCTTACGAGATGTGAAGCCTTTGCTTATGATGCTTGGCGTTAGTGGAGTAGTCGCCATCTTGTTCTTGCTCCTGGAGTATGCTACACGTTCTGTCATCTTGAAGAGTAAGCGACGCAGGAATCGCAAAAAACGACGAAATCTTGGGGAATCGGATTTTTGTGAATAGTTTCTATGAATACGTAATCCATTGTTTCTTTTGTTGTTTTTCATGGAATTGTAAATATAGATAGATATAAGTTTTTGTTGGATGAGCGTAGCGAGCGTAGCGAGTGAAGCGAAGACTTTAATTTCACCGACCCCCCAAAAAATTTAGCTCGGGTGTTTTTTTGTTTGTTTTTTTTTGTTTGTATTTCTGTCTGTTTGTTCGCTCTCTACCGGGCAAACGGCATATGCGATCTTGATGAAAATTTGACAGGACCTTCGAAATCTCTGAACTTAGACTTGCTACGTTTTTGGGTACAATCGAAGAAATATTTCTCATGAATATCGTACTTTTACGTTTTTTTTCGATTTTTTGTGCGATATTTTCGTGCCATTTGGGCCGATTCTGACCAAACGGGAGGGGCTACAACGTTCATATTATACATGTACAATAAGGTTATGGTGATGTAGTACCTTTTGAAAGAAAAAGTTGAAAAAGTTAGACAGAATCTATAGAAATAAAGCTTTTAATATAAGTTTTTTGATTTTTTGTGCGATATTTTCGTGCCATTTGGGCCAATTCTGACCAAACGGGTGGGGCTACAACGTTAATATTATACATGGACATTAAGGTTATGGTGATGTAGTACCTTTAAAAAGAAATAGTTAAAAAAGGTAGCCAGAATCCATAGAAATAAAGCTGTTAATATAAGTTTTCTACGGTAAATAATACCAATTGACAAGAAACAATAGAAGCTTGACAACAATCACCTTCAATGCGTAGGCAACAAAACAAAGCACTTGTAAAAGTCTTACTTTACTTACTTTACTTTTGCAAGTGCTTTGTTTTGTTGCCTACGCATTGTAGGTGAATGTTGTCAAGTTTCTTTTTTTTCTTGTCGATTGGTATTATTAACCGTAAAAAACTTATATTAAAAGCTTTTTTTCTATGGATTCTGGCTAACTTTTTCAACTTTTTCTTTCAAAAGGTACTACATCACCATAACCTTAATGTCCATGTATAATATGAACGTTGAAACCCCACCCGTTTGGTCAGAATTGGCCCAAATGGCACGAAAATATCGTACAAAAAAACAAAAATCTTATATTAAAAGCTTTATTTCTATAGATTCTGGCTAACTTTTTCAACTTTTTCTTTCAAAATGTACTAAATCACCATAACCTTAATGTCCATGTATAATATGAACGTTTTAGCTTCACCCGTTTGATCAGAATTGGACTAAATGGCATGAAAATATCGCCCAAAAAATCGAAAAAAATCGTAAAAGTACGATATTCATGAGAAATGTTTCTTCGATTGTACCCAAAAACGTGGAAAGTCTAAGTTCAGAGATTTCGAAGGTCCTGTCAAATTTTCATCCAGATCGCATATGCCGTTTGCCCGGTAGAGAGCGAACAAACAGACAGAAAAAAAAAACAAAAAAAAAAACACCCGAGCTAAATTTTTTGGGGGGTCGGTGAAATTGAAGTCTTCGCTTCGCTCATCCAATCAATCATATTCATTGTCCATATTGTTCCAAGTTTAGTGGCTCAGTGAAGCATTGCATGTTCCCATGATAAAAGCAACAGCTGATTTGTTACAGAGTTCTATAATCACCGAAATGTTTATAATGTGCCTATTTAATAATCAATACACAATTAACATTTAAATCCCTATTCATGTACATTTACGCCCATCCCACTTCTCTGCCTGGGACTGGAACTGGGCAGCATGGGTGTCCAGTGTCCTCCCCACAGTACTACCCAAGGGTTGATGAGCCCTTATCCAAAATTAAATTGAAACTTAAAGAAATGTTCAAGTTTTATTATTAATGACGACTATTCTGTTTCATGTATTTTAAAAGGCAGTTTTTGCTACAGATGCGTCGGTACAGTATTGTCTTGTGTTACGTGTAAGACGATTAATAGGACTACACCATGCCTTCTTCCAAATTCTGAGTGGTCAGACGTGTTATTCTATCGAGTAAATTGAATGAAGACGATACTTGAGGCTCTGTATACTGGAAACAATAAATTTTGAATAAATTATTAATAAATTACTATCCTTCCATTATTAGCCAATATTCAACTTGATTGGTGGAATATTAGTTCTGCTAACATGGCAGATTTGTGTCTAGTTTTTATGCGTTAATATTATTGATTCTTACTGCTTTGTTATGCCTTGTTGTAAAACATGGAATACAAGTGAAATACCATGCTACTCGTGACTCCACGAATAGCACCTTGGGCAGTGCCGCTATTAATTCAATAAGTTTGTTCACCTGTACTGCACTTTCTGCACGAATCTGAACTATTGCACCTTCCACCGTTCGCTTGTAGTCGTGCAAGAAGATGGTCGCCGTTCGTCTGAAAAGTGCAGACTGAACTAGTACAATTAGTTCATGAACTTCTGCACGGCTCTGGAGCCGGTGTAATAGTACTATAGTGCAAGAATTTAGCGCCAAGAATGTAAGAGATAGATAAATCGAAGACTGATTTTATTTTGTTAACTTAGATGAAACAAATTACATTTTCGAGTGCGAAGGTGAGCCTGTATAAGAGTACGTTTAATAGATTTCCGTATTAAAGTAAACCAATTGCCAGTGACAGCTTTTATTGTTCGCCAGTAGCGACTGCACTGGATGAACTACTGCACTGAACTGAAATAACCAATTTGCAAATACTGTAATATTACAGTGTTGTATTTGATATAAGGTTCGTTTTATTTAAAAGTCTAAAATATTTAAAAACTTTACATTTCGCTTTTCAAAGCTGTGTGTTATTGGCGCTCACCCGCGCAAATTTAAAAATTAAAATTATAATTTTTGGATGTGCGAAGCGAAGACTTCAATTTCACTGACCCCCCAAAAAATTTAGCTCCAATGTTTTTTCTTTTTTTTTCTGTATGTTCGCACTCTACTGGGCAAACGGCATATGCGATCTTGATAAAAAAAAATGGAGGGGACTTCGGAATCTCTGAACTTAGACCTGCCACGTTTTTGGGTACAATCGAAGAAATATTTCTCATAAATATCGTACTTTTACGATTTTTTTCGATTTTTAGTGCGATATTTTCGTGACATCTGATTCTGACCAAACGGGTGGGGCTACAACGTTCAAATTTGACATGGACATTAAGGTAATGGTGATGTATTGCTTTCTGAAAGAAAAAGATGAAAAAGTTAGCCAGAATCCATAGAATGAAGGTTTTAATATGAGTTTTTTTAATGACAATTAATAAGTAAATATAGAAAGTTGACAACAATCACCTATAATGCATTTAAAAAGCACTTGCAAAGGAAAAGTGGTCCTACGCAAACTAAAAACTTACAAAAAGCTCATCCATCAACGCGGCGGGACTTAAGCGTTTTCCTAGTTAAAATGTGGACTTATACTTACTACTTTTAAATTATTAGAAGGCCAGGATGTGGACCATCTACTAGCAACATGTGTTTCCCCTGAAAACAGAATGGGAAATAAAATTATGAGGAAGAAGGATAATAATATGGAAGAGGAAATATGTGGCAAATTTTTAGCTTACTGGGCAACTTGGCAGAGAGTGGCATAACGTTAACTTGGGTTGAGGTGTTCAAAAGAAAAATTTAAGTTTTTTTTTATATTTCAGGTAATACCATAATTATTTGTTTGTAATTTATTTATTTACGGCATATCCAATTCACTAAAACTAAAAAGTGCTCTTGGACTCAACGATAATATTATAGCTATAATAATTTCATATTTATTCGCGTTGCTGGGATTTGTATTGAACACGATTTTACACTGAAATACATTAATTTTGTAAATGCACCATGCAAGGCTTTTGTTCGGCGCTCCCTCGCTGGCCAAAATAGGGACAGAGCGTGCCACTGCGATGGAAACGGGCGGGAAAATAGGCAATCCCCACTCTGCCCGACTGTGCCTAGTTTAATCGCCCCCCCCCCCCCCAACCCCCACCACCACGCCACAAAGTTTGGCGTTATGACCTAACGGTTGACGCGTACTTAAATCAAATACACACATACAACAAAAATAATAACGAGATGTGCACTTTATGACTAGTTTAATGATGTATAATGTATGGTATAAGGTATGGTATAAGGCATATGGTATAAGGTAGGTATGGTATAAGATATCCCCCCAAAAAACAAAAATTTGTCAAAAACGGCAGCCAAGCTTTCCTTCAAAAGTCTTCGGCTGTGAATGTTGTGGTACATAAAAGTAAAGCCAAGCTTTTCATTTTTTCTCCTTAGTTTCGCATTGAAAAGATGTATTTTTATTTCGCCTGTTGACGAGTGCCAAGCCAACCATTTTTGTGGTAAAAAAGTAAATATTTTAAGCTCAAAATCATTTAAAAAATTGTTTTGGCTATTGAATTTGGTTTGATCCAAACAGTTTCTTGTTGTATTGTGAATAGACAACATCAAAATGCATCAGTCAAGTTCATTACGAGAAATCTAAAAATTCAATGGCCAAGCGTTTTTTTTTTTATGATTTTGAGTTTAAAATTTTTACTTTTTGCTACGAAAATGGTTGGCTTGGCGCTCGTCAACAGGCGAAATGATCTTACTTCTTTTCAATGCGAAACAAGGGAGAAAGAATGAAAAGCTTGGTCAACTTCTATATCTCTCAGCATTCACAACCGAAGACTTTTGAAGGAGAGCTTGGCTACCGTTTGTTTTTACAAATTTTTGTTTTTGTGGGGAATATTACATCTTTTTGGTGTTTGTTTCCTATCAAGGCGTGAAATACTTGTAAGCGATATTCCAAGAAAGCGTCGAAATTCAGAGAGAAAAGAGTTGTTTTTAACATTTTTGAGCCCACGGTCCCCCCAAATTTAGCCTCTTGTGTTTTGGAGGCTAGATATTTATAATAATGGTTAAGACTAAGAGCATGTTTAATTTCAAGTTTGTACAAATTATCACGCCTTAGTAATTCGGTGTTTTGATTATCATACAATTTTTTTTTTCCAGTCTCTGCTACCCGATTTTTTGTTTTGAAATCAAAAGGCACTGCGTCAGAGGTACATCTAAGTGTGGTCCAAGTTTCATAGTTCTAAGATGTACCGTTTTCTCTGTAGACTCTTATATAACTCCGCGGAGAATTAGCTAGCCAGCCAACCAGCCAGCCGAAAGGATTTCAACGATGTTGTGGCACTTTTTTAACACAGAACGGGTTATCGGATCGGTGTGATTTTGTTTGGTAGGTTATGGACCACATATCAGCTCATATACCGAGTTTCAAGACTGTAAATCTTTCGGGGCGGCGTGTGCAGATAGCTGACAACCCACAACTCGGGTAGGTGTCTGTAGACATGCCGAGTTCGGTCGTCGCCTTGTAAGTACACGTGTGGCGCTTGGCTGCGGGCGACGACCGTCGCCCTAGATGAGAATAAACTATAGGAAACCCATACTAGAGTTCACACACGGGGCTATGGAATAGGGAGATGAACAAATTTTATCATCAAAACATGATTTGTTAAATTTATACCCAGCTAATAAGAATAAAATCCGCCCCAGACACAACAAATAAGGAGCCGCGACTGTATTTTAACTATATTCAGTATGAAATTACAGAATGAGTTAACAATGCAATGCATGCAAAGTTGAAATTAGTAGATAAGTATCAAGGGTATATTTATGTGTAGCAAGAGGGCGTGTGTTAAACAAGCTGATATTTATTGAGTTAATGCAACTGATTATAAGTGACTTTAACTGGTTCATTGTCATTTGATGTTGTCATTGATGTTTCGTATCCAGGCGTGTGTGCAAATTACTCGACACACAAAGCAATTAAAGCAAAGCCCTTATCCACAATAGCAGTCATATGGTAGGAATCATGTTGTGTATAAGAAGATGTCACCTCATTATCCTGCACTTGCTTTTAATCTCATATTTTTGTGCCGGGAAAAATCCCTTGGTGTTTTCTATGAACGCAATAACAGGAATCATCACTGATCTTCAGCATAGATTTAATTCGGGATGTCTGTTCTTAGTCGAACACTTGAACACAACGAGAAGTTTTCAAATCCACAGAAACCTTTCCGACAGAAGTATTTTCGCCACTACTTTGAACTTCCAAGCGCTCATTTCGATAACGGCGAAAATTCGTTGTCGTCAGAATCGTCCTCTCTACGTGATCATCTCGGATGACGACGAGAGAACGCGGGGGTTCCTGGGGGATCTCATCCGGGAGACAGGGATATCCTACCCGCGGTGGCTGTTGTTCCTGGAGTCGGCGTCCCGACCAGAAGACTACATGGCCGGCGTCCACATACCCTTCGACTGTGAGTTCATGGTGGCAAAGCGTCGCGACGGTGGGGCGAAGATCGTCGAGGTGTATCAGGTGGCCGAAGGGACGCCGACGTATGTCAACCACTTCGCCGACTGGAACGTGAAGTATAGACTTTACAACAGCCTCGACATCTTCTACAAGAGAAGGAGCAATCTGCACGGTCACGTGCTCAGGGTTACGGCGATACACGTAAGTTTTACGCCAAGCCTAAATAACATTTAAATCACGTGACAAACATAGTAAATCAGCTACATACAAACCCATGCTAAATATTTTACGAATAAATTTTAATAATAAAGATACAAAACAATATGTATAATATAATGATTTGTGAGATAACGAATTGATATTATAATAAAATACATTATAATAAATGTCTCTATCTCTCTATCTTCTCATCGGAACGCGTTGTCCGTGAGTTTTAATGTAAATCTCGGCCTCAGATGGTCATAAATTACGGTTTGATGGGGGTGCCTGATGATGAAATAGCGGAGTCGTGGATTTTTCCAGACTGTATGATTGGAAATGGGGGGTTTAATTTGGGGAATAGCGGATCATCCGCCAGATAATAATTTGTTCAGTATAATAAATGTCCTTGTATTGCATAAGAAGGTGCTGAAAATATATATACAATCTGTATTCACGGCATTTTACATAAAGCTGGTATTTTAACTAAATGAACAACTAAAATTAGGAAAACGACTAAAGTCGTTGTTAGACGAGTGAGCGAATCATGTGTTGAGTACCCGGTAACATTTCATTTCCTCCCCCTGCATACAGGGTGGATTACGCTTTTCATTCCTCCCCCCCCCCTACATACAGCCTTTTGGGTGGATTACGCTGTATTCATGGTATTTTTTTATTTTTACATAAAACTAGGATTTGAATCAAATAGTCACTTAAAATGTATACATTTTCACACAGGGAGTATTCGAACTGGACTAATGACTAATGGGGCTACCCACTCTCTGGCATTTGTTGCATAATAACCCGTCTTCTGTGCAGGACCCCCGCATGATGAGAGTCAGGGAGATCGGGGTAGGCAGAGCGAGGTTTGGAGGATTCTTCGGCAGTGTGTGGAACGTGTTGCAGAGCAGAATGAACTTCACGTGAGTAACATACGACCTTGTTTGCAAGGATCGTCTAGAAAACTACATTTTATGTATAATTAGCTTAATGTTGTGTATACAATTTTTGCTTGGTGAAAAATATTTTTTTGAACGCTGTCAATCTGTTAATTTAATTTCCACTTCTGATCTAAGCAACAGTTCTCAGGAAGGCATAATATGCCGTATATAGCCAAAACATCTTGATTTGATTTGATTTTTATAATTAAATAAATTTACATAAATCGTGGGGTTGTTCACGACAATGTGATATTATTAATGCCAATACTATATAATATTTTGATCCTATGTAAATGTGTTAGTTTAGTTTAGTTTGAGAGCAATAATAAAAATTTATTCTTGCGTATTATACAGTACCTAGTAAATTTACCCTTGAAAGTAGAATAAACATAATTCCAGAGGAGACAACGATTTTACGCCATTATTTGGCAAAATTGGAAGAGGGGGGCTTAGCTGTCGTCCAGCTGAGTTCCGCAGCATGGAGCATCAAAAGGCTTGACGAGAGACGGGTTCAGAAACCCAGTTCATTGCTAGGTATAAAGGCCTCTATGGTTCATTGCGTCTTGTTGTTGTAAACATTTTGATAAGTGAGGCTATTGTAGTGATAATCGGATCTGTTGACATAGCTATGAGAGCGTCAACTAACCCGTCTATTATGGTCCAAACTTATGCTTTGGGTGTATTTGATGCTATTGATTCAGGTCTGGGTTAGGCATGGCGGCGAGCAGCTTAAGGGCGATATACGTTATCCACAACGTCTGCAAACTTCAAAGTGCAAATGAATGTTGAGGGTTGAGTGGAATAACTGGTGGGAGGTTACTATTGTCAGTGGACTTTGGAACTTAAATAAGTAACTCAAAAATAAAGTTCGAGATGACATTAAAGTGACGAAGGATTTTGAAACACCGACGTCGCGTTCGACCACAGATAATGTTAACTGCTTCTCCCTAAGGTCGGAGTACGTGAGACCCCACGACCGCAATGGCGGCTACCAACTACCCGACGGCTCGTGGAACGGCATGATAAACATGGTCATCAAGAAGGAGGTCGACGTGGCTGTCAGAGCCTTCACGATGACGTCATCTCGAGCGGCAGTCGTCGACTTCCCAACGCCGATCATCTTCACGAAGAACTTCGTGTTCATCCGGAAGCCCGAGCAGCGTGACCGTGGTATCCACACCTTCTTCGCTCCCTTCAGTGTCAAACTATGGGCGGCGGTGTTGGGCGCCATCTTGGTCCTCGCGATACACCTCACGGCAATACACCAGATCGGATACTGGGCCGGGAACTCGGAGACCAAGGGGTCACAACGATACTCTTTCTACGAGTCGATTCTCTTGATTCACGGGATATTCTGTCAGCAAGGTTAGTTGGGCGTTGGTGATGGCTTTGAAAGGTACACTGAAACAGTTTGCGTTATTTATTTAGATCTGAAGGTCTTAAGTAAAAAATGTCACATGTAAAACAAGACGCCAGTGTAACATCTGATCTTCTGATGCAAACACAAAAGCTTTTCTCTCGTGACGTCACAGAATCCCTCCTCGCTGCCACCTATCTAAGCAGAGTACTCTGGTGCTACAGAACTCGTTTAGATCTTCCTTATTTCGCGCGCCTCGTGTTCTAGGTAAGACTGTAGCTAACCATGAAGGTATCTGGACCTTCTCTCCTGGTGGAGTTTATGAGAACCTAGTAGTTCATATATATTTGCAACCTCCACAAAACAAGGTCTTTTAAACACTGATTGAAAGTTGATTGGAATGAAACGTTAAAACATGGACTTTCTCCATGGATTAAAGCTCTGAAAGAAGTGTTTGGAAAGTTGCACCAAATAGTGCACGGTTTCGAACCGTGTCAAGTGATGTTTGCTCCTGTTTGCATAGCTACTTGACTAGGGACTAGGGGTTCCAAGACTAGGCTATAGGTTTATATAAGCATCTGCATCTCTACACATTTCCTCCGAAGAAAATTCTAATTTATGCAAATACTGTCTATTACTTTATTTGTTTTGAATTACCTTTGCAAAGGTATCACTGAACAGTGACTACACATACAGGTTAACGGTCAGTTAATTAAATAAGTAACGAGAAAATTCACAGTTATGGCCAGAAGTAAACCAAAATATGTAGAACAAAAACCTTTTAGGCTCTATTCTAATTTTCATGTTATACACTTTCTTTACAATTCAACTAATGAGAATGATTTGTGTTTCTACTTCTTAATCATTTTCACGTCATACGTACGTCACTTGCATCGTTCATACACCTAGTAAAGTATGAACGGTTGCTGCCTGCTCTTCTAGGCTACGACACCCCGCCCAGGTCAGCCTCCTGCCGCATCGTCTACATCGAGGCATACCTAGTAGCAGTGATGGTCTGCGCCGCATACTCCGCCACCATCGTCTCGTTCCTGGCTATCCAAAAGGTCACGCTGCCCTTCACAAGCTTCCAGGGCCTGCTCGACGCCGGCACCTACAAGCTGCAGGTCACGAACGACTCTGCGCTGCTGGCGAATCTTGCTGTAAGTCTGTCATCAACACAATCCTCCCCGAAACTACAGAATCTTTCACTCCGGGTTGTCAGCAAACCAACAGATTCGTTTCTTGTACACCATAACACCAGAAAAGATCGAGGTTGTGACAATACATTTTAGTTATGTAGTTGAATAGTGTTGATATAGATCGCAAAAAGGACTTTGCGGGTAGCGATTTTGACAGTCGTGTCGGGTTAGGGTAGTTTAAACTGTTTTGGGTTTTATAGGGTCAGGTCAGGTCGGGTAGGGAAGAGAAGGCCGTAAAATACTGCAAATAAAAATCGATAATAAACTTTACTTTTAAAGAATTTTGCATCTCAATTTTTTTTTACAGTTTCTCCTGGTCTGTTTGGAAATATGGAAATCAATCCATTAATTATAATTATCCATCTCAGCGGGGTATTGTAATGGATTAGGGTTGTAGCTTCGAGTTGTAGATTTTAGCTGTCTAATAGCTTACGTGGGGCGCAGCTTTACAACTCTAACTGGCTCTACAAACCATTCCAAGATTCCAAGATTTTTGGATTGGGAGACAAATATGGTAAAACACAATAAACAACTATTATGATTCTCAATTTGGGGATCACTATATATTTTCCTACAAACCTAATCCTATCCGTGTCTAAGATTGTGCATTCTCCTTATAGTGACCATGGGTTCGATTCACACTGAATCCTTTTAATTAATACAGACAACTAATAAGCATTCATCGCTCACCAATTACACCCTCGTCTGGAATGAAAGTAGTGTCTGGTACCGGTTCGAATCACATCCCCTTGGTGTCTTCACTCTTCACTCTTCACTCTTCACTCTTCGTACTTCCGACTTCAGTCTTCATTCAGCTGCCAAGTGTTTCTCCCTCAGTTTGCCGTTCTATACTCCCGCCGTAGCGGGAGCACTCGGTAGTTCTTCTTTCGTCAGTCTCTGCTCACCTCCTCTTTTACCTCTCAAACAGAACTCCCCAATCAGACCGAACCTCGGTATCCACGAAGCCTCGAACCCCTGACTTTGGCCATTCTCCCCTCCCCATAAGGCTTGGAATACCATTCGCCATGTTCTCTGACTTTGGCTTTCCACCCTGAGGCTATAACCCAAATGCAGCTTCCAACTTGATTTTATGAGGCTTGATCCATGCGCCATGCTTTCTCTGACTTTGGCATCTCCCTCCCATTGAGCTGAATACCATTGTCCGCCTTTTCTGACTCCCACCTGATTCTCACTATGTCCGAAACAATCACAATCCATCAGTCCCCTCCGTCGTCTAAGCTTTGAGAGAGCCCTCCCCTCATTTCATAAGCGCATACAAGAAGAAGGGAATCTGTTGCATCCTTTATAACTGCTTTGTATACACTGGTGAAACATTGTGGTTATGGTACCCTTCAAGACGAGTTAATTAGAGATAGGTTAGAAGTTGGCCTACGTGATTTAAAATTATCAGAAACACTACAGATGGATCCTGATCTGACTCTTCAAAAGGCTATTGATAAAGCAAGAAGCAGCAAAGAAATCAAAGGCCAGCAAAAAGTGCTGCGATCTTTGGAAGAGGGTACACATGTTGACGCAGTTCGAACTAACTGGGAAAAACCCAAAAACAACCCAAACCAGGGTGCGACGACGTCCAAGAAACAAGGAAAGTGTAGGCGATGTGGTCGACCGATGCACTCCTTTAAAGACTGCCCTGCACGTGACGTCAAGTGTCGTGGCTGCAACATCGTCGGACATTATGAAAAACATTGCCGCACGAAATCTAAACAAACACCACCTCGAGCTAGAGATGTCCAGCTGGAGGAAGCTTTTCTCGGAGAAATGGAGAGCCGTGGAAGTGATCCTTGGGTAGCAACGGTCGTCGTGGAAGATGTTCCTGTCCGTTTCAAGATCGACACCGCCGATGTTAGCCGATGTTACAGTTATCTCGGAAGGTCACTACCATTCTAAGTTCCGCCATCAACAGCTCAGTATCCCAACCAAGCGTCTTATTGGACCTGTGCAATCTGCACTCGAGGTAAAAGGATAGTTCGACGCAAACTTGAAATATCAAGATAAAGAGACGGTTTAAAGTATTTTTGTTGTTCGCAACCTTAACACACCATTACTGAGGAGACCAGCAATTCAAGGCCTCAACTTGGTGGGTAAAATCGAAGAGGAAGGAGGCCTACGTCATAAAGATTTGACTAACGTCGACGCTGTCAAGCGAAAGTTTCCAAAACTGTTTACAGGGCTAGGTCAGATGGAAGGCGAGTACGTAATCAAACTCAAGCCTGATGCTAAACCCTATTCCATATCTACTCCGCATCGTGTGGCACTTCCTCTCGTCGTGAAGGTCCAACAAGAACTCAAGAGAATGGAAGAAGCCGGGGTGATATCCAAGGTGGATGAACCAACCACGTGGTGTGCAGGTATGGTAGTGGTACCGAAGAATGATGGTTCTGTAAGGATATGTGTGGATTTGACACACCTAAATAAGAGCGTCCAGCGGGAGCGACACATGCTTCCGAAAATAGACGAAGCATTGGGACATCTTGGCGAGGCTAAAATATTCACGAAACTCGATGCCAACAGCGGGTTTTGGCAAATTAAATTAGCCCAAAAGTCTGCAAAGCTAACGACTTTTATTACCCCAGAAGGAAGATATTGTTTTAATCGAATGCCGTTTGGCATTACTTCTGCGCCAGAAGTTTACCAACGCAAAATGTCAGAACTACTCGCAGGGTTAAAAGGAGTTATCTGCCACTTGGACGACGTCTTGGTCTTCGGTAAAGATCAAAAGGAGCATGACGAGCGTTTACATCAAGTACTCAAGAGAATGGAGGAGGGCCATATCACCCTGAATGCGCCAAAATGTCAATTCAGCGTCTCCAAGCTCAAGTTCCTTGGCTACATTGTGGGGGAAGGAGGCTTGCGACCTGATCCAGACAAGGTTGGTGCAATCTCCAAAATGAAGAGTCCGACTGACGTTCAAGGCGTTCGTAGGCTACTGGGCATGGTTAACCAGATGCTCCAATTTGTACCCAACCTGGCAGACATAACACAACCGATACGCGAGTTGTTAAATAAATCAAATGCTTTTGTGTGGGGTCATCTGCAAGAAGAAGCGTTCCAGCACATTAAAACGAAGCTTTCGACTGAACCCACCCTTATGTTTTATGATGTCAATCAACCAATTCGTCTGACAACTGATGCATCCTCTTACGGATTAGGAGCCGTGATGGAACAAAACGACAAGACTGGAGTCTGGCGTCCTGTTGCTTTTGCGTCCAGAGCCCTATCTCCAACAGAACAGAGATATGCTCAGATAGAAAAAGAGGCCCTAGGAATTGTATGGGCGTGTGAAAAGTTTGAAAACTTCCTTTTAGGAAAGGACTTTCAGATTCGAACCGATCACCAACCATTGGTGCCGATCATGGGCAAGAAGTCATTGCACGAGTTGTCACCAAGGATTCTACGAATGAGGCTGAGGCTCATGAGATTTTCGTTCACTGTATCTCATGTACCTGGAAAGGACTTGTATACAGCTGACACGTTATCCAGAGAACCTGTAAGTGTCAGTTCGGTAGAAGAATGTGCGTTCCAGAAGGAGATAGAAGCCTTTGTAGGACATGTTGTACAGGAGTTGCCGGCCACTGACAAGCGCTTGAGTGAAATAAAGCAAGCTCAGGAGGCAGACGACACCTGCAAGTTGGTCAGAGAATACATCGAAAAAAAGGGCTGGCCAACCAAAAGCAATCTTATACCACACGGTCTACCTTTCTTTCAGGAAAGAGCAAACCTGACGATTCAACATGACCTACTTTTGAAAGACAACCAACTCATCATTCCAGTAGGTACGAGAAAGAAGGTTTTGAAATCCATCCATGAAGGACATCTTGGAATCAATAAGTGCAGAGAGCGTGCTTGTAGCTCTGTTTTGGTGGCCTTCGATTGGACAACACATTAAAGACATGGTTTCTAAATGTCAGTCCTGTCTTGAAGAAAGAACAAATCCTTGTGAACCGATGAAGCCATCCGCACTCCCACAACGAGCGTGGCAAAAGGTGGCCATGGATCTATTTCATTTCAAAGGATCAACATACCTTATAATTGTCGATTATTACTCGAGGTTTCCTGAAGTGTTATTCTTACCATTCACTACTAGCGAATATGTCATCAAAAAGATCAAGTCAACCTTTGCCAGATTCGGCATTCCAGAAGAAGTCGTATCGGACAACGGTCCACAATTTAAATCTGGAGTCTTCCGCACTTTCGCTAATCAGTATGGGTTTAAGCACGTGACAAGTAGTCCTAGATATCCTCGCTCAAATGGTGAGGCAGAGCAAGCGGTTAAAACTGTCAAGAGCATTTTGAAAAAGTCTGCTGACCCATATTTGGGACTTTTGTCGTACCGTAGCACTCCACTTGAAAGCGGATACAGTCCAGCGGAGTTGCTGATGGGCCGCAAGCTTAGAACAACCCTACCCACAGCTTCAGAAAATCTCCTCCCTAACAGAAAACTAGATAAACTGTTCAGGGAAAAAGATGTGGTTAGTAAAGCCAAGCAGAAACATAACTACGACAGGCGACATCGCACATTAGAGTTGAAGCCCCTCCATGTAGGAGATCCAGTCTGGGTGACAGATATGAAGCGGTACGGAGAAGTACTTGACGCTAACCATGGTCCGCGTTCGTACACAATCGCAAGCCCCGAAGGAACAATCCGGAGGAATCGTTCCCATCTACTTCCAGTGGATGCAATACCACCAGGAAATGAAGCGGAAAGTTCCCAGTTAATGGACAACGGCCAAAACTTGGATGAAGAACCGGAACAAGTTGTGCACACTCCCGTGGCAGTGAAGATCCCTGTCACTGAAATAGCCCGTCCTCAGGTCTACACCACGAGAAGCGGAAGAGTGATAAATGCACCAAAAAAATTGGACTTGTAGCTCTTTGTTTCTTATGTTATACATGTATAACTAAGTAGGGATACATAAAGTAGTTTAAGTTATTTCATAGCTTTGATAATTACCATGTATAAGTAATCAATTTACGTTATGTATCCATAGAAAGCGAGATGTAGAGTAACAGCCTGTTAGATAGTTACGCTTTAGGCAGTTCATCAGACGTCTGGGTGACGTCCCAGGGAGTATCAAGGTCTCTGTCTAGATACCATGTAGCTCACTCACATCTTGTGTATTCATGAGTGTTTCTACATAATAAATAACATCACAAACTACTACACCTGTTGATCTGCATATATTTTTGTTTCACGAAAATTAAATAGATTTTTTTACTGTCGAGTCGACCCTCAAATATCTGTATCTCTGAAATGATATCCTCCTTGTTCTCCGCAGACTAGCAACGATACCGTGATACAGGCGCTCTATCGCAAGATGAAGCTTGAGACTCTACCATTGAGTGTGGAGGAAGGACTGACCAAGGTTTGTCATCAGGATGACTACGCCTTCATGGCCTCGCTTGCCGTGTCTCAGAGCGTAGACGATGCTCTACCCTGCGGCATTGTCGCGATACCATACGCCTCGCTGCCAGAGAGTTCAGCCATTGCGTTAACCAAGGGCAGTCGGTACCTAGGAATCGTACATCATAAGTACGTTTACACAATTTAAAAAATCTAGCACTTCTATGGTTGGGGGGGGGGGCTTCTAGAAGCAATTTGTGTTAAAACAAAGTAGAATTACAATTATTTACATTACAAAAATAAATTAACATAAAGTGATATGATAACAGTGGTTAATAAAATGTAAATGTGCTTTATGGTGCTTATAAATTGTACTATACGTATATAATTAATCTAAAAAGTCATTTAAGACATTAGGACATTTTTAAGACGTTTACAGCGAAACTTGTTGAAGGTATGGAATTTCTTGTCATCTTCTTTTTAATGTTTCTCGTCAAATCCACAAAACTTGGTTGGCAAATATTTACTGGTGATGAGACCCCATGTACCCTGTACTTTCTAGCAAATTTTTGATGAATATCAGTTAGCACATAACCTAGCAAGGCGATCTCGAAGATCTTGATGTGAGCATAGTGTGTTTGTGTTCCAGCCTGCTAGAGCTGAGGCGCGCTGGAGTGTTGAGTCGCCTGCTGCTAGCAAACTGGCCTAAAGACAGGCTCCAGGGTTACAACCTGAGCCACGTAAGCTTTCGGGACGTGAAGCCACTGCTTATGATGCTTGGAGTTAGTGCCTCGGTTGCCATCGTGTTGTTACTCGTGGAGTATGTTACACGCATGGTTACACGTGTTGTAGTCTCGAAGAAGAAACGACGCAGGAATTCGCAGAAATCGGCACAATCTTGCGACATTGGATTTTTGCGAATAGTTTTTGAAATACGTCAATCATGGTTTCCTATTTTAGTTTGTCTTGGAATTGTAAATAGTTCATTTATTTATTTATTTACCTATATTGCTACTATACAAATTGTCACATAATAATTTACAATTTTGTATTTTTTTTTACATATACTGACACTCATAATATTACAAATTATTCTCTATTTTTAATTATCCATTCTCGACATTTAAATTTAAAATATGTACATATCTTGTATCTCTTTAATTTGCTGTCAATTTGTTGTATTCTCTGATCCCGGCACAAAAAACTGTTGGTATTTTTTTTGTAATTACATTAACTTATAGCTCATTTTCAGCAGTCTGGTCGCTCTTCAGTTAATTTCCTCCACACTCTTTATTTTTCTTCTAAATATCTTGGCAAATGATTATTTTCAATCTTGTATATAAACGTTCACATATTATGTAATTTAATATTTTCTTGAACTGTTAACCATCGTAAGTCTATTATCGTATCAGAAATTGGCGTTGTTTTCCTACATGCATCTCATAGCCTTGTTTTGGATCATTTTGATAATCTCGTTTGCACAATGCATTACAAAATATTGTTGCACAGTATTCCAAATCTGGTTTTATTATTGTATTATAAAATTATTATTAATCTTGTCCATTTCGAAAATTACTTACAAAAAATATAGCTAGATAGTAGATATCGCCATTTAATTGCATCACACACACACACAATTACAATTAACATACAATTAATAGTGTCTGGTACTCATCATATCCTTGACTTGACCCAGACATGTTATTGCGGTGACTTCCCTTATACATATCATGTCACGAGACGAGATAGAAGCGATTAAGTACTTTTATTTATTCCCATTAACATGTAATTAAATGTATATTTTAAGCTTTTAATAAACATTCGTAGATTCGTAGTATTTATAAATAAAGTAGAAGTAGTTATTATATCAGTGATAATTTTATCTAGGGCGACGGTCGTTCGCCCGCAGCCAAGCGCACGCGACTGCTAGGCGATGATAACTCGAGACCCTGTATACTCCTACCCAAGTTGGGGGGTTTTCAGCTATCTGCACACGCCGACCCGAAAGGTTTACAATCTTTAAACTCGATATATGACCTGATATGTGGTCCATGACCTACCAAAATTAAAATCAGCCCGATCTGATAACCCGTTCTGTGTTAAAAAAGTGACTCAAAATCGTTGAAAACCTTCCGGCTGGCTGGGTGGGTGGCTAGCTAATTCTTGGAAAGAGGAATAAGAGCCTACAGAGAAAAAGGTGTACATCTTAGAACTTTGAAAATTGGACCACACTTAGATGTACCTCAGACGCAGTCACTTTTGCTTTCAAAACCTTTAATCGGGGAACAGGGACCGGAGAAAATCAAAATTTTGGATAATAATCAAAACACGTAATTACTAAGGCGTGTTAATTAACAAACTTGAATTAAACATGCTCTTAACATTTGTATTTGCCAAAATATTCGTGCAATTTTCGTAACAAGATAGCAAATTTAATTGAATGAGCGAAGCGACGACTTCAATTTTCACTCACCCCTCAACAAATTTAGCTCCAATGTTTTTTTTTTCTTTTTTTTCTGTTTGTTCGCTCTCTACCGGGCAAACGGCATAATTATGCGATCTTTATTAAAATTTGAGGGGACCTTCAAAATCTCTGAACTTAGACTTGCCACGTTTTTGGGTAGATTGTAAACAAAAACAAAAATTGGTAGCTTTTGGTAGACAATCTGTTTTGAAAGGCACATAAGCTTTGCGCTTAACTTAAATTATGTCATTGAAGGCACTGTATATCCACCGCTTGCTTTAAGTATCATGACAAATTTCGTTATTTGCTTCGCCCGAAATGTATCGATACTAGTTACGTATTTAGAAAGTGAATCAAACTCCGTCTAAGCCTTACTTCCGAGCAATTTAAATATTTAAATTCAATTTAAATTTTAGAATGGAAAATTACATTTGAAATTTCCCGCTTTCTTTGAATTATTATCTTTTACAAGTATTTCACGCCTTATGAAACAAACAGCAAAAAGAAGTGATATTCCCCCCCCACCCCCCAAATACAAAAAAATGTTTAAAAAAAGGCAACCAACCTCTCCTTCAAAAGTCTTCGGCTGTGAATGCTGTGAGATATAGAAGTTTAACCAAGCATTTCATTCTTTCTCCCTAATTTCGCATTGAAAAGATCATTTCGCCTGTTGACGAGTGCCTAGCCAACCATTTTCGTGGTAAAAAAAAGTCAAAATTTTAGACTGAAAATCATAAAAAAAATTACTTGGCCATTCAATTTGGTTCATTATGAGAACTCCAAAAAGTCAGTGGCTTAGTAATTTTTTTTTCAAATATCTAATATCGTTAATCGTTTGAGTCAATCTGCATAAATTTGTGTTATCATTTATTGTCATTCTTATCTGTCTGTGCACGCGCTTTCTTATCAAGCAAAGTAGGACCTGGGGAAATCAAAGCTACGTGTACGTGTGGTATTTTATTAATAACATTTGTTTGTTTTTTTATAAAAAGCAGTCATCAGAAAATACCATTAACATTCTACGAAAACACTGTCAAGACATTAAAAGCGTTTAAAAAGAATATAATGCAATGTATGGTGCTATCGCCCATATTGTTTCAAGTTTAGTGGCTGTGATTTTAGCATTGCATGTTCCCATGATGAGAGCAGCAGCTGATTTCCATTAAATCAATGTTTCCCGATCAATGAAATTGAGAAACAACTGATTTGTTACCGAGTTCTATAATCAAAGCAAAAAGTTTACAGAGTTTGGCTATTATCGAAAGGTCAGATTGAGTTAACACCTTTGTAAATTTTTCACCGGAATGTTTATAATGTGCACGTTTAATAACCAATAAACAATTAACATGGTTAAATCCCTATTCATGTACATTTACCCCCACCCCACTTCTCTGCTTGTGGCTGGAACCGAGCAGCATGGGCGTCCTCCCCACATCCCCTTAGTGATGCATATAACCTTTATCCCAAATGTTTAAATGTTTAAGATTTATGATTAAAGGCGACAATCTTCTGTTTCATATTTTAATATGCAGTTTCTGCTACAGATGCTAAGGTACAGTATTATCTTGTTATAAGACGATTACGCCTAATATGACTTCATTCTTAGTTCACTCGTCCAGTTAGGAGTGTTTCATGGTCAGGCTTGTTATCCTATCAAGTCAATTCATACACGCGACTAGAGGCTCTACATACATACTGGAAACAATACATTCTTAGTTAGTTATTATTACATTTTTATTCTTCCTTTATTAGCCTACATGCGACCTGATTGGTAGAATTAGTACTGCTAACATGGCAGATGTGTGTATCTTTTATATGTACACATTATTGATATCTTCTGCTGCATTATGCCTTGGTGTAAAACATGGAGAACCGGTATTAATTTAACATTTCAGCAAGAAATTTCATTTCATCCAAAAACGTTTTATTATTAGCACTTGCGAGAAGGTATTATAGGCTAAACCATAGGCTTATTAGGAATAAAAATACACAAAAAAATGACTGCAATAAAATGTAGAATGATGGTTTTAAGCTAACAACATAACAAAATGATTCCATCTTTTTCGGTATTTTATCGCACAAGTTCAACTTTACACACCGTAAAACTTAAGCTACTTATGCCAAATATATTTTATTGGATGAGCGTAGCGAGCGAAGCAAAAACTTCAATTTCACTGACCCCTCAAAAAATTTAGCTCGGTTGTTTTTTGTGTGTTTGTTTTTTTTTTTTTTTTTTGTTTTTTTGTCTGTTTGTTCGCACGATTCCGGGCAAACGGCATAAGCGATCTTGATGAAAATTTGACAGGACCTTCGAAATCTCTGAACTTAGACGTGCCACGTTTTTGGGTACAATCGAAGAAATATTTCTCATGAATATCATACTTTTACGATTTTTTTCGATTTTTAGTGCAATATTTTCGTGACATTTTGGCCGATTCTGACCAAACGGTTGAGGCTCCAAAGTTCATATATTACATAGACATTAAGGTTATGATGATGTAGTACCTTGTGAAAAAAAAAGTTAAAAAAGGTAACCAGAACCCATAAAATAAACGTACTTTTACGATTTTTTTTCGATTTTTAGTGCGATATTTTCGTGACATTTGGGCCGATTCTGACCAAACGGGTGGGGCTACAACGTTCATATTTCACATGAACATTAAGGTTATGGTGATGTAGTACCTTTTTAAAGAAAAAGTTGAAAAAGTTAGCCAGAATCCATAGAAGAAAGGTTTAGATATGAGTTTTTTTGAGGTTTATAATAATAACATTTGAAACTCGACAACAATCACCTACAATGCATTCACAAAGCACTTGCAAAGGAAAAGTGGTCCCACGCAAACAAAAAACTTACAAAAACGCTCATCCATCAACGCGGCGGGACTTTAGCGTTTTCCTAGTATGTATATTATGTTTGTATGACTAGTGTATGCCAGTTTGTAGTATAATAATTATGCTCAATATAAAATTAACTAACAATCAAATGGGACCCGTATATGACAAGCCGTGGCGAGTCAGTTAATATGGAGAGGGACGCTGCCCCCCCCCCCCCCCCCCCCCAACAATCAATGATATTTATCCAGTTCGTGTATAATTTAGTCGAAGCAAACTGGACATATCCTGTGTTTTCAAGGCCAACGGTTGCAAACTTTACCAAGAGTAATCAATCATAGTGTGAACAGAAACTGTGTTGAACAATGTGTTCCACGTGTGTTTGCACGAGCAGCGAACACACAAACACACACGTGTACATGAATGTTTAACAGTAAAAAAAACAAACGTTTTCTCATAGAAACGACAGCTGTACAGGATACACATTAGCTATACATACACTATAAGCAAAAAAAATCTTGAAAATCTCACAGTAAAAGCCCCCTTCAGCGAGACACTTATCTCATTGAGGGCTAATAACCAAATTTGTACCTTACATGTATTTTCTGAAAATAAAGAGATTTGAACTGAAATTGAAATTGAAAATACCCGCGGTGTGACCCTCTTTTTATTATTTGTATTTATATACTTATTATTTATATTTATATTATTTATTCGATTCCCGCCAGAGTCAGAAGTTTTTTAACTTTTGATTTGGACTTAAGTTCATCAGTTCTTGACTTTGGAATTTGTAAACGGTAACTTTGGTGCCGTCCTATAGCAACGAGGCACATAATAAATTTAAAGTTGTTCTCAATCGGCCTTGTTGATTCTGGCGATGATCCGCGTGTGTTCGCACTGTCCATACCACTGATTGCTATATTTCCCATTAAAAAATATCGATCTTTGGTTGGTTATCGCTCACTCGTCGATTGCGTAGTGACCTACAAGGTTGGCTTGGTCGCTTTGGTTTACTGTCCTCACTGAAAATCAGTTATGTGACTGAGTGGGTGGACTCTTAATACGGATTTATTTATTTTATTTATTTATTTATTTTGGTTGGTAACTAGGGTAACGGTGAAGGGAATGCCAATAAAGGGCTGTTTAAGAGGACTCACTTCCAGCACTCGCCTTGACGACTGATGATGTCACGAAAACCTCGGAAAAACTTTCAGTCAGGATTTTTGTTGGCAGGATTCGAACCCATGACCTCCCGAATTATGTCTTTCGTTACGCATAAGCTATACCATTATCGTTGTTGACATGTTTTCTGTCAAATAACACAATCTTGACCATGTTGTTAATTTCCACGCATAATCTCATATCGGTACTTTCTTGTGTTAACATCTCCTTGGTTATTTTATCTATAGATTGAATGAAGTATATCACTTACTGATTATTAAAATTACTCGCTAACAATTTGATGTAATTTAATGTTATCAACGGAGATTAAAACTACTTGGCTAAAGCCTTGTGTGATATATTTATATTTATCTAGATAAATATGAAAAAGGAAAACCAAATGAAGTTTTTGTATGATATGTTATTACAAAAATTTGAAATCAAATAATACTTTTAAACTTCAAGTTATTTTTAATTGAAAAGTGGAAAATCAAACGACGATGTATGATTGCCAGTATTGCTGTACATGTGGTGCCATTGTGGGGTAAGGTAATGCTCAAACATGCACTAAGTACCGACGGTTGGTGGATTAATTAAGAGTCTGCAATGGTAGTGATTTTTTTCTGGAACTCTTCCTGAAGCCAGTTTTTATCAGATTGTTATCAGACTTTTCACATAGCTTATGGTCATGTATATACAGCTTTTTATATGGCACAGTTTTTTCAAAAAACACAAAAAATGAAATGTACTTTTAGGATTTAGGATTTTTGTAAAATCATCAAAATAAATAAATTTTCGGAATTTTAAATTTATTACTATAGACGAGTGACCATATCCTTCCTTGATAATTATGCAAAATTGCATATCGATCGGATGACAACTGAAAGCAGGAATAGTTCCCCAAAAAGTTTAAAATACTCTTCAGACATGCGACAAAACAATTAAATACATCCAAACCAATCTGATGTTATATAAGTCGCAGACGAATGTCACACCACAGATAAATCTTGAATGAGTTTGATGGTTTTAACCACTTGTCTTCAAGTTTAATGCTTCTTGTGCAATCAGATCAGATAGCGCTATTGAAAGTGTGTGTGGTGATAGCGTTAATAGGTAATTCCCAATAAACGTGCGATGTCCAAGAGAAAACGTGATCACAACCTCAAGGTCTCTGATTCTTCGACGCAATTATAATTATTGACGTAACTAAACTAAAACATACACATACACACCGCCAACTTCTAAAACCTAAAGAAAGTTCGTACTGTTGTCCTGGCCATCATGATAATAATTTTGTTTCTCATGGTTGAGCGCTTTTATATAGTATTTTTACTGTCGTATGTATTTTCACATAAAACTGCTTGATTAAAAGAAATATAAACAATGTTTTTAAAGTATATGAGTGTGACAATTTTAACCACAAAAATAAACGTAAAAAATAAAAATAAAATTTATTCAGTGCCAGAGTAATTTTGGAATGTATGAGCTATGTTTAATGCTGTATGTTTTTATTCTATTGTACCAATGATTGTATGACCATTGGAGTTTAAATGGTACTAAGTTTATTGGCATGTTTCATATACATATTATTTTGTAACTAGAAACGCCTCAGTTGGACGCGTTGATAAGCGAGCACGTGCTATAGCTAGACCCACATTGCACATTTTTTTAAATTTTAAATTTTGCGAGGTTCGCTGTCCACAGGGCCATGATTACAATATTATTTATTTGCCAAGGTATTTGGGTAAACCCGTGTGTAAACCTTTACTTTGTGAATAAAATCCACCGCCATCTAGAGGACCTTGACTCCTTGGGAAAACTATTTGTTGACAAATAATAGACTGCTTCCTCGAAAGTATTTTGATTACTTCTAGGTGGCAGTGCATTAGAAACTTCGCGCGTCTTTTCGTTGCCATGGCAACGTTACTTTTGTTATAATGTAATTTCCATCTACACTACTTATCGGATCAAAATAAAATTAACATATTCGTGACCGGACGGACATTCTAAATGATTTGGCTATCTCAGATTTTGTCCCGTTAAGTTTTAGAAAAAAACTTTCGCTTAACTTTAATGTAACTTTTTAACTTTTTGAACGATTTTGCCACAAAACTAATGGCATTCAATCGAGAACGAAGCTTGCGGATGGTCAAAATTTCAACTCGATCCGAGCCTCCGTTCCAACGTTATGGCGAGACAATACAAACAAACAAAAAAAACAAAAAACAGTGACTAATTTTTCCGGCAGAGTCAAATGGAAACGCTCGCTTCGCTCGCTTAAAATGTGAACAAAACAAAATATAAATTATTATCAAACACACTCGACCACACTCAAAAGTCACATCACCAAAACAAGTTATATAATCACCAACAATCTCATAGAAAATCAGATTCTAGCTTCTGATATAGAGCGTACTATATCTTACGCCTGAGTGCATAGGCTTAGATAAAAACATAAAGACCCGCCCACTTAGCATATTTCGTATATAAATGCGTATGAATGTTTTATTGTATACATTTGTGATAGCCAGTGATCGTAACAAGAGGCTCAATAGGCTCAATACTCAATCATGACAACAATGCTGAAACTTGTGTGGTAAGTATTTGTTCTATCATAATTATATCGTATTGATTAAATATTAAATAATAATATTATACATATCACTTTTTCTTAATTTAGGTTCAAAATATGTACTCAAATGATTGACGATTGTAATATTGTACTTGTATTATACAAACTTTTTTGTTATACCGTTGAGATTATTGTTTGGTTAGAGTCCCAATGCAACTAGCTGATTTTAACGCGTTTTAGCGCCTAGCGTGAACCTCCTACCACAAATCACCGATGTATCGCGTTTTTTTATTGGTCCCGACCGGCCATTGGCTCTAGGTCTCTAATCACACAATAAACTCATTGGTTGGCGGTTGCAACTGTGTTATGTAACGTGTATTAATACAAGCACGGAATATGTGAGTACACACAAAGTAGTCGCACACCAATAAATTATCAAACATTGCTATCTTTTGGTGGTGGTGCCGGGCTAGAAAATACTCCCCTTCGTGTGAAGGAGACCCTCGCCATCTCGACCCCCAGTGTCACATTCTGTACCATCCATGTTCAACGACATCGAAAAAACCCACATGTCTAGATGGTCATGTTCAGATTAAATAGTGAGTGCCTCAAGCACAGACAACCGAAAGGACAGAAAAATGACGGATATGGGGGAGCTTTGCTCCCTAAAAATCCATAGGTTCGCTAATGGAATAGATAAAACCGTGACTAAATTCATTTAAAGTTAGGGCCTATATGTGTCTGTGCTTGTCGGTACAATAATTTGTAATATATATTTATTTCGTGGGAAGCCTGCCCAGGGTACAATTCATGCTCATATTCAGGTGTCTAATTAGGTATTTTGGACTTTGGATAATTAATTGTGAAGGGATGTCCGAGGGCTGTTTAAGAGAACTCAATCCCTTGCATTCGCATTAACGACTGAGGAAACCCTAGGAAATACCTTCAGTCAGGATTGCCGGTCTCGACGGGATTTGAACCCGGTGTCAAGTATAATAATATGATGTGTTGTGTCTGTCTGTGTTAAAGTCTTGCGGCGATGCGGGCGCTCTGCAGCGGACAGATCCTACACTCGTGCGCCATCATGGAACTGGTGTGCGGCAGCATGCCGAGTATAATATGTTTTGTGTCTGTCTGTGTTAAATTTCTTGCGGCGATGCTGGCGCTCTGCAGCGGACAGATCCTACACTCGTGCGCCATCATGGACTGGTGTGCGGCAGCATGCACGAGTATAAATGTGTTGTGTCTGTCTGTGTTAAAGTCTTCCCTCCCATCGACTGGGCTCTGCAGCGACAGTTATACCTGTGCGCCATCATGGAATGGTGTGCGGCAGCATGCACGACACATGTGTGGTCTGTCGTGTGTCTGCGGCGAGCTGGCGCTCGCAGCGAATACTCGTGGCCATCATGGAACTGGTGGCGGCGCATGCAGGTATAATATTGTTGTGTCTGTCTGTGTTGGGTCTTGTGGCGTTTGCTGGCCTCTGCAGCGGACAGATTCCCCCCCTCGTGCGCCACAGGGAATGGTTTTCGGAAAGCATGCACGAGTAAAATTTATGGTTTTTTTTCTGTCGTGTTAGTCTTGGGCGAGCGGGCGTTTCTGCAGGGGACAGATCCTCCCACCGTGCCCCAAATCATGGACTGGTGTGCGGCAGCATCCCACGATTTATAATATGTTTTGTGTCTGTCTGGTTAGTCTTGCGGGATGCTGGCGCTCTCCCAGGGGACAGACCCTAACTCGTGCGCCATCAGGGAAAACTGGTTTTGGGGGCAGCTTGCCCCGGTAAAAAATGTGTTGGTCTGTCTGGGGTTAAAAGTTTTTGGGGCGATGCGGGCGCTTCTGAAAGGGACGACCTCCACTCGTGCGCCATCGGGAAATGGTGTGCGGCACCCTTGCAGGTTAATATTTTTTGTGTCTGCCCGGGTTTTAAAATTTCTTGCGGCGATGCTGGGCTCGGGCAGGGGGACAGATCCTAAAATCTTCCCGCCATCAGGGAGCTGGTGGGGGGGGCCCGCATGCACGATTTAAAATTGTTTTGTGTCTGTCTGTTTTAAAGTTTTGGGCGGCGATGCTGGGTTTCTGCGCGGACAGATCCTACACTCGTGCGCCATCATGGAGCTGGTGTGGGGCAGCAGAACGAGAAATAATATGGTTGTGTCGTCTGTAAAAAGCCCTTGGGGGCGATGCTGGGCTTTTGCAGCGGCCCAGATCCTAAAACTCGTGCCCATCAGGAAACTGGTGGGGGCAGCATGCCGAGTATAATAGGGGGGTTTTGGGGCCCTGTCGGTTTTAAATTTTGGGGGAAATTGCTGGGCTCTGCAGCAAACCAGACCCCTCCCCGTCCCGGCCATCAGGAAACCTGGTGGGGCGGCAGCATGCACGGTAAATATGTTTTTGTGTCTGTCGGGTTTTAAAATTCTTGCGGCGATGCTGGGCTCTGGGGCGGAAAGATCCTACACTCGGGGCGCCATAAGGGAAAACTGGGTTGCGGCAGCATGCAGGGATTTAAAAATTTTTTTTGGGTGTCTGCCCTGTTTTTTAGTCTTGCGGCAAAGGGCCTGGCGCCCCTGCAGCGGACAGTTTCCTACACTCGTGGGGCCATCATGGAACTGGTGTGCGGCAGATGCACGATTTATAAAAAGGGTTTGTGTCTGTCTGTTTTAGTCTTGGGGGCGATGCGGGCCCGCTCTGCAGCGGAAGATCCAAACACTCTTTGCGCCATCAGGGAACGGGTTGTGCGGCAGCATGCCGATTAAAATTGTTTTGGTGTTTTCTGTGTTAGTTTTTGCGGCGATGCTCCCGCTCTGCGGGCGGACAGACCAAAAATCGTGGGCCATCATGGAACTGGTGTGCGGCAGCTTTCACGAGTAAAATTTGTGTTGTGCCCTGTCTGTTTTTGGGTCTTGCGGCGATGCGGGGCGCTCTGCAGCGGAAAGTCCTAACTCGTCCCCATCATGGAACTGGTGTGCGGCAGCAATTGCACAAAGTATAATATGTGTTGTGTCTGTTGTGTTATTTTGGGGGGGCGATGCTGGCGCTCTGCAGGGGACAGACCCCACATTTCGTGCGCCATCATGGAATGGTGTGCGGCAGAAATGCACGAGTAAATAGGGTTGGTTTTCTGTCTGTTTTAAAAGTCTTGCAGGATGTTTGGCGCTCTCCCAGCGGACAGACCCTACACTCGTCCCGCCACCCGGGGGAATGGTGTGCGGCGCATGCACGAGTGAAATATGTTTTGTGCCCTGTTTTTTTAAAAGCTTGCGGCGATGCGGGTTTTTCTGCAGCGGACAGATCCTACATTTCGTGGGGCCATCAGGGAAAACGGGTGGGGCGGCAGCATCCCACGGGGATAATATGTTTTGTGTCTGTTGTTTTAAAAGCCCTTTGGGGGCCTGCTGGCCTCTGCAGCGGACAAAATCCTACACTCGTGCCCCCATCATGGAACTGGTGTCCCGGCAGCATGACGAAAATATGTGTTGGTCTGTCTGTTTTAAAAGTTTTGCGGCGATGCGGGGCCCTTGCAGGGGAAACAGACCTACACTCGTGCGCCATCAGGAAAGGGGTTTGTGCGGCAGCAGCACGGGGTATAATTGTGTTGTTTTTCGGGCTGTGTTTTTCTTGGGGCGAGGCGGGGCGCTCTGCAGCGGACAGATCCTCACTCGTGCCCCAACCCAGGAAAAACTGGGTGCGGCAGCATGCACGGTAAATTGGGTTGTGCCCTGTCTGTTTTAAAAGTTTGCGGCGATGCTGGCGCTCTGCAGGGGAAGATCCTACACTCGGGCGCCATCATGGAACTGGTGGGGCGGCAGCATGCAGGGGGTATAATATGTGTTTTTTTTTCTGCCCTTTTAAAAGTCTTGCGGGGGATGGGGCCCGTTCTGCAGGGACGATCCTACACTCGTGCGCCATCAGGGAACTGGTGTGCGGCAGCATGAAACGAGTAAAATTGTGTTGTGTCTGTCTTTGTTTTTTCTTCCCCGGCCCCATGTGGCGCTCTGCAGCGGACGGTCCTACACTCGTGCCCATCAGGAAAATGGTGTGGGGCACAGGCCCGAGTATAATATGTGTTGGGGTCTGTCTGTTTTTTAAGTCTTGCGGCGAGCTGGCGCCTTGAAAGGGGACAGACCTACACTCGGGCGCCACATGGAATGGTGTGGGGCCCAGCAGGGCAAAGTATAATATGTGGGTGTCTTTCCTGTTTTAAAAATTCTTGCGGCGATGCGGCCCTGCAGGGGGACAAAATCCTCCCACTGGGTGCGCCATCAGGGAAACTGGTGTGCGGCAGCATGCACGAGTAATAAATGTTTTTTGTGTCGTCTGTTTTAAAAGTTTTGGGCGGGAGGGCGGGGCCTTTTTGGCAGGGGAAACAGACCCTACACTCGTGGCCACCCCCCCCAAAAAAAGGGAAACTGGTGGGGGCGGCGGGCATGCACGAGTATAAAAATGTGTTGGGGCCCTGTCGTGTTAAATTGGGGCCCGATGCGGGGCCTCGGGCAGGGGACAGATCCTACACTCTTTGCGCCATCATGGACGGGGTTGGGGGCGCATGCACGAGTATAAAAATTTGTTGTGTCTGTCTGTGTTAGTCTTCCCGGCGATGGGGCGCTCTTGCAGGGGGAAAAGATCCTACACTCGTGCGCCATCAGGGAAATTTTGGTGTGCGGAAAGCATGCACGGGGAAAAAATGTGTTTTTGTCTGTCTGTGTTAGTCTTGGGGCGTTTGCGGGCGCTTTTGAAAGCGGACAGATCCACATTTCTTGCGCCATCTTTGGAACGGGTGTGGGGAAAGCATGCACGAGTAAAATTTGGGTGTTGTGTCGTCTGTGTTAGTCTTGCGGCGATGTTTCCCGCTCTGCAGGGGACAGATCCTACACTCGTGCGCCATCAGGGAAAGGGGTTTGGGGCCGGCAGCATGCACGAGAAATAATATGTGTTTTGTCTGTCTGTGTTAGTCTTGGGGGATGCTGGCCTCTGCAGGGGACGGGACCCTAAAATCGTGCCCCCATCATGGAACTGGTGTGCGGCAGCATGCACGATTTATAATATGTGTTGTGTTGTCTGTAAAAAGCCCTTGCGGCGATGCGGGCCTCGCGGCGGACGATCCAAACACTCGTGCCCCATCATGGAACGGGTGTGGGGCAGCATGCACGAGAAATAATTTTGGTTTTTGTGTCGGTCGGGGTTTTAAAGCTTGCGGCGTGCTGGCGCTCTGCAGGGGACAGATCCTACACTCGTGCGCCATCAGGGAAACGGGTGTGCGGCAGCAGAACGAGTAAAAATATGTGTTGTGTCTGTCTGTTTTTAGTTTTGGGCGGGATGCTGGCGCTCTGCAGCGGACAGTTTCCTACACTCGTGCGCCATCATGGAATTTGGGGGGGCCCAGAAATGCACGGTTAAATATGTTTTGTGCCCTGTCTGTTTTAAAAGTCTTGCGGCGATGCTGGGCTTCCCAGCGGCAGACCCTTTCCCACTCGGCGCCTTTCAAAACGGGGTGTGGGGCGCATGCACAGTATAAAAATGTGTTGTGCCCCTGTCGGTTTTAAAAGTTTTGGGCGGCGATGCTGGCGCTCTGCAGCGGACAGTTTTCCTACCCCTCGGGGCGCCATCATAAAGCGGTGTGGGGCAGCATGCACGAGTATAATGTTTTTGGGGTCGGTCTGTGTTAGTCTTGCGGCAAATGCTGGCCTCGCAGGGGACAGATCCAAACACTCGTGCGCCATCAGGGAACGGTGTGCGGCAGCATGCACGAGTATAATATGTGTTGGTCTTCTGTTTTAAAAGTCTTCCCGGCGGCGGGGCCTCTCCCAGCGGACGATCCTACACTCGTGCGCCATCAGGAAAAATGGGTGCGGAAAGCATGCACGATTTTAAATGGTTGTTTTCTGTCTGTTTTAAAAGTCTTCCCCGCGATGCTGGCGCTCTGCAGCGGAAGACCCCTACACCTTTGGCCCAAATCGGGGAAAAACTGGTGTGCGGCAGCATGCACGATTTAATAATATGTGTTGTGTTGTCTGTGTTAGTCTTGCGGCGAGCTGGCGTTTCTGCAGCGGCCGACCCTTTTACACTCGTGCGCCACCCATGGCTGGGGTGCGGCAGCATCCCACGAGTATAATATGTTTTGGGGTCTGTCTGTGTTATTCTTGCGGCGTTTGCGGGGGCGCTCTCCCAGGGACGGGATCCTACACTCGTGCCCCCATCTGGAACGGGTGTGCGGCAGCATGCACGATATAATATGTGTTGTGTCTGTCTGTTTTAGTCTTGGGGGGGGATGCTGGCCCCTCTGCAGCGGACAGATCCACACCCCCCCCCCCCCCCCCCCCCCCTTTCCCCCCCCTCCCCCCCCCCCCCCCCCCCCCACCCCCCCCCCTCCCCCCCCCCCCCCCAACCCTCCTCGTGCGCCATCAGGGAACTGGTGTGCGGCAGCTGCACGAGTATAATATGGGGTTGTGTCTGTCGGGTGTTAGTTTTTGGGGCGATGCTGGCGCTCGGGCAGGGGGGGGGGGGGGGGCCCCGGGACCCTACACCCCGTGCCCATCAGGGAAAAACTGGTGTGCGGCAGCATGCACAAAGTATAATTTGTGTTGTGTCTTTTCTGTGTTAGTCTTGCGGCGATGCGGGCCCCTCTGCAGGGGAAACAGATCCTACACTCGTCCCGCCATCATGGAGCTGGTGTGGGGCAGCATGCACGAGTTTTAAATATTGTTGTGTCTGTCTGTTTTAAAGTTTTCCCGGCGATGCTGGGTTTCTGCAGCGGACAAAACCTACACTCGTCGCCATCAGGGAAACTGGTGTGCGGCAGAAATGCACGAGTAAAAATATGTGTTGTGTCTGTCGTGTTAGCCCTTGCGGCAAATGCTGGCGCCTCCCGGGCGGACAGACCCTTACACTCGTGCGCCATCGTGGGAACTGGGGGGCCAGCAGGGCACGAGTAAAAATTTATGTTGTTGTGTCTTTTCCTGTGAGCCCTTGCGGCGATGCTGGCGCTTGCAGGGGACAGACCTACACTCTTTGCGCCATCAGGGAAAACGGTGTGCGGCAGCATGCACAGTTAATAGTGTTGGGGGTCTGTCTGTTTTAGCTTGGGGCGAGCTGGCGTTTTCCTGCAGGGGGAAAGATCCTACATCGTGCGCCACCCAGGGAAAATGGTGTGCGGCAGCATGCACGATTTTAATATGTGTTGTGTCTGTCTGGGGTTAGTTTGTCCCCCCCCCCGTTTGCTGGCGTCTGCAGGGGGACAGATCCTACACTCGTGCGCCATCATGGAACTGGTTTTGCGGCACATGCACGAGTAAAATTTTGTTTTTTGGGGCCCTGTCGGGTTTTTAAAGTCTTGTGGCGATGCTGGCGCTCTGCAGGGGACAGATCCTACACCGTGCCCCCACCCAAGGGAATTTGGGGTGGGGCAGCATGCACGAGTAAATATGTTTTTGGCCCTGTCTGTTTAGTCTTCCCGGCGATGCTGGGGGCTCGGGCAGCGGCCCGACCCTTTCCCCACTGGGTTGCCCCCAATCAGGGAAAACTGGTGTGCGGCAGCATCCCGGGTTTAAAATATGTGTTGGTCTGTCGTTTTTTTAGTTTTGCGGCGAGCTGGCGCTCTGCAGGGGGACAGACCCTACCCTGGGTGCGAAATCAGGGAAAATGGTGGGGCGGCACCCTGCACGAGTATAATATGTGTTGGGTCTGTTGTGTTGGGTCTTGCCCCCCCGAGGGTGGGGGTTTGAGCGGACAGACCCCTACACCGGGGGCCATCAGGGAAAACTGGTGTGCGGCAGAAATCCCACGAGTATAATATGTGTTGTTTCTGTCTGTGTTATCTTGGGGCGATGCTGGCGCCTGCAGGGGACGGGATCCTAACTCGTGCCCCATAATGGAATGGGGGCCCGGCGAGCACGAGTATAATAGGGGTTTTTGGGGCCCTGCCCTTTTTAAAAGTCTTGCGGCATGCTGGCGTTTTTTTGCCCAGCGGACAGATCCTCCCACTGGTGCCCCCAAATGGGGGAAACCGGGTGTGGGCAGCTTTGCACGAGTATAAATGGTTGTGCCCCTGTCTGTGTTAAAGTTTTTGCGGCGATGCGGGGCGCTCTGCAGGGGACAGATCCTACCCCTCGGCGCCATCAGGGGAAGGGTGTGGGGCAGCATGCACGGAGTTAATATGTGTGTTTTCTGTCTGTGTTAGTTTGGGCGTTTGCTGGCGTGGCAGGGGGCAGATCCACACTCTTTGGCCATCAGGGAACTGGTGGCGGCGGGCATGGCACGAGTAAAATTTATGTGTTGTGTCTTTTCTTTTTAAAAAGCCCTTGGGGCATGCTGGCGCTCTGCAGGGGACAGACCTCCCCCGTGCGCCACCCAGGGAAAACGGGTTTTGCGGCAGCATGCCCCGAGTTAAAATAGTGTTGTTTCTGTCTGGTTAAAGTTTTGGCGGCGATCCCGGGGCGCTCTGCAGCGGAAGACCCTACACTCGGGGGCGCCTCAGGGGAACTGGTGTGGGGCAGCACCCGGGATTTTTATAATTTTGTGTTGTGTCTGTCGGGGTTTTTAGCTTGCGGCGATGCGGCCCCGCTCTCAGCGGACAGACCCAACACCTCGTGCGCCATCAGGAAAACTGGTGGGGCGGAAGCATGCACGATTTATAATATGTTTTTGTGTCTGTCGGGGTTAGTTTTTCGGCGATGCTGGCGCTCGCAGCGGAAAGGTTTCCTAAAACTCGGGGCGCCATCAGGGGAACTGGTTTTGGGCAGCATGCACGAGTAAATATGTTTTTGTGTCTGTCTTTTTAAAAGTCTTGCGGCGAGCGGGGCGCCCTGCAGCGGACGATCCAACCTCGTGCGCCACCCAGGGAACGGGTTTGTGGGGGCCAGCATGACGAGTATAATAGGGTGGGGGTGTCTGTCTGTGTTAGTCTTGGGCGATCCCGGGCGCTCTGAAAGCGGACAGATCCACACTCTTTGCGCCATCAGGGGAACTGGTGTGGGGGGGCACCCATGCACGATTTATAATATGTTTTTTGTGTCTGTCTGTTTTAAAGTCTTGCGGCATGCTGGCGTCTCAGGGGGACAGATCCACACCGGCCCCATCATGGAACTGGTGTGGGGCCCGCATGCAGGGTATAATATGGGGTTGGTGCCCTGTCTGTGTTAAAGTCTTGTGGCGATGCTGGGCTCTGCAGCGGACAGATCCTACCTGGGCCTCAGGGAAAATGGTGTGCGGCAGCATGCACGATTTAAAATTATGGGGTTGTGCCCTGCTGTTTTGTTTTTGGGGCGATGCGGGCGTCTGCAGCGGACAGACCCACACTCGGTGCGCCATCATGGAACTGGTGTGGGGCGCTTTGCACGATTATAATATGGGGTTGTGTTGTCGTGTTAGTCTTCCCGGCGATGCGGGAAACTCGGGCAGGGGGGACAGATCCTACACTCGTGCCCCACCCAGGGAAACTGGTGTGGGGCAGCATGCACGAGTAAAAATATGTGTTGTGTCTGTCCGGTTTTAAAAATCTTGGGGCGATGCGGGCGCTCTGCGGGGGACAGATCCTACACTCGTGCCCATCAGGGGAACGGGTTTGTGCGGCAGCATGCACGGTATAATAGGGGGTTTGTCTGTCTGTGTTAGTTTGCCCCCCGAGGCGGCGCTTTTGCAGCGGACAGACCCTTTACACCCCGTGGCCATCAGGGAAAAACTGGTGGGGGCGGCGGGCATGCACGGGGTTATAAAAATGGTTGTGTCTGCGGTTTTTTAAAAGTCTTGGGGGCGTTTGCGGGCGCTCGGGAAAAGCGGACAGACCCTACACTCGTGCGCCATCATGGAACTGGTGGGCGGCACCCTCCCCCGAGTAAAATATGTGTTGTGTCTGTCTGTGTTAGTCTTGCGGCGTTTGCGGGTGCTCTGAGCGGACAGATCCTAAAACTCGGCGCCATCAGGAACGGGTTTGGGGCAGCTGCACGGGGATAAATGTGTTTTTTGCCCTGTCGGGGTTTTAAAGTTTGGGGGCGATGCTGGCGCTCGGGCAGCGGCCCAACCCTACACTCGTGCGCCATATGGAACTGGTGTGCGGCAGCATGCACGAGTATAATATGTGTTTTGTCTGTCTGTGTTAGTTTTTGGGGCATGCTGGCCCCTCGCAGGGGGGGGGGGACAGCCCCCTACACTTGTGCGCCATCAGGAGCGGGTGTGCGGCGGGAAAGGGAAAGAGTATAATATGTTTTGGTGTCTGTCGTGTTAGTTTTTGCGGCGATGCGGCGCTCTGCAGCGGACAGACCTACACTCGTGCGCCATGGGGGAAATGGTGGGGGGGCAGAGGCACAAAGTATAAAAGTGTTTGGGGGTCGGTCTGGTTAGTCTTGGGGCGAGTTTGGCCCCAAAAAAAAGGCGGGACAGATCCTACACTCTTTGGCCCCAATCAGGGAACTGGTGTGGGCAGCATGACGAGGGGTAATATGTGTTGTGCCCTGCTGTTTTTAGTCTTGGGGGCCCGATGCTGGCCTCGCAGCGGACAGACCCTACACTCGGCGCCATCTTTAAAAACTGGTGGGGCGGCAGCGGCACGAGAAAAATTATGTTTTTGTGTCGGGCTGTTTTAGTCTTGGGGCGATCTGGCGCTCTGCAGCGGACAGATCCTACACTCTTGCGCCTCATGGAAATGGTGTGCGGCAGCTTTCCCACGAGTAAAATATTTTGTTGTGTTGCCCTTTTGTTAAAGTCTTGCAGCGAGCGGCGCTTTTGCAGCGGACGATCCTACACTGGGCGCCATCATAAAACTGGTTTTGCGGCCAGGGCCCACGAGTATAAAAATGTTTTGTGCCCTGTCTGTGTTATCTTGCGGCGATGCTGGCGTCTGCAGGGGACCAGATCCTACACTCGTCGCCATCAGGGAGCTGGTGTGGGGAAACCCCCATGCACGAAAAATAATATGTTTTTGTGCCCTGTCTTTTGTTAAGTCTTGGCGATGTTTGCGCCCCTGCAGGGGACAGTTTCCTACACTCTTTGGCGCCATCTTTGGAACGGGTGTGCGGCAGAAATGCACGAGTAAATATGTTTTTTGTGTCGCCCTGTTAGTCTTGCGGCGATGCTGGCGCTCTGCGCGGAAAAGGATCCTAAAACTCGTCCCGCCACATGGAACGGGTTTTTCGGCAGCATGCCCCGAGTATAATATTTGTTGTGTCTGTTTTTTAGTTTTTGCCCGATGCTGGCGCTCTGCGGGGGACAGTTTCCTACACTCGGGGGCGCCTCAGGGAAAACTGGTGTGGGGAAAAAAGCATGCACGAGTAAAATATGTTTTGTGCGGTCTGTGTTATTCTTGGGGCGATGCTGGCGCCGGGCCGGCGGACAGATCCTACCTCGTGCCCATCATGGGCTGGTGTGCGGCAGCATGCACGGGGGGTAAAATAGGGTTTTGTGTCTGTCTGTGTTAGTCTTCCCGGCGATGTTTGGCGCTTTTGGCAGGGGACAGATCCTACACTGTGCGCCATCAGGGAAAACTGGTGTGGGGCGCATGCACGAGTATAAAGTGTTGGGGGCCCTGTCTGTTTTTAGTCTTGCGGCGATGCTGGGGGCTCTGCGGGCGGACAGACCTACACCCCGTGCGCCATCAGGGAAAACTGGTCGGCAGCATCCCACGATTAATAATATGGGGTTGTGCCCTGTCTGTGTTAAAGTCTTGGGGCCCGATGCGGGCCCGCTCTGCAGCGGACAGTTTCCTAAAATCGTGCGCCATCATGGAGCTGGTGTGCGGCAGCAAGCACGAGTGAAATAGGGGTTTTGGTGTTGTTGTGTTAAAGTCTTGGGGGCGATGGCTGGCCTCTGAAAGGGGGACAGATCCTACACCCCGTGCGCCATCAGGGAAAATGGTGTGCGGCACCCATCCCACGAGTATAATATGGGTTGGTTGTCTGTGTTAGTTTTGGGCGGGGGAATGCTGGCGCCTGCAGGGGACAGACCCTACACTCGTGCGCCATCAGGGAAACGGGTTTGTGCGGCAGAATGCACGAGTATAATAGGTGTTTTTCCCTGCTGTGTTAGTTTTTGGGGGCAAAGCTGGCCCCTTCTGCAGGGGAAACCGGGACCCTTTACATCGGCCCACATGGAACTGGTGTGGGGCCAGCATGCACGGGGAATAATATGTTTTTTGGTCTTTTCTGTGTTATTCTTGGGCGAGGGCGGGCCCACTCTGCAGCGGCCCAGATCCTACACTCGTGCGCCATCAGGGAAAACGGGTGTGGGGCCAGCATCCCACGAGTATAATAGGTGTTGTTTTCGCCCTGTTTTTAGTCTTGGGGCGATCCCTGGGCCTGCAGCGGACAGATCCTACACTCGTGCGCCATCAGGGGACCCGGGTTTGTCCCGGCGCATGAACGAGTATAATATGTTTTGGGGCTGTCTGTGGTAGTCTTGGGGGCGATGCGGGCGCTCTGCAGGGGACGGGACCCTACACTCGTGGGGCCACCCATGGAACTGGTTTTGCGGCAGCATGCACGATTTATAATATTTTTGGTGTCTGCCCTGTGTTAAAGTCTTGCGGCGATGCTGGCGCTCTGCAGCGGACAGATCCTACACTCGTGCTCCATCATGGAACTGGTGTGCGGCAGCATGCACGACCCTGGGTCTGACTTGCAGACGACTCCACCACCCTACGCCATCACCCTATCCAAGTACACAGCGGTGCCTGATGAAGTCATTACAGGTAGGTAGAGATTTTTAACCAAAACACAAAACCAAAATGATACTGCTAAATTTACACCAAATTGACGAAATAAAACTATATTTTCTTTCGCATACAAATTATTATTTTCATTTTTTCCACTGATACCTCATTAGTGGTATTTGATTGAAATACAAACCTGACAAAAAATAAAAAAAAATTGATTCGTTATTATTTTCTTCATGTCGAATTGTGCAATGGTATTTATTCTCATAGTTTTAATCAAAAGCTGCATGAGCGATCTCGGTGTGGTAAGTGGTGACTTATGCGCATATTAATACTGTTTTTCTTGATGCATTTTAAATGATACTTGATTGCATAACTGTTTTGCAATGCGAAGTCTCATCAATCATCAATAATTACTACAAGTTGTACTAGTAACTTTATCTCTTTGCCCAGTGTCCTCATACTGTCAACTTGTTAACTCCGTTTTGTTATAATGCTGTGTTGGCATTTGTAAATATTTATAACTGATAACTGATAATATTAACACAGTTTCACATTTTAGATAATGAAAAGTGTGTAATTATTTTGTTAAAACTTATTTTGTGATAGCAAGTAGCCGAAATTGAAATGACAAAAAAAGCTGATATCAAAATTATCGAAGTAAATAAACGACATCGGCGAAGTGTACCAAACATACAACTAATCTAGTTTATACTTTATAGTTGTTATTTATGAAACTTATTATTAATGTTAGTAGTAGTATTACTGAATGGTAGAAATTGTCGTAAAAGTTTACCCCGACTGGGATCGAACCCAGAACCTCCGGCTTTTCGAACCGATGCTCTACCAACTGAGAAAAAAAATAACTTAGTATTCAATGAATTTATTTTTAATTGGTTTTACTTGAAATACCTACTCTCATATTGTGTTGTTTCCTTGTTTTTAGTGACCCTCACGGGGGCGGTCGAGAAGTTCAAGGGCATCTTCGCTCAAGGTCGTCGCGACACCACTGGCCTTGATGAGATTGCAGTGGGGACATTCCAGAGGGCGTACGATAAGCCAGAGGTGGAGCTTTGCAACTGCAAGCCAGGAAAGAGTGTAAGTAGAGGTGGAGCTTTGCAACTGCAAGCCAGGAAAGAGTGTAAGTAGAGGTGGAGCTTTGCAACTGCAAGCCAGGAAGGAGTGTAAGTAGAGGTGGAGCTTTGCAACTGCAAGCCAGGAAAGAGTGTAAGTAGAGGTGGAGCTTTGCAACTGCAAGCCAGGAAAGAGTGTAAGTTGAAACGCCTTTTGGAGGCTGATTGAGATTGCAGCGATTTCATAAATAGCTAGCCCGAGGAGAATATTATAATTACTAAAATATTATTGTCATGGTTAGCTGGTGTGTATTTATTGACAATTTTAATGCAAATGCAAATATTGTATTTAACAGTAAAAAAACTTAACATTCCGTGATCGTTATTCCAATCTTTTATGATCATGAATCAAATCAAAATCAAATACGAAATCATCGTTTTTAGACCAAATTGGTAAATATAACATCAAGATACAAAACATATTATTTAAGTACAGAAGTACAGTCTACTTGATACTCGTTCAACTCTGAAGCAAATAACTAGCTAGTAAAAGGATATTGTAATAATAGAATAAAGAAACGGAGAATCTAAACAAACAGGTACTATAATGATCTTCTCTTTTCAGAACGCTGCTCTTTACATTCATCCATTTACTCCGCTGAACGAGTTGGTCGTGAAATACACAGTGCCTGCAAATGAAACCAAAGTTTACATCAGGTAAGGGAATTAAGTTCATTGAAGTTAAGTTTTTAAACTAGGAAAACGCAAAAGTCCCGCCGCGTTGATGGATGAGCGTTTTTGTAAGTTTTTAGTTTGCGTGGGACCACTTTTCCTTTGCAAGTGCTTTGTGAAAGCATTGTAGGTGATTGTTGTCATGTTTCAATTGTTACTTCTTAATATTGTTATTATAAACCTCAAAAAACTCATATTAAAACCTTTATTCTATGGATTCTGGCTAACTTTTTCAACTTTTTCTTTCAAAAAAGCAATACATAACCATAACCTTAATGTGCATTGTGAAATATGAACGTTGTAGCCTTAACCGTTTTGGTCAGAATCAACCCAAATGTCACGAAAATATAGCACTAAAATTTAAAAATCGTAAATGTACGTTTATTTGATAGATTCTGGTTAACTTTTTCCACTTTTTTTTCACAAAGTACTACATCACCATAACCTTAATGTCCATGTAAAATATGAACTTGTAGCCCCACCCGTTTGGTCAGAATCGGCCCAAATGTCACGAAAATATCGCACTTAAAATCGAAAAAAATCGTAAAAGTACGATATTCATGAGAAATATTTCATCGATTGTACCCAAAAACGTGGCACAAAAAGTTCAGAGATTTCGAAGGTCCCCTTCAATTTTCATCAAGATCGCTAATGCCGTTTGCCCGGAATCGTGCAAACAAACAGACAAAAAAAAAAAAAAAAAAAAAAAAACACAACAAACAAACAAACAAAAAACATTGGAGCTAAATTTTTTGAGGGGTCAGTGAAATTAAAGTTTTCGCTTCGCTCGCTACGCTCATCCAAAATGTAATGACAGTTGATTGTGATTTTACCATAGATATCTTAACACTGATGGATTTTACGCGTACTTCTAGAGACGTTTAGACTTTTATAGAGTAGACTCCAAACAAAGATGTATTTCATTATATTTTAACGTTGAGAAGACAATTGTAACAAATGTGTAGATACCAACACTTAACAGAGATTTTGTTTTCCAGGTCTTCGATGAGTTTGGATCAGTTCACATACTGGCACGTCAGCTCCGCCGCCATCGTCATTACCAACTAGAGCCCGGGACATCTGAATATCTAGGCCGACGTGAATTTCATTGTAAATTATTATAGAAAATCAATAAAGAATATATGTTTCGATGTTTTAATTAAAAATATATGTTGTTAATAACAATAGTCTTTTTGGGGAATGGTCGTGCGCCAACATTGGAAACAGTGAATCATTTCCTCCAAATGCGAAGAAACGCACAATCAACCGCACCTATGCTGACTCAAAATCTCCCCCACCAAACCCTGCTAAGAAAAGGCAGGTCTAAGGGTCCGGTCAACCCACACAATGGTTCGCTCTGGAAACGACCGGTTCCCGACGGTCCTGACTTCCTGGTAGTGGTAGGTAACGTCCCAATACTACCCTCCATCCATACCAACCTTCTCTCGTTTTCTTGTTCATCCCGAGCAAAGCACACTCACGAGTGACCGATTTCTCAGCAAGGGAACAGCCACCATACCCTTCCCTTTCCCCCTCCTTCCCCTCCTCTCCCCTCCCCACACACCACAACTCAATCTCTTAGTGAAAAAGAGTTTCCTCCCCAAAGAGACAAAATCCCATCCTTTCAATAAGAGCCAATAGGCTCGGTGTGAAAACATAGCATGCACAAATGTAAAATAAGTGTAATGCATTCGACATAAGGTCATAAGGTCATATTGTGAGCAGTGTGCCAGAGTTGGGCGATGGATACCGTCCTTGCGCTGTATGGTGGTTGGTGACAGACACCGTTAATATCGGTTAAATACCGCCGGAGCTCGGGAATGGCAACAAACTTCTAGGTTTTTATATTGCATGTAATATCAGCACCCGTGGCATAAAAAGTCCCACAAGAGACATCCAAGGAGAGTTGTTTTAAGCGCCACGGAGGTCTTTGTCGTGGGACCACTACACACACTCGGCAACGCGCAGCGACGAGACGTTGACGAGCCCGTAGAAGGCGTGCCTGACGACGTGGAGGCATGAAACGAGGTCCAACGTTTATGGTGGGTTCACAAGCCGACGTTCGCGACGTTTGCGACGAGGGAAGTGAGCTATCGACCAATCAGGTGACGGGACGACGCGACGTGCCCCTCCCCTTCCGACGTCGTCAAAAATAGAAACGATTCCTATTTTCCACGCCGGAACGTCGCCGGAAGTTCAACATACAAGCCTAAAATGATGTAAATATCTACGAAAACGAAGAATGGAGCTACTTGTTAGCATTTTAGCGAGTCTTTTATTGTTCTGTGCACTTGTGTACGCTTGAAAACGTCTGAATACGAAATAATCGTAGTTTTAAAATCCGAACGTCGCTCATAGCATGTGGATACCTAGCGGCCAACATCGGCGATCGCGACGTAACGTGAACGTCGCAACGTCGGCATGTGAACCCAGCATTACTTTATAACTTTTTCCTTCCGACTGGGCGCGGGGTAGAAAGGGGGGGGGGTTCTCACGTTGCGGTAGTCATCGTCTTTGTCATCGTTCGTGGTGTCATTGTCGTCGTCATCGTCGTCGTCGTTGTCGTCGTCGGGGAGGTCGTCAGGGAAGGGAGCAAGGTCCCCGACGACGATTGCCAGAGCTCGCCTCTAATTTAGGAGAGTAAAACTACCCCTAATACTTTTTCTCTTAAATCGCCTTTTACGATTAGCAGAGGCCCTAAATTAGAGGCGAGATCTGGCAATCGTATTCGGGGACCTTGCTCCCTTCCCTTGACGACCTCCCCGACGACGACGACGACGACGACGACGACGACGACGACGACGACGACGACGACGACGACAATGACACCACGAACGATGACAAAGACGATGACGACCGCGACGAGAGAACCCCCCCCTTTCCTCCGCCTACCCGTGGCTGGTTCTGACCAGCTCCCTATATCCTTAGCCTAGAGTGGCGCATTATGACCTAACGGCTGACGCGCCCTTAGAGGCAATGAATAGAAAACTCCTTTGATTATTCACAATACCACATTAGGCTTGATGACTACATGAACATAGTGATTAGTAAGTTATGAAGCCTGATTCTATAACAACCGGTTTATGAAGTAAAGAAAAGTATTTATTAAACTGTTGAGTGGTGCATAATACAAAATATGTAGCTGAAGTAACTGAATGCACTGTGCTACAGCCACCTACAAGACAAGTAACCTACACCGCATTATTGTATGTGTTAAAATAACAAATAAAATACATTTTTAAAATTATATTTGGATTATCTTTTCCCGCTGTTTCGCTACCAACCACACAATGTTTGTTTGGAAACAATAGTTTACTGGATCTCCTAATAAAACCTTATGGTTTGAACAACATTATAAATATTGATAATTATAAAATTGTGATACAAAAATATATTATGGTCCAAATTATTGTCCTAGAGAAGCAGTTTTGGAAATATAAGTGATTAATTTATATTTTTATAATGATGGTCACATGCAAGAGCAATGGCCGAATAGGGCCGTCCGCCACACATTTGCAGCGGGAAGTGAAAATATTAATTCGGATAAATAATATTTCGTTACGATACGCTTTACAATTTAATTAGAATATAACCCTTGATTTACAGTGTGGGATTCGACTGGAAAATATTAAATATGTTGATTTATTTGAATTTCGGGTAGTCGCAAAGACTGCCGCCGATTTCGTGCCTCGAGCTCAAAGTGTGTGGCGGACTACGTAATCTTTCGGTTTCGGTCCAACATTTGATTATTCGAATTTTGAGGTTACGTCAACTTTATCATTTTACAGTACTTAAAGGCTTCTAAGCCACTCTTATCTGTGCTAGCCTTTATAATGTGATTAAAAGTTGAATGAGATTTCTATTTTTCATTCAAAGTTTTGTCGTAGTTATCGTAAGTTTTTTTTAGAGACAATCGCAGGCTGTTGGGCCTCGGCTCTAGGTCTTGGCAGTGACGTGGAGATTTTAGGTTATAGGTCCCTAGGAAAGTCCCCGGGCTGCTGAAGGGCCAAGACTGTATTTATTTTGTGGCACTAGATATTCACGCCGCTAAAGATAGCTGACGAAAAAGCCTAGGACCCTAGTTCCAGCCACAGGTTTATTCTTTACTGAAGAGTTGGCCCTATATAGCCTAGCTAGTCTAGGACCTAGCTTCGCCTCTAGGCCTAGGCCTAGGGCTATTATTTATACAAGCCCAGGACCTTGCAAGTCGAAAATGTTCGAAATAACAGACGTTCAAAGTGAGTATACCCTTGTTCTTTACACAGCCTTTTTTGGGCCTATTTGGCACAATAATTAGGCCTAGGGATGTCAACAGGTAGCCTAGCCTAGGCTAGCCTACTAGGCTAGGCCTAGCTACCCCTAGCCTCCTAGGCCACCCGTTTGGTAAGCCTAGGGCCTAGCTAGGCCTAGATGTGCCTAGATCCTGTGCGTGAATAGGCCTAGCCTACGGTTCCAGATTTTCAGGAATGTTAATTAGGCTAGGGCCTATGAACAATTGTGCATTATGGGCAAACAGATAAAATAGTTACCTACCTTATTTAGAAAATGGTCTTACTCGACATCTCTGGTAGGCCTACGGTAGCACACAATAACGTTCCACAACTGCGCGAACGCAGCAAAAGTGCAAAAAGTGCTTTAAACACTAATTGCCAAGGGTGGTGGTTAAATCTTTCTTTAGGAGCGCACGGGCTACGAGGTTCTGTAGAACAAGGGTGGCTACTGATAAGGACGGGAACTCTTGTACTTGGCGGGTCCCAACTTTTTTACACGTTTTTTTTTTCGAGTCATTGTTGTTGGTGGTGGGGCTGCCCACTTATGTTAGACTACCTGTGGTCCAGGGGCGAAGCCCCGGTGGGGGTTGGGGGGCAAAGCCCCCCATTAAAGACAAGAAAATAATAAATTATTCCTCTAACGTCGCTAGGCCTAGGCCTATTTTAAATGAAACACCTTGTGCGTTGAAACTCCTTTATATTTAAAATAGCAATGTTAAAGGTGTTGTAGGTGCAGTATTTAAACCTTCTTTATAATTTAAACTTCATTTGAAGATGTTTTTCAGTGTTTTTCATCGGAAAAAAAATGTGTTAAAAAGTTGGGACCCGCCAAGTACAAGAGTAGGCCTAGGCCTACCTAAGGGGCAGCCAGGCTAGACCCACTCACTAGCCGCAGGTTCCCGACCCCTGGCCTATAGAGATATCCGGCTGGCCTGCTTAAAGCCATGCAGCTCTAAGTGTTAATGCTTTATGTCTTGCAACCTAACCTAGGTAGGCCTAGTGTTTAATTTTAATATTTTTATTTCAGAAATTGGTGTTGGACTAGCGGGATTCGGAGTGTCGTTTCTATTCTTGGGTGTTTTGCTGCTATTTGATAAAGGACTGTTGGCAATAGGAAATGTGAGTCTGGGCTTTTCTATTCCTGATCATCTCTAGTACATAGTATGTAATGTAATATGTAGGCCTATGCCTAAAATTGAAATTAAGAGAGGCCTACCAGTAGGTACTTTAAAAAAATCACTCGGCTTTTGACTATGTTGTGCTTGCAAGCAATAGAAAAGTACTTACAGTTCAACCGTCAATTCAGGCACCTCTTCATGACAATTGCATGTTATTGTAATTTTGATATAGGCTGTAGCCTATGCCTAATTGTTTTATTACTAATGACCAAAATAAAAAAAATACAATACCGGTACCGGTAGGCCTACCGGTAATAAAAAAACAACTTCCTAGGCCTAGGCCCCTAATAATTAGTAGGCCTACTGAGTTCCTTGTTTAACATAATCCCTCTCTTTGTTAGATACTCTTCGTTTGCGGCTTAGCGTGTGTAATTGGCTTGGAACGAACGTTTAGATTCTTCTTCCAAGCGCATAAAGTACGAGCATCAACAGCGTTCTTCGGCGGTATTGCAGTGGTGCTACTTGGCTGGCCTCTTATCGGAATGCTAGTGGAGACTTACGGCTTCGTTCTACTCTTCAGGTGTGTATTCAAGCAACTCTAATGGATGACAATTATTAGGGGTAGGAACAAACCTGCACACTGCACAGTAGTGGTTCTTTCTTTTTCTTCACATCTATAGCACCCAACAATCCCCTAAGAGTGATTGGTTTGACTCTAGAGCACTTGCTTGGTGTCTCTGAGTTTTGAAATCTTCATTGACCAAAATATGCATCTGCTCTTTACAATTCTCTGTATTAAATGTTTGAAAGTTTATATCAATATTAATTAGGCAGTACCTAGGCCTAATGTAAATGCTTCTGAAATAATAAAAAAATTAAAAGCAAAAAGAAGATGAGTAGGTAGGTATTGTTTTATTGAGGGTGATTGGAAGGCTTCATTAAAAGTAGAAAATTTAACTTTAAGATCAGGTCATTCACAATAATAAAGTAGCACACTCTTGTAGGTCTCACTCTCATATTGTCGTTACAACTCCAAACCCTCGTGAGTCGTAAGTGACACTTTTTTCAAAATCCACCTTGTGTCATATTTGAATTTCTTTTACATTAGTGGACATGTTTCAAAAAGCTTGCATCACAGCTTGCATCTATCTAAAGAATAGGCCTAGAAGAAGGTTTTATTATCGACTTCCATAAACTCGTTAGTCACACAATGTGTAACCAAGACCTCATAAAGCGGCTGTCAGACGATCGAGAAAATCGCGCGAGTTTCTGCGGCTAATTATTACATCCAGTGGAAAAACCTAGAAGTTTGTTGCCATTCCCGAGCTCCGGCGGTATTTAACCGAAATCAACGGTAGGCCTACCTGTCACCAATCACCATGCAGCGCAAGGACGCTGTACATCGCCCAACTCTGGCAAACATCTGATTTTTAGTTATAGGTGCTTTGCACCAGGCACTAAAAAATACCAGGGGAGAGGCTTCGAGCCCCACGACCATTCCCCAAAACAGACAGACTATATTACAATCCTTGTCACACGACAGACAATGAACGTAACAATAACGCCACCTATTGGTGTTCACTGGTCCCGTGTTATGGTAGTGGGTTCTGATTGGCTCTCGCTAACTCGACTCGCTAGGAAGTTGAACAAGCTGGACATTTTTCGTGGCGAGCGCGCACTGGCTCACCGTCTGACAGGGAAGCGGTGAGTTCCATGTAAACGAGTGCAGGCCTACTCCTAGAGAGTTACTCGCGCGAGTTGGGATTTTCTTGATCGTCTGACAGGCGCTTAAAAGTGACATTTTTCTGACATGCCTTAATTTGTTAGTGTTGAGCCTATTGCATTTGTTTATTTTTTTATTTGTGGCTACATTACAACAGGACACAATGTCCCACAAGTGCAATTTACCAAATTTGAAATATTACATAGGGTAACAAAACAATATAAAACATTACTATACAGTACAGTACAATACAAAATTAGTTACATAAAGATGACTTTAAAAATAATATAAAGATGAATGTATGAGTGGTGTTGTATGTATGTTTGAGTGTAGGCCCTGTGATTGTGTTGGTGAGTGTATGTGTGAATATAAATTGTGAGTGCATGAAGGAGTGACTGAAGACATAAGTGAAGCTGATTAGTGATTATCGGTTATTTCTTTTACCTGTACTTGATGACGAAAGTGATGAATACTTATTACTATTGTGCAAATCCAAATTAGGCCTGTCAATGGCAAAATATTGCTATAAGTAGACTGTAACTAGGGATGCACACGATAATCGACATTATCGATCGATAATCAATAATGGATATAACTTCGATAATCGATAACCAAAATTCATTATCGATCATCTAAATATCAAATAATGCGTCAATTGTGGCACGATCCAAACTGTAAAGATGAGATTAGGCCTATATCACGTTGTGTCATGCACTGGCTGGGCTGATGGTGTCACACCTGAGATTTATGTTTGGAAATGACCATCAGTCGATAACAGAAGCCAAACACACGGAATGTGATTGTATTATTTGACTTGCACTTGCCACACTCGAGGTTCCATTTATAGGTCCGAATAGGCTTTGTTGGCGATATTGATATTATCGATAATATCGATTCGATAATGACATTACCATTTTGATAATCGATAATGAAAAAATTATCGATGTGCATCCCTAACTGTAACCTTATCAAACAGGAATACTTGTGCATATCAATGCGGCTGGGGGGAACTTGAAACATTTATGTATTCGAGTGTTCTTTGGAGGCACACGATAGTTCAATGACTCAATTAGAGGCGAGTCGATTCTTAGTACACAGTGCTTTTAAATAAACTTTAACTACTAATCAATCATTAGATGATGTAGATGATCTTCCTAAGAAACTTTGCAAATAATGACTTGTTGAAAGATATGTTACTTACAAGTTTTTGGAATTAACAAAATGACTTTTCCATTGCACTTACAAGGTTTTGTTGCAAAACGTTTTTTGGCTCTCCTGAACAATTCTAAAAATGTTACTTACGAGGTTTTGGAGTTTTAACGACGATACAACATAATATTAATAGTACTGTATGTATTTTGTTTGTCTGCAGCGGCTTCTTTCCGGCTGCCATTAACTTCTTGCGGAGAGTACCACTCATTGGGACAGTTCTCAATTTCCCTGGCATTCGCATGGTAAGTGTTCTTAGTCCATGTACTATGGAACTATGGTCTACTATAGGGTATGGTTAATTCTAAATACACAATAGTTCCTAAGGTACATCGTAGATATTAATAACAATTTCACTTCTTATGCTTTCACTGCCCAAAATATTTGAGAAATAATTACGTTATTTTTATTCTACTAGGCCTATATTATTTTATATAGGCCCCTTAGTTCTTTGAACAACAACAATGGAATGCTAAGATGCAGCTCAGCAAAAGCATTCAACAAAACTCTCAAATTTAAGGTCTTCAGTCTGCCTGGAATGATGTACACAATGTTGTTTTTTTAATTTCTCAATCCTGTAAATAGGAATCGTACTTTACCAACATTGTTTTATCTGCTCAATATTTATGGTGGAGATTCCCCATGGCATGTGGATGGGGTTAGGCCCGCCCTCTTGCATCAAGAGTCATCAATTTAACATTGTATTGTCAGGTTGATGAAGGGTAACTTAAACTCAAACACATTTCAATTGTAGATTATTTTCGCCCTTTGTCGTGACATAGCCTACGGTGATGTTTCCTTCCCAAAAAAAACTTTTTATCTTTGTATAAGACCCTCTTACATTCACCTAACCTTCGTGGATTTTAAAAATCAAACGGAGGTTGATATATCCACCTTAAGAGTCTTCACGAGACAGACATGTAAACGTACACTCATATGCACTCAAATTAAGTTAAGATGTACAACGCTCTGGAGAAAAATTGAAACTACATACGAGAATTCTAAAATGCACATGACACAGATATTTTTATGCTGAACAACATACAACAAACAGAATTGATGTATATAATAAACCCTATTTATACACCATGGTACCGCATAAAGTGGACGCAAGGGGAACAAGACGGGGTTGCTCCCGTCGCGTTGTCTTTTCGCTTAACCCCTTAAGCGTTCATGGCGTATATATACGCCTATCGGAAATGCTCTACAGGTGCAAAAGGCGTATATATACGTTTTGCGTAATAGCGTTCTTCTTTCTACTGTTAAAGGCGTATTTTTACGCCTACTAGTTAGTTGATGCTACTAGCGCGATCTATCGGAACTCGTGGTAACTTTTTGTAGGCATACACAGTATATCATCATCATTATCTGTTGCCATGTCCAACTCTGCGTTGGGTCGGCATCGAAGCCTCTCCATCTTCTTCTGTCCTGCCACCACTCCTCTTCTTCCACCACATTCCACTCTCCTCCCCGCTGTTCTACATCTTTTCTCACACTATTCTGCCATTGTTGTCGTGGTCTGCCCCTTGGTCTCCTACCTGGAATTTCCAATTCCATCATCCTTCTCGGTAATCTTGATCTTTCCATTCTCTTGACATGTCCGAACCACTTTAATCTTCTCTCTCCAATTCGCTCCATTAAATTCCTCACGCCTACTTGATCTCGGATATCCTCATTCCGTATTCGGTCCCATCTAGTCTTACCCACAATGCTTCTCAAAAACTTCATATCTACAGCCTGCACAAGACTCTCCTCCACTGCTGTCATATTCCAAGTCTCTGCTGCATATGTCAGTATTGGAACAAAGTAGGTCTGGTAGATGGTAAACCTTGCACTTCTTTGGTACTTCTCTGTTCCATATGAGATCTCGGATAGATTGGAATAACCCAACAGCTTGCTGTGTCCTTCTTCCTATCTCTGGTTGAATCCTTCTATCGCATGCTACTATACTCCCCACGTACTTGAAATTTTCCACTTGCTTCAAAATCTGTCCTAGTATAATCCTGACATTCTTCGCTTTATCTCGTGTCATCAGCATTGTTTCACTCTTGCCACTTCCAAACACCAGTCCATATTCTCCTGCCACCACACTCCACACATCAACTTGAGATTGCACCTCCTCTTCATCCTCTCCCCACACCAGAAGATCGTCTGCAAATAACATTATTTTCATACATTCTTCCCCGATTCTCTCTGCAACTTTCCTGGTGATTTTGTCCATGACAATAATGAACAATAGTGGAGACAATACACTTCCTTGTTTTAAACCCACTATTTAAGTCAAACAATTCCACCTCTTGTCTTTACAGCACTTCTAGATATCGAGTACATCTCTTTCACTCTTGTTATTATTCCTTTGTTAACTCCTATATTTTCCATAGCATCCCAAACCTTCTCTCTTTTGAGGCTATCGTATGCCTTTTCGATATCTAGAAAAGCCAAACATAGGTCCTTTTCTCGGTCATAGCACTGTTGATGGAGACGGGCTTCAGCAATTATTGAATAATACGAGTGATAATGATGATGGAAGTGACTTTGAACTATCGGATTACAGTGAGGATATTTTAGCGAGTGATTCAGGTGATAGTGATGGTAATTCAAGTGACAGTGGTGGGTCTGTGAACAGTGGCAGTACCGGTAGTGGCTCTGTGGACAGTGGTCGGGGCGGGAACGTCATCGATGTCAACAAAGTACAGTGGGCGAAATCTGACAGCGCGCCAAGGTGTTTTCAATGCCCATTTACTGGTGATCCAGGTTTACAGGTAAATGTTGCTGACAAAGACGATCCCGTCGAACTATTTGAACTATTTGTCACTGATGAATTGGTTAGCCTAATAGTTAGGGAGACTAACCTGTATGCCAAGCAGCAACTGGCATACAAGCCTTTATTGCAGTTTTCCCGCTCCAATAAGTGGAAGGACACTGACAGTTCTGAGGTGAGGGTGTACTTAGCTTCAATGTTGATGATGGGCGTAATATGGAAACCAGATTTGCCTGCCTACTACACTAAAAAAAAATTGTTTATCACACCAGGGTTTCCCCAAGTAATATATCTTTTAGAAGACTTTCATTGTTGTCGAAGTTTCTACATTTTGCCGACAATGAAAACATCGAGCCAGATGCGAACAAAAAAATTTACAAAATTCAGCGTTTTGGATTATGTGCTAGAAAAATTCAAGGAGGCCTACACACCAGAGCAAAACATTGCAATCGAGAGTCTAATGCTCTGGAAAGGTAGGCTTGGAATCAAGCAGTAGCCTATATTCCGATCAAGAGAGCTAGATTCGGTATCAAAAGCTGCATTCTCTCCGAATCTTCTTCGGGATACATTTGGAAAGTGATTGTTTACAGTGGAAAAGCAACACAGCTTGCTCTAAACAATAGCTTTGGCCATGGTACAAGGGTAGTATACTCATTGTTGCACAGAGTTACTGAACCAAGGCTACTGTGTTTACGTTGACAATTACTATTCTAGCCCTCAATTGGCTATCTTGTTTAGTGAAAATTCTACCGATATTGTAGGAACTGTTTGGAAGAATAGGAAAGGGCTTCCAAAAGATGTTACATCTAAAAAACTGAAGAAGGGCGAGTCAAGTATAATAATAGAAAAAAATGGAGCTATGATGGCAATGAAGTGGCGCGACAAACGGGAAGTCATGTTTCTAAGTACTATTCATCATGGAGAAGACACAGTGACAACAAGACGGCGTGGAAAAGAAGTAACCATTCCCAAAGTCACCCATGATTATAACAAACACATGGGGGGCGTAGACCGATGTGACCAGATGCTAACGGCCTACCCAACCGAGAGGAAACGTATCAAAGTTTGGTACAAAAAGCAGTTCCGACACATAATAAATATGTGCGTGTTCAATGCGCACATATTGCATCAAAAGCTTGGAGGAAAAATGAGCGCTTTAGATTTTCGATACGCCTTGATTGAAGGACTGCTGATCAAGTACCACATTGGAACTCACAACAATCCCAAGAGAGGGCACAGGTCAAATGAAGAAAATCCCATGCGACTCGTAGAAAGGCACTTCCCCAAGAACGTACCAGCAACGGAGAACAAAAAAAATGCTAGCAGAAAGTGCGTCGTCTGCACAGCACAGAAAAAAAGGCGCGAAACCAGGTATCAGTACATAGAGTAGAGTAGAGTAGAGTAGAGTAGTTTATTCACCAATCGATACATACATAGTACATATATAGGTTTTGTCAGTTAAGTAATAAAATAAAACAGATACATAGCTCCTACAATGAAGCCAAGGATATAATATTTAAATAAAACAAACATTACCAATGGGTTTACACTTAAATTATACAAAATGATGTAGGCCTAGTAGAATAAATGTAGCACAAACAATATGAGTTAGGTTGATTACAAGAGATATGAATAAGCTGAAAGTTATTTGGATCCAGGTTTCACTGATAAGAATTCATATAGAGAGTAAAAGCTATTGCCTAAAAGGTACTTTTTGAGTTGAGCTTTGAATGTGTCAAGTGAGGGGGATTCTTTGAGGTGGGCAGGAAGTTTGTTGTATATGGTAAGACAAAGGTAGATGGGGCTCTTAGAGTAAAGCTGTGTATTATGTTGGGGAACGTGGATATTGGAAGCAGAACGGGTGGCATGAGAGTGTATAGTGTTGTTTATTGGGAAAAGACTAGGGTTCAAGCGCACAAATATTGCAGCTTGCAGAATTAGTGAGCAAGATAATGTTAGAATTTGATGAGTAGGGAAAATGTTCCTGCATGACTTCCGCCTGGAGGCACCGCACATGATTCGTACTGCTCGCTTTTGTAGGATAAAGACCCGTTCCGCATGTGGGGCGGCACCCCAAAACAAAAGGCCATATAAAATATGGTAGTGAGTGTGGGCATGATAAACAAGTTTTAGCGTGTGGGGTTGACTATGCCTTTTAGCCTTCTTATCATGAAGCATCCACTTTTTATTTTGGCACAAACTTTGTCGATGTGAATCGACCAGTCAAGTGACTCAGAGAGCCCGAGGCCTAAAAACTCAACAGTGCTGGCTCGAGGAATTATCTTTTCCTTTACGCGAATTAGAGGACTGGAGTCTGGTGCATTAGAAGGGGAATGAAAGTTCAAGTACACTGTCTTGGTTGGCTGGAGGGCTAAGAGATTGAGGTCGCAGTAGTGGGCCATTATGGCTGCCTGCTCATTTAAGTCTAACTGTAGAAGGCCCTGCCCGTTTCTAGGGGCAGTGAGAAGGTGGCTGGAGTCGTCTACAAATTGGGCTAAAGTGCCTTTAGTAATGTAATTTGGTAAATCATTAATGTATAAAAGAAAGAATGGTGGGCCTAGGATTGTCCCCTGGGGCACACCACTTAGGATAGTTTGAGGTTGTGATATGTGTGAGGACAAAGTGGTCTTATTAATGCTTTGAATTTCTACTACTTGTGTGCGGTCGGATAAAAATGAGGCTACCCACTCATTGGCGATTCCTCTAATTCCGAGTGCTTCTAATTTGCTAAGTAAAATGCTGTGGTCTATTGTATCGAACGCTTTGCTGAGATCATAAAACAGACCGATGGCCTGGTCACCTTGGTCTAGGGAGGCATACAGTGCCGAGAGAAATTGGAAAATAGCAGTGATAGTTGATTTCCCTTTCTGGAAGCCATGCTGGGTGGGTGAGATAACATTATGTTGTGTTTAAGAAAGAGGAGAGCCGTTTAAACATGAGTTTTTCGAATATTTTGGAGAATGACGAAATGAGGGAGATGGGTCTGTAGTTATTGGGTCACTCTTTGCCCCTTTCTTTTTATATAGGGGGATAACCTTGACGACTTTAAGTTTTGTTGGGAATACGCCTGTAGAGAATGATGTGTTGATGATAAAGGCAAGAGGGTGGGCAATTAGATTCCCACATTTTGCAAGTAGCGAGCCTGGGACCCCATCCAGACCAGAAGAGTGCTTAGAGCTTAGTAGTTTCATTATTTTGGCTACTTCTAACGGGTAGGTAGGTGTCAAGAAAAACGAATTTTCCTGATAGGGTTGGCACATCACCAGGCATGGTCGATTAGTCGGGGATGGAAGTGGCCGGCTATTTATACCAGCTTTGCTAAAGAAGTCATTTAGAAAATTGGAAAGTATTATTGGGTTAGATGTTGGTTCACCATTAATGTTGAGAGATAAATTGTTGCAGGGTTTGGGGGGTACTGTCTGTGAGTTGATGATTTGCCACGTTGTTTTAGATTTATTTGTAGACCCAGCAATCTTTCTATCGAAGTGAAAGCGTTTGGCTAGCTTGATGTTGGTAGCATGTGTTTTCTTAAGATTTTTGTAATGGCTTTTCAGTTCAAGATTATTGGGTGCACATTTGCATCTTTGGTGAAGATCGCGGAGCTGTTGAGCTATTATCTTGTGGTTTTGAGAAATCCAGGGACTGGGGATGGGCTTCTTTTGTTTCTGGTATGTAATAGGGAAAGCTGAGTTAAAGTGGTATAGAAAGGATGATATGAATAAATCAAACATGATATTAACGTCGTCAGTAGTAGATAAATTAGACCAGTCTTCCTTGCTGAGAAGTGTTAAAAAGAAATCCATATTGCAGTCACTAAATGAGCGACCGTATTTGAATATGGGAGGGGAAGGGTCGGAGGTGTTGAGTTGCATAACAAGAGCAAAGTGATCTGAGAAATGTATGTTCAATGTTTTGGATGAGCATATAGAGGAATCAATTGAAGTTAGAATGTTGTCGATTAGAGTACTACTGCTCTCCGTAACTCGGCTTGGGGAGTGCACAGTGGCAAACGTGTTGTAGGAATGACAAAGGTCCAGAAAATGGGAATGCGCCGCGGAGGAAGTCAGAAGGTCTATGTTAAAATCCCCACAGATAGCAAGTTCAGCTTTGGGGTAGTGTTTAGTAAGAGTTATGAAAACATCTTCTAATTTATCAAGAAACGTTGTGATATTTCCAAGAGGAGATCTGTAGATGGCTATTATTATTACCTGCAGATTGGGTAGGTGCCACAAGCATCCACAGCATTCGAAATCTTTCTCCACTGAGAAGTGAAGAAGATCGGGCAGGGGATCGACTTTGAGATTCGGTTTACTGAGAATTGCCACCCCACCGTGCGAGTGGTGGGATCTACAGTAAACACTGGTATTGTGATGTTGGACTGTGTATTCGTGATTAAAAGTTGCAGGTATGCGCTCTAGTGGCGAAGCGCGCGACTAGAGAATCGAGGTACCTACAACCGCGCGCATGCTATTACATAGAGATTTGCGTTCGAATTGTGAGCGTTTGTACCTATTGATATTTCAAAATATAATCACGATTGATGGTTTACTGCAAGAAATAAGTCTTACGAAGTCAAATGATGCCTCAATTGTATCAGTATACATTTTCCAAAGATGGAGAAAACGATTTAAGTGAATGACAGCTTTTGCGACAAATGTTGAGAATTGTGCGTTCTTATGGTAGGTTTTTGGATTTTGGCTGATTTTATCATTTGTTTTAACACTCGACAACTATGAAATGATTTTAATCTGGCGATATTAGTCTATGCTGATGTGGTATTTACTCTTGTAGTCAACTTTTACAACAGACAGAGGGTCGGACGGAATAATAGGCCTATAGATCTCATTTTAAGGCCTAGAATGTGCAGGTATTTGTATTGTACTTTGACAGCTTTTATGGTATTTGTTTATTACAACGCAGGTTTAAATACGTATTTTAAAAACATTAACATAATACTCTTACATTCCCTATAGTATGCGATCTTTTTCGCATATTATCTTAGTTATTTTTATTGTATGTTGCCTGTCCCATGAGCTGCTAGCCTCTATAATCTAGGATTTTAATACATAATTATTGTGAATATGCTTATATACGTCGACATAATCACGTAGACGAAATCACTGTCAAGTTGAATATAATTTTGGTTATATATTAATTTTGTTCACGTAGTTCAAAATAAAAATAAGAGATAGAGGTCACACAAATAAAGCCATGTCTCAATCTCGGTCTCAATCAGTCTCAATGCTTCGAAATCGAATCGAGTTGCCCAATTTTATCTGTCATGGACCATGGTCATTGTTATCTTATTGTTGTAATAATTGCGTGTATTTTGTACAATACTAGAGCTTTGAGATAATTTAAAAGCCTCCTTATTAAAACGTCCATTTAAAAGGAAACTACAATATGAAACGAGATTGTGATGTTAGGCGTAGGCCTAAAGCTCTGAACTGGTGGATTGTCATATGCAAAGATGGTAGTATATAACCTGTCGGTTAAGATGCGCAACTGCCATAGGTCGGGCTAGGGAAGTCTTTGCCACTACTAGCGCCATCTGTCGGGTGGTCAGTTAACTAACTGGAAGTGGAGGGGGAAATGGGAGGGACATTCAAATTGATTGTGAACTTTGATTTTTCTTGTAATGCACTTACTTATCTCACTCCATTGATGCAAATAACTTGATTTATTCAAAATCTACATAATAAGAAAATATGAACATACATAACCAATACTATTAGATAATAATGACAATACAATAGAGAAATACACAAATAAAGAACTTAAAATTGCATGTTAATTTAACACTTTTCTTACTTTGCACTATTCTTTAGTAGGGAAATTTAATTACAAAAGTAATTAAATTCTTCTCTTAAAGAACAGTGAAAAACTAGTGAAATTAACATACAAAACAAGTTGTTTCCAAGTGAAATCAATAATCAATTTGTGAATGAAACTTACCAGTATGTTCATATTAAAATTATGCAGGAAATCAGGAATAAAGCAAGTTTTTTGCCCAATAGAGTAAGACAAGTAGGCCTACATAATATTATAGGTAAATCACAATAATTATTCAGTTAAGTTGGAACAAGAGGTCATGTTTAGGGTACACAACACCAAAATGAAAAAATCAATTTGATAACCGGTTTTTTATTCAATTGTGTTATCACACGATGTTTTAGTAACAAAGTGGAACTGTCGGGATGTCCTATAAGGGCCTAATAATAACAAAACAGTGTCTTATCAATATAAACACATCTAAGGCTAGGCTTCAATAGAAAAGCAGTACCGGTATATTTTTCATTAAATATGTAGCCTAATATCAATATCTCACAAACTTCCTTGGGGAAGTAACGTAAGCCTACGTTTCAAAAATTGAATATAAATTGTCCCCCTTTGTAGGGCCTAAGAGTTTGGTACTGAATTGATAAAAATGTAAAACACATAGGCCCTAATTTACAAATTAAATGGGTAGGCCGGGGTGCATTTTCTGAAGCAGGGAGGTGCTGGGTCAGAGTGAGTTTCTGCAAATGATCAGCTTCCTTGTGGTTTATGTTTGGCCCTTTGGGCGGAGTCCGAGTCGTCTGAGATGAACCCCTGAAACCAGAAAAGGAGAAAATATGTAGTGACACGTAGGGGGCGACAGCTTTACAATGTTTTGTTTACTCATTCTAGGTAGGCCTAATTATGTTGTAAGCCCTATGTGTTTATTGAATGTAAAAGTTGCACAATACTGCCTACAACACTTTTGGGGAATTTAAAATTATGGATTCATCAAAAAGAATTGGGTACCTAAATTCACTTGCCCTTCCCTTACTGTCTTGGACACAACCCCCAAATTTTAAAACAAATCAATTGTTGGCCTAACTGAACAAAGCAAGACTACACCAATCAGATAATTGCTCCCTGATAATTCAGCCCACAGCTCATTGCATAGCCTCATTCCCTAGAATGAGCTAGACTAGAATTAAACGATTGTAGCACCTAGAACACATAAGGTAGGCCAAAGGTGGGCCCCTAGGCTAGGCGGCACTCTTTCGGTTGGTGGCCTACCGTATGGCCAGTTTTATCATCACTTGTTTTTTTCAAAGGTTTTGTAGGTACTTTTATTTAAAATAGCGACGTTAAAGGTTTTGTAGGTACTTTGGCCATCCCATACCAACCGAAAGAGTGTAGGCCTACCGGCTAGGCGTAGGGGCCTAGGCCTACTACAATAAAAGCTTTACAAACAGCATAATCTTTTAAGGCCAAGTCTCACAGGTTGTTTTAAATACTCCTACCAAATTGCCCAAAGCCAAGATGTAGGCTCTAGCCTAGCCTAGCTAGTGCTAGGGCTAGGCTAGGCCTACCTTTGTTTTATCCAATTCCTGGTTATTTAATGGTGCTAGGCCTACTCTTGGTTCTTGGCTTTGTAGGTAGGCCTACGCCAGGCACTACGTAACTTAGAACCTTATAATTTTTTTTTATATGTAGGTATACGCAAGATTTTGGCCTAGCCCCAGTAAGGCCTAGGGCTAGGCCCTAGTCAAATGAAACCCTCGAAAAAACAAACTCAAAAAAATGACAGCTGACAGTGAGCCAAGGGCAGAACCAAGCTTTGTTCGCAATTTCATACAAAAATAAACCACCATAAGATTTGAGAATACGATCTATGTTATACGTAAGCCCTTTGTTTAAATGTTACTTACTTGTGCGTACATGTAGGGCTAGTGGGGGATATTATTTCATCTTGTAGAGTTTTTTCAAACAGGAAACGTCACCGAAGGCAAAACAAACCGATTATTTTCAAATTCGCGAGATCCAAAGCGAGATTTCACGAGATGTGAACGAGATTGCCACCAGCGCTCTCCCCCGCATGGGCATACGAACTATGTCGAACTACGTCAGGCCTCGGTGGCTCACTAAAATTCTCCCTTGAATTCTCTATGGCAGTTTCAGGGGGCTGGTCATATGTGAGTGCGTGTGTGTGTAGGGTGGGGGGAGGGGGGGGGGGGCTATTTTATCATTTTATATTATTTGTATTGCCGCATTTTGTTTAAAAACCGTTTAAAATGTTTTGCGAAATAGGATAAATAGTAAATAGTAATCGACCGTAAATCATAGCATGCATCATTTATGCATACAAGTGAAGTGCAAAAGCGGGCACAGAATTTAGGAAAACATAATTTTACAATATGAAAAACATCTTAATTACACTGTGAAAATATTCAGGTTGTCCATTATAACGGTAGTATATTTTAGAACGATGCAAAGATGTTGTATCGTCTCAAAATACTGTTGATTGTTATACGCTGGCGTGTGGTAAACAGCGGCTGTACCTCGTTTCTCCGGCCATATTGCAAGAATCCGCGCGACGGTGGCGCGATCTCTTGTTACTTTTAATGTCGAATTGTTCCATGCTTTGTAAACATACCACACCCTCAAAAAGTTCTGAGTTACTACTCGGTTTGTACAGGTATGCAATATAACATGCCTATGGTGTGGACCCATCCAACATTTGAGTGATAGGCCAAGATACTTACCTACCCAATGTATGTATTTTACAAACATTATGTAAAATTATAACAAGTTGTAAAACAAAGCAGGAATACCATACTAAAATGTAACTCAATCTAAAAATGTTGACTACTCTTTGGGGATGTGAACATTATTCGGGTAGGTCTACTATACTATAGGTAATTTTGCAAGTCATAATCAATTGATATTGTATACAAAATATATGTTGGGAATGCTTCTGCCTACAAAAAAAGTAATTTATTTTATTTTTTTATTTTTTTAGGGGGGGGGGGGGTAGACCTACTAAGCAACAATTTGGGGGGGAGGTAGAAAATATTTAAAATTTTGGGCAATTTCCAATTTGTTATTACATGTACATTGGGCCTACCTACATAAAAGTTGTGTTTTTTTTGGGGGGAATCAGTTTATTTTTTGGGGGGCGGGGGGATTGGGTACTAAGCACAATGTATTTGAGGGGGAGAAATGAAAAATGATGGTACATATGTTGTTGTCAAAGTGTGAAAGTTTCAGCTCTGCATCTTAAAAAATTAAAAAGTTATTGGCTTATTGCATATTTTGTGTCTTTATGTAAAAACACCCTAAACTCCTATTTTAAATGAGCATCTGGGGTAAAAATGATGGATTTTATAAAAAAACGCTTGAGGGGTTAATAATGGTGATTACTGAAAAGTAGGGTTTATTACATAATGCAATTATGTTTGTTGTATGTTGTTCTGCATGAAATTATCTGTGTCATGTGCATTTTACAATTCACGTATGTAGTTCAAATTTTTCTCCAGAGCGTTGTAGGCCTACATCTTAATTTGTGCTTATGAGCGGGCTGAATACATGTTTGTCTCATGAAGACTTAAATTACAGCTGGACTGTTTTAAAATTAATATAGTGCATTGTGGTTTATTCCAGCTGATGGACAAGTTGGCTGGCGATGCCAACAGAACAACGGTGTAACGATAGGCATGTGTTTAGATAAAGAAATATCCTTATCGCACCTGTTGAATGTGTTCATAACTCGTAACAGTGCACCATATATCATGAATGTGAACTGTTGTGTACTCTAGATACAGTTGGAAGTTATTTTTAAAGTGTAGATGTATTGTTTGTTTCAGTTTGTTCTCTACATATTATGATTATTTACCAAAATAAGCTCACATTTACACATTAATATTTATTTTTGTGACCCATAATTTATTTTTAACTTAATGTTACCCACATAAGAGTAGTTCCTACCGTGATGGATGGGTCAGTAGCAAGTATCATCTGATATAATATTAGGTACCTACTATGTAGTAATACACCAAATCATTTCATTACGTTTCATCTTGGAGGTAGCACAATTTGAAATACTTAGTAACGTATGTGAATATGATATTCAGTTTTGCCATTTAAATTTGTTTCTGTAACATTTCTGTAATATTATGTAGGGTTTGCATTTTCATCACACACTGTCCATTCCAATATTTTTTATGAACCATATGAATGTTTCCATAATAAAATTATGCCAAGACCAAATCCATTCCCTACTGGGTTCGTTGTAGCCATGAATTTGATATATAGAACAACTAGGGCCAACAAGACAAATTAAATTAAATTAAGCTATGTATGTCAATTTCCCATCATCGATTTTTTAGATTTTTCTTTGGCTTACTGTTTACCTTGTACTACTATCAACTGAGGAGGCTACTGACAACTAAGTTTTAATGAATTACTGAAAAATAAAAGCTTTCTCATTTTTAGTCCTTACATTATTCACGTAATTGAAAGAAAGGCAACTGCGTGATAAGGTAATGAAGAATGATAAAATAAATGGAACATGCATGTTTAGCTGCAAAGTTAGTTATTAACTTATTGATTGTTATTGTTATTGTTGTTATATTAAATTAGAATGCATTGGTGATACTGATGGTACTATTCATGGGGCTAGAAGTCAATTGCTGATGTATACATGTGAGGTATGTATGTCCGATACGTACACAACAGTTTCCAACAGTTAAGAACACTGTTTGGTTGGTATTATTCTAAATGACCTTGCTCAGTAGGTAATGTCACTGTCAGTACCAGTCGGACTTCTTACACAACAAATAGTCCATTTCCCGTATATCGCTATTATTGTGTATAACCAACGTTTTCACACCACTAGAAATGCAACGATGCAAGTCCTACCCAGAAAAGAAAGGACTAAAAATTAATGTATTTTTTCACTGTAATCCTAAGACAAAATATTGTAGCCTGTATAAAATGTAATGTAAAAACTGAAGGTATGCAAATGTTTGCATATAACACAAAGTGCATGGTAAAGTTTGATGTTGCTTGACAAAAAAATTGCAACATAAACAAAGTTGTTTGGATAAAAATCCAAAGCAAAATGTGTTTCTAGCAGAGGTGGCTCTACCATAAGGGCATTGGGGCATGTGCCCCTCCTACTCTTCCCGCCAACAATCACTCACATTTACGAGTTGTAGACGTCGTGGTACACATTTAGTACATAAAATCAAATAGTTTGTATTTTCAATTTGAACGCGCGCGCGGTAAGGAAACAGCGAACAACGCTTGACTCGAATGAGCCTAGACGAAGTTGCGCCCAGGTAGCGCCTGCGCAGTCAGTTTTATTCGGAAATAGCCGAATCTTTGCTTCGCAATAAGCGTTGGAACTCCGGCAGGATGGGCAAGATTTTTTTACGCCCAGAGCTGTTGTCAGGAGAATACGTTAGGCTACGCGCTGCGTTGTGCGGGTGTGTTGTATTATCTTTAGCGGCGTTTATGTGTGGTTTATATCTGTGGTTTTAGCTTAGAGGTTGTGAACAGGACCAGAAAATGAATGAGGTGAGGTATTTAAAATATAAACATTTAAGTTACGAAGACCGATCGAGGAATTCGCCGTGTTCAAAGAAAGAAGAGTACAACTTATTTACATGCATTAAAATTTAAAATACCAGGTAAATTTGCATGTGCTGCTATCATCTTCTTTTACTTTAAGCGAGGTCGAAAAATATAGACAAATTACCATTTTTAAATGATAACTGATTTGTGCCCAGGCCCGTCTTAACCATTAGGCTAACTAGGCTCTAGCCTAGGGGCGCAAGCTCTCAGAGGGCGCAACTTTGTTGCGCCCTAAAAAAATATTGAAAATATTTTTGTGTTATGTGTATAGTTCTCCCTTGCTCAAATCGCTGTAAAGGCTGTCTTGGAGCTAAATATATGCCAAACAATTTTCGCCTCCGGCGGCTGGGGCTTCGCCCCAGACCCCTTGTAGCCCACACAAGTCCATTCAAATATATTGTGCCCTGCCTATTTAAAACCCCACGAGCCACCACTGGTTTCTAGTTTATTCAACTTTTATATCTGCTCAAGCCGATGACTATTTAGGTTACATTAACTCCCAGTAGTTTCCACAATCCTGGTTTGGCTTTCTTAGGAGGTGGCAGCTCAATTACATAATACACTGTATGTAAAAAATATTGTTCTGGGAGTAGAAGTCAAGTGTACATTGTGACAAAGTGTCTGCCTTTGGTGATATCATGACAGTGGTCAAGAAAAACTGCTATTACCCTGCTACACATACCCTACTTAAAAGTTAAAACTGTGTATGCCCTACATTTGTCATTTTGTAATGATTGGATTGTTATTTTGTAAAATAAAATTATGCTATAAATAACATTAAAACCTAAAAGTGTGTTATTGTACAATGTACTAGTATTATTATCAATTACTGGTTTACTTGCATGCTTGTGCATTTTAATTCCATTTGTCTATTATTCAGCAACAATTTAGATTGGTGACATCAAGTCACAGTCTTAAGTATGCATCGATAAATTAAATTCACAGAATGGTAATGAATATTGAACAAAATTGGTAAAATTGGTAATTTTCTTGCTGGCTAAAATCTGTTGTAAGAAATAACATTTCAACGACCTTGGAGACCTTGTACCTTGGAAGATTTTGATCATAAACAGTATTGATCATTTGTTACTCATTGTTGATGTACTATGTCTATGGTGACCATATTTCGAAAGTTAAAAACCGGGACAACTAAAGTGTAAGAAGTACTTCGTACTTCCGGACCAATTCGGGGTCTGGGCGAGAGCCCCAGCCGCTGGAGGCAAATTTTATTTCGAGATATATTTGGTCAAATGCCCAGAAAACAGCTTTCTGACATGAAAATATGAATTAAAAATAGTTTTAAAGTGAGAAACCCCTAGAGAAAATGGATTATCTTCTTGAATGTGGAAGAACTATTTCAATGTTATTACTGTTATTAATTATCAAAGGAGTGTATTTTTTCACGTAAAACCTTAACCTTCCACGTGGTAGTTTACTGAATACCGGGACATTTCCCCTAAAAAATTGAAAACCGGTACAAATACGACATTTTAACGAGTCTCTTGGGACACCGGTACAAGTGGTCCTGAAAACGGTACTGTACCGGTCAAACCGGTACGTCTGGTCACCTTAACTATGTCTATACTTTCTGAAAACAAATACATGTGTTTTGTATCATATTCATTGAGTGGTATTTCTGATTATACGTATTCACTTTTATTATTTTTGATGAAATTTATACAACAGATGAGAGATAAATATTACTCTTGGTACAACAAATCTCATTTCAAGTAGTATTATTGAGGTTATATAAAACCGCAGAGTCAGTTGAACATAATTACTATTTGAATTACATACGATTTTTTCCTTTTTTAACTTACATCTAAAAATTTTTACCCGAGTGTAACAATTTTTTAACTTGAAAGCCTTTGATTTATTGTTTGACATAAGGAGTGGGTTAAAATAAAACAAGGAAGTGTACTGTCGCCACTATTGTTCATTATTGTCATGGACGAAATCACTAGGAAAGTTGTAGAGAGAATCGGAGAAGAATGAATGAAAATAACGTTATTTGCAAACGATCTTTTGGTGTGGGGAGAGGATGAAGATGAGGTGCAATCTCAGTTGATGTGTGGAGTGTGGTGGCAAGAGAATGTGGTCTGGTGTTTGGAAGTGGCAAGAGTGAAACAATGCTGATGACACGAGATATAACGAGGATTTGAAGAATGACAGGATAATAGGAGGACTTAGAGCAAGTGGAGAATCTTAATTACGTGGGGAGGATTCAGCCAGAGATAGGAAGAAGGACGCAGCAAGCTGTTGGGTTATTCCAATCTATCCGAGATCTCATATGGAATAGAGAAGTACCAAAGAAGTGCAAGGCTACCATCTACCAGACCTACTTTGTTCCAATACTGACATATGCAGCAGAGACTGAGAATAAGACAACAGTGGATAAGAGAGAGCCTTGTGCAGGCTGTAGATATGAAGTTTTTGAGAAGCATTGTAGGTAAGACCAGATGGAACCGAATACGGAATGAGGATATCCGAGATCAAGTAGGCGTGAGAAATTTAATGGCATGAATTGGAAAGAGAAGATTTAAAGTGGTTCGGACATGTCAAAAGAATAGAAAGAGCGAGATTGCCGAGAAGGATACCAGGTGGGAGACCACGACAACAATGGCAGAAGAGTGTGAGAAAAGATGTGGAACAGTGAAGAGCAGAGTTGGGGAGTAACTTAACGAAAGTAACGCGTTAGTGGTAACGCGTTATATTTTTAGTAAATTTTAGGGTAACGCGTTACTTTCACAAAATCGGCATCTTTTTAAAGTAACTGATAGTTATTTTCGGTAACTTTCAATAAACATTAAGTTGAAAGTTACTATTGTTTTGCAGTCTATACTTCGTCGAAATATACATCGCATTCATCAGGATAGGCCTATATCTAGCCTTGTTTCCGAGAAAATCTCGCATCAGCTGTACTGTAGGGACGGCAACCCCCCACCCCACCCCACACACACACACACACGTATTGTGGTAGTGCTAGGCATTGACGGTCATCCTAGCATCACGTGCGGCAGCGAGATTGCTTATTTTGGTGACATTTTTGTTTCAATTGCAAATTTGCAGCCCGAGTTTCCTCAGCCTTTAGGGCGCATCGCGCATGTAGTGCGTTATACGCTCGTTATGCCTCAATCATTGTCATAAAGCGTTGTGCGTTCCATTCAGTGTTTGTAAAAGTTGAATCTAAGTAGTAGAAGCAGGATAGTGGAAATGGCCTGTTTACAGTCAATTTATGTAAATTCACATTTAAAGTCAGAATCATCACTACATTACCGGAATACATTATTGAATTCCATTTCATATTGATTTTAATTTATAATAATGAGTTTCCTAAAGTTTTTTACTTTCGTTCAATTAGCATTTCTTCCACGAACGCCGCAAAACAAACTTTTACAAGTTACTTTTTATGGTAACTTAACTTTTCAGTTACTTTATTTTTGGACTAACTTTAACTTTAACTAATTACTTTTAAAGTCCACTAACTTAACTTTTAAAAAGTTACTATTTTTTGACTAACTTCATCAACTCTGGTGAAGAGGAGACTGGAATAAGGTGGCAGGAGAGAAGACAATGGAGTCCTATCTTCAATGAAGAGTTGGACATGGCAACATATAATGGTGATGGACTTGAAGAATTTAGAGTTTTAAATAGATGCTGAAACATAACATACTTAGTTGAAAAAATTTAAAATTTTTTTGAACTTTTACTTCATATTTTTCAAGCACGTGTAAAGGAGTGCCCAAAAGAGAGAGAGCGAAACTATTTAATCAATAAATCAAAGAAGTACGGTACTCCAAAAGTTAAAAATTCGCCATGCATTGCTAGTGATCTATACCACCATATACATTCCCTGATTGTTCTTCTTAATGGTGGAGGTGCCGGACACATGAATGTTCAAACTTTCCGGGGGGACAAGCCCCCCCCCCCCCCCTTTACGCTCAGGGTCACCAAAAATATTCTGTATCCTTGTTGAAGGGCAATGCCAACAAAAAACCGCAAGTCATTCGGACGTTTTCTGTTTTTATTGTAAGACGTGACACGCACAGACAGAAAAATTATGTTTAGCTTAGCTCACGAATTATGTTTTGTTTATATCTTAAGAAAAGTGTTTTATTATCGTTTTTCCAGAAATACATACTAACAAACAAGCATGATAGATGAAAATGAACTAAAACTTGCATGCAGTAAACATATTTTATAATATTCTTGTTCCTTAAATCGGAGAAACTACTTTTTTTTAAATGATTAATAATTTAAGAAAGAACATTTTTTCAACTGCAGAAATCACTTTCTACTGTGCACAATGTGCTTCAGCTTAACTACCCCCTGATGTAAGTACACTACTGTTGCATAACTGTCGTATTATTGTTTGTAGTAGTATTTAAACAATTAGAAAAAAACAAAACAATAAAGCCACTTGTGAGTTGTGCCAACTCCAAGTCAATTTTGCAACGTATGGTAATCAGAAGAATTTTTTATCCCTACAGAACTGAGTACTGTCAAGTGTTTGATCTCTCTTATTGCAGTTGAAATAATTATAATCTGCATAAACAAACTACTCTTATGACAAACGAATTTATGTAGTAAAATCATAATATACTGATTGAAGTTCAATAATTCAATCAATCAATCGACTCGTATTTCTTATTTTAATTTTCGTGGGAAACATTATCTTATGCAAATAGGTAAAGCGGTTAAGTGTGTAAGGATATAGTATTGACTTATGATAGACCTCAATCCAATGATTATTCTCACCTTAAACCCGTCGCAGGTATTGGATCGAAGGCTAATTATATAGTAGGCCTACTGTTCTACTTATCATATTATTTATCATTTGAGGTAGGCACCAAAGCTCACATAATATAAGCACACTTTTATGTCCGTCAGTCACGTCTCACGAAAAAACCGAACATGACGTCCAATGTGTGGCTCGTTGGTCTTGTAGTTAGCGTCTCTGCTTCCAATGCAGAAGGTCCAGGGTTCGATTCCCGCTATAGGCAGAAGTTTTTTCTTCTGATTTGGACTCAGTCCATCAGTTCTTGGCTTAGGAATTTGTAAACGGTGACTTTGGAGCCGTCCTAGCAACGAGGAACATAGTAAATTCAAAGTTGTTCTGAATCGGCCTCGTTGATTCTGGCATTGATCCGCGAGTGTTCGCACTGTACATATCGATCTTAGGTTGGTTATTGCTCACTCGTCAATTGCGTGGGTGCCTTGAAATCAGTTGTATGACTGAGTGGGTAGACTCTAAATACGAATTTATTTATTGCATGAGTTTTTTTTGTATTGGTATTGCAATTCAACAAGGAATGCACAAAATGTTTTTAGTGTCCCTCTAGGGCTAAGAGGGGAGTAGCTAGTCCCCCAGAAAGTATGAAAATTCGTGACCATCTCCACCAATACCCAAAGCGGAACGAACATTTTTTTTTTAATCGTGTAAAACTCCCTGTCAGTGTCCTGTGCTTGTCCGTCCGTTCACGTGCGACACGTCACGTCTCACAATAAAAATTAAACTTGACCTCCGATTGACGCGCGTTTTTTAACATTACCCTTCTACAAGGATGATACTTAACGGTTTTGGTGGGCGGGGCTAACCTTATAGACCACTGACCACCCAAAGGAGAATTTGTCGTAACTCGGCACCTCCACCAACAATAACAAACATAAAGTTTGTTTCGCTACCGACAGGTTGGCTCAGTGCGAGACTCTTAGGTGCTGGTTCGAATCCCACCACCGGCAATCCTGACTGAAAGTTTCCCACGAGGTTTTCTTCAGTCATTTATGTGAATGCAAGGGATTGATTCATCTTAAACATCCCTCAGACATTCCCTTAACAATTGTCCAAAACTTCAAAATATCTATTATTTGGACTTGGACAGATGAAGAAGGGCATTGCAATTGCACCCTGCGCAGATTTCCCACGAGAAATTAAAAAAAATAATTAGAAGTACCGTTTACGTAATACGAAAAGACGATTTATATGTTTAGAGAGCAATGTAAAATTAGTCGCTTTGATATACTGTCCCCCACTGAAAATCAGTTATATAACTGAGTGGGTAGACTATAAATACAATTTTATTTTATTTATTTATTTATTTATTTATTTATTTATTTACTGTGAAGACATATCAGCAACTTAAATTTGGTAGATCGTCGAGTCGTCGGTCAAACCCACCACTAACAAGTCTGATCACAAGTTTCTTCTCAAAGGCAAATGGTTTGTTTATTTGTCCTGTCCGAGACTGGTTATGAACAGTTCGGAACACAGCGGAAACGAGGCCTAGTACATTAAGTTCGGGATTTAGAACGGATAAAAATATGTGTTCTGACCTTCAGAGATGAACGCCATCTGCAAAATGGACGGTTCGAGATGTCACCTTGTATTTAAATAAAAAATTATGTTTAATATAAAAAGCGTATTTTTTGTAAAGTTTATGGCTAACGATGATTGAACTACCAAAATAACAGTTTGAGTGAATCTTCAGTCACATTTCAACCAACAAACTTTCCCAATAACCTTCTTTCATACGTGGTAATTCGAATTCCCGCCGTACATTCCACTCTGTTTTATCCACTCCTCCTTTCCCGTCAGAACCGTTCGCACATCTTCGGTCTGTTTTAGAACAGGTGTCTGGAGAGAGATGAACACCACTCGAATACTTGTTTTTTAAAGCTGAACAACCATTTTCATAATATTTAATACAACTCAGAAGTTTAAAAATCCATCCCGATCGGGACTCGAACCCGAGTCTCCCACATTCCAGGTAGGCGCCTTAGCCAACTAGACCGCCGAGACGGTAACTATTTAACTTTTGAATGGTTTGGTTGGCTAAGGCGTCTACCTGGAATGTGGGAGACTTGGGTTCGAACCCCGATCGGGATGGATTTTTTAACTTCTGAATTGTATTAAATATTAACCATTCCACCTACGGGTGTGTTTTCCGACCAACTAAATCGAGAAATATACCACAATTTCATGTTTAGACAGTTCCAAACAGTTCCGGACGACAAATAAACAAACCTAAAGGTTCTTCTCAGTCTAGTGGGCGAACCCGGGAATGACAACGGCTCTTAGACATTCCTTCCCAATCCCAACTGTTCAAATTCCTTTGATAGTCACCATCACCAGCAGTCTTGGGCACGTTCCCTCAAAAAAGGAACTTTAAAAAGTTAAGTTACTTCTGCCTAAAAAGGAACTGAAACGTTCAAAAAAGGAACTGAAATGTTCCTCGTTCCTCAACAGGAACTTAGTTCCTTTCACGTTCCTTATACCATCACTGATTTAAACAATAATAAATGTGAAATGAGTTAATTTATGTTATTATTTATCATTACTCTTATTTATTAAAGTGAGTCCCAGGCCATCTGACGATGGTGACGCCATTTTCGAAAACACAAGATGTCAGATTGATATTTTTCATACTGCAGTTTACGTACTGGAATTCGACGGGATTTCGACGGCGAAAGGAACTTATTAAGGAACGTTAAATTCGTTCCAAATTTCCACGAAATAGTAGCTTTGACGTTACAAGTTCCTGATCTAAGAAAAGGAACCGTTTCAACAAAAGTTCCTAAAGAAGGAACGCGTTCCTCCCCAAGACTGATCACAAGCGTGTTATATGATGCGTTCCCTTTGGCTTCCTCCAAAAAACGCCCAGGGATAGTTTTGCAAATGGACGAATTCAGGCGCGTAGGAATGTTTTGAAAGTTGAGAGGCAAATTTATTACCAGATTCTGTGGGTGGTAGCTGGGGTCTGACTCTGGGGTGAAGCGAAAAAAATTCACCGTACTACAGTTATTTTCGTCATGTTTTAAGTAAAAAAAATTAACTCAAGGGATTACCATTTTGTTTATGAAGGATATACACTTTTTTTTTTAAATTTCAATTTGATTGCCCAACTAAACCATCATGTGATAAAAGTATGCACAATGTCAATAATAGATGCAGTTTTGAAATAGCTTAAATTGAATAGCTCAAAAATTAAAACTAAACTTGCTGCACTTGGACTCTGTAAACGATGTTTTACAGCAACTATCATCCTAATTTTTTATGTATAATGACGAAGCATATATACAAAACATATTCGTTTTACCAAGTGACTCGGATTGTATAAGTGTAAATTTACTACGACTAGGAAAACGCTAAAGTCCCGCCTCGGTGATGGATGAGCTTTTTAAAAGTTTTTAGTTTGCATGGGATATCTTTACTTTTGCAAGTGCTTTGTTTTTCTGCCGACGCATTGTAGGTGATTGTTGTCAAGTTTCTATTGTTTCTTGTTAATTTGTTATTATTTAACGTAAAAATCTTACATTAAAAGCTATATTTCTATGGATTCTGGCTAACTTTTTCAACATTTTCTTTCAAAAGGTACTACATCACCATAACCTTAATGTCCATGTATAATATGAACGTTGTAGCCCCACCCGTTTGGTCAGAATTGGCCCAAATGGCACGAAAATATCGCACAAAAAGTCAAAAAACGTATATTAAAAGCTTTATTTCTCTTGATTCTGGCTAACTTTTTCAACTTTTTCTTTCAGAAAGCTATACATCACCATTACCTTAATGTCCATGTGAAATATGAACGTTGTAGCCCCACCCGTTTGGTCAGAATTGGCCCAAATGGCACGAAAATATCGCACTAAAAATCGAAAAAAATCGTAAAAGTACATATTCATGAGAAATATTTCTTCGATTGTACCCAAAAACGTGGCAAGTCTAAGTTCAGAGAAAACGAAGGTCGTGTCAAATTTTCATCAAGATCGCATATGCCGTTTGCCCGGTAGAGAGCGAACAAACAGACGGAAAAAAAAAACAAAAAAACAACCGAGCTAAATTTTTTGGGGGGTCGGTGAAATTGAAGTCTTCGCTTCGCTCATCCAAAAATTCTGGGTTCTGGGATTAATATCAATCTCACGTTAATTTTGCCCCCCTGCCACCCCCCGGTTCCTACGCCACTGGACGAATTGAATACTATTCATAAAAGGATGAACTCTTGATTTCTCCGATGGTCACCTCGCCGACACAGGTAGCAGTAGCACGTACGTCTAACGAGGGGAATAATGTCCTTTCTAAGGTCCAAGTCAACATTTTAACGACCAATCACATCCTAGAACGACGTGATTGATTGACCATAACCATAAAAACCGGGCATAATTCGGAAGGTCATTGGTTCGATACTAGGAAAACGCTAAAGTCCCGCCGCGTTGATGGATGAGCTTTTTAAAGTTTTTAGTTTGCGTGGGATATCTTTACTTTTGCAAGTGCTTTGTTTTGCTGTCTACGCATTGTAGGTGAATGTTGTCAAGTTTCTTTTGTTTCTTGTCAATTGGTATTATTTACCGTAAAAAACTTATATTAAAAGCATAATTTCTATGGATTTTGGCTAACTTTTCAACTTTTTCTTTCAAAAGGTACTACATCACCATATCCTTAATGTCCATGTATAATATGGACGTTGTAGCCCCACCCGTTTGGTCAGAATTGGCACAAATGGCACGAAAATATCGCACAAAAAAATCAAAAAACTTATATTAAAAGCTTTATTTCTATAGATTCTGGCTAACTTTTCAACTTTTTCTTTTAAAAAGCGATACATCACCATTACCTTAATGTCCATGTGAAATATGAACGTTGTAGCCCCACCCGTTTGGTCAGAATTGGCCCAAATGTCACGAAAATATCGCACTAAAAATCGAAAAAAAATCGTAAAAGTACGATATTCATGAGAAATATTTCTTCGATTGTAGGCCTACCCAAAAACGTAGCAAGTCTAAGTTCAGAGATTTCGAAGGTCCTGTCAAATTTTCATCAAGATCGATATGCTGTTTGCCCGGTAGAGAGCGAACAAACAGACAAAAATACAAAAAAAAAAAAAAAAAAAAAAAAAAAAAAAACCCCGAGCTAAATTTTTTGGGGGGTCGGTGAAATTGAAGTCTTCGCTTCGCTCATCCAACCAGCTACTGTACTGGCAGTCCCGACTGAAAGATTGGATTGAGTCCTGCTCACATCCCTTTGACATTCCTTCTGAACTACCGACAGTGGGGGCTCATGTCATGCATAACGGGGACTTCCCGAGTTTGAATCCCGACACTGGCAATCCTGACTGAAAGTTTTCTCCCTCGGACATCCCTTCTCAATTCTACACCCCTCATTATTTATGAAGAGGAAGACACATACAAAGAGAATACGTTGCACCCTGGACAGGTTTCCCAGGAAAAAATAAATTATTACTTACTCTTTATTTTTACTTACCAGTACTACTTACCAGTAGGTCTACCTATAAAAAGAGTCCCCGCCACACCTGGCAAAACTGATGTGTATCCACAGTGGCGGATTTCGGGGGGGGAGGGGGGAAGCCCCTTGATTCTTAAAAAGGGTTTAATTTTATTCTTTAAGGAGTACAACAATCTCGCAACGTGATTACTGATTATTACATACCAAACTGTAAAGTAAATCTAATAAAACATCGAAATACCTTTTCTAAAGCTATTTTAAACAAGATTTTGAATAAACTCCCTTAAAAAAATTCCCTGCGTGTCCGAGTTGGGGGGCAGCGCTCCCAGACCCACGCTACATTGCGCCAACTCGACCCCCCCCCCCCCAATATAACGGTCCATCGGTTCTGGATCCGCCCCTGGTTCCCTACATCAGGAGTTCCCACGGGGGAACGTGATCTTACGTCAAGTATGCTGTAGTTATGACTCCAACCCAGTGGCCCATATGTCGCTTTCTGCAGGCTGCAGCCTTGCCTAACACGTGTAGGAGTGAGAACATACTCCCTCCCCTCCCTACTACCGTGTTCTATTCCTGACGTCGACCCAGCGACCTTGTCCTATTTGAGAGCACGCGCTCACGTGGACAAGTCAATACTGTGTGATGTAGTGTTAGGTAACCACGGATTCTTCACGAGGGGAATTCATTTAGGTCGAACCAGTGATTCAAAACAAACATTCCCTTTCCCAACCTGTTTGAATTTAATTCTATTTACAAAGCACTCTGGGTTGACTCCAGATTCGGTTGGTTTTGATAACGTGAGATTTGACTTGCAAATATTATTTGTTTTGATAACTTGGTACCGTACCACCGTTTCAAAACTGATTGGATTAGATTAGTTTTCAAGAGTGTAAAATGTACTTCATATATTTATAAACCAAAATTAATATTCCACCGTAAAATTTGGTTCTTGAAAACAAATCCTAATAAAATTGTGACGTCTTGCCATTCTCCTAATGTGCACTCTTTTTCAATTTCTGTCCTTAAATTTCAAGCAGTCGAATTCTTAGATGGTTAATTATTATAGTAAAAATAAGTACGTACTAGTAAAAGTAAAAATTGATTATTTTGCTATTATGATCAAATTGGACTGGTACACAGTTATTGTGCAACTAGATAACTGTTTAGGTAGTTTACAAATTAATAATTTAGTAATAATTAGTAAAGGAAGGTTTCAAAGGAAGCGACTTTAGTTTTCTAGTAAAACTGCAAACCTTGCATCTACTTATCTACCTCTTATCTATCTGCTTGATTGACGAAACACTATTTTCAATACCCCGCTGGAATGGATTTGTTAATTTCTGGATTGATTTCTATAAAAAAAACTACTGCAATAGGTACAACACTACATTATCAGTTATTTTGAAAAACATTTGGCAATGTAGATTAATTTTTAATTAGGTGGGTATGATATTTTAAAGGTCAAACTTTGGCATCCCATCTCATGACCCACTTCCTCCAAATGCATAAAACATAAGAGATGCAAAGATTTTATAATAACATCCATAATGGAACTTGTCAGTAAGTGCACATCATATTCACTATGGTATAGGCGCTTCACGTTAAGAAAGGAGTTGCGCGCGCTTTTAATGGGTGAATTGTAGCCATTCAGCAGGCTCCAATTTAAAATAACGATCGCTGATTGGCCCGTCGAAAGCGCGCGCATCTCCTTTCTTAGCGTGGAGCGCCTATACTCTTTTTTTCTTCTTCTTAAAAGTAAACCCAAATTAACACACTTTCATTCAGAAGTACAGTTATATGCATTGAAAACTTATGAGGTAGGTAGGTAGATAAAGATAAGATATTTTTTTAATTCAATGCATCAAAATAATATTGGCAAAATTTTTAAAGAAAACTCAATGTTTGTTAATATTTCAGTAGTTTTAAATTAAACTACAAATAAGTAAGGTTTCCAACGAGATAGCACGTACAAGGAACTTGATCGACACCAGGGTTAGTCACTCATAGCAGTTTTATCCCCAGAAGAAGTAGACAAATTAAAAAAAACATGTCCAGAAAGATAACAGATTTTTGAAGCCCTGCTTTGGAAACTTTCTATTGTTTATTTTGTGGTACGAGTATGTAGTTCAAACTTGATTGAAAAACAGGAAACATTTATTTTTTGCAATATATGCTTATGAAAAGCTTGACAAAACATTTTTGTATTTTGACAGGTCGCATCAAAATAATTTTAAAATGTACGGCTTAAAAACTAATACTTTTTTATGGGTGCTATGCATAATGCTGGGTGGCAATGAATTTGGTATTGCTGGACGAGGCGCACGCCCGTTGATCCACGCTAGAACACTGGGTGCATTCATTTTATTTGTCCAGACAATACTAATAGGACTTGTAATAAAGGATGATGATTAACTGCTGAAAGTGATCGGATAGGTAAAACCAAGGACAATAATGAACGTAGCTCAGTGAAGATAAGAGGAAGCCCCACTCAACTTGCAAGGACTGGCCTTGGCCCCAGTTCATGGAACTGCCTGCGTATGTCGTGTCAAGTGTGGAGAGAGATGATGATGGAAGGAAGTGTTATAACAAGGTGTTTATGTTTAAAAGTCAGCCATTTGCACTACTTCTTCACAGGGAAGCCACAAGATTTGAATTGAATATGATTTTGATGTATTAAAAGATTTTGTAAAATATTAATGACTACTCATACTGTATTTATGGGAATATAGGTTGGCCTCAAGTTGTTATATTTAGTTAAAAGGGTGGGATACCGCCACTACGCAGAACAATTTGCAAATAGTATTTAACAATAGGGGTGCGTCCATTACTTGATGGCAGCCTATAATTGAGTAATTGAGTAAATACGATAATATTGCATGGTTTTGTCTGTACTAGTCATATGTAAACAAATTAATTACTTCAGTCAAACGTCATTACAACAAACGCCAGGCTCTGTTTAGTGTTTAAAGGCGATAGCTCGGCGGCAAAACCAGTTCCTTGACTGGGAATTCCACAAAACCTCGATTCAAAACAAAATTTTTGATATTCATGGGCAAAAACATTAGTTTGTTCAAATAATCTTTTCGTTTTGTTATTTTTTGTTGTAATGACTATCCTTTAACATTACTAACATAGGAATTCAGGCGAACCACCAAAATTCTCGGTGTAATGATTATTTCGTAATAATGTTTGTTCTAATGACTTATGACTGTAATAACAATTTTAAAAAATGATAGCTAATGGCATTGCCAATTAATAGATAACATAGGTACATATCTATCTCTAAGAAAGAAATTTAGTGAGGATTTGTGTAATTTACTTTGATAAATGTTATTAATTTTTTTTTTAAACATGTAAAATTGAACTACATTTGGCAGTCAATGTAGTATTTAATTATTTATTGGAAAGTATAAGTTAGTTTATTGAGAATTTTTAGTAGCCAGCAAAACGTTCAAATTCTTTTATAAATAATTAGTATGGGCAATCCAATTGGGTTGGTAGTTTGTACACCTACACTGTCATGTTTTCAGTACTATATGTAATTGTATGATACTACTTGTATGGTTATGAAAGTGGGTACAATGTATAGTGTCAGCAACTAGTATGACATTTCAACATTTCCCTTTCAATCCAAACCAATAGGTATAGGCCTATAATATGTAGGCATACATAAACCATATTTACTCCATTATGGTCCGCCATCGAGTAATGGCCACACCCCTACTATTGGCATACAATTTAAAAAGAGCATGTTATAAATACTACTTGCGAGTAATGACCATACCAAACTTTTTTAACTTGACAATTTAAAATATACCTTCAGCCTATATTTGCATAAATATGGTTTTCTTGTGAATGTGTTAGTTGTGTACCTGTACCATGTCTTATGTAATAAAGAGGTATAATTTTGTATCATTGAGTGCATGCTAAGTATTGCTAACTACCACAATGGTGTTGACAGCATCATACTAATAAGTCATAACTCATAATTCATAACATGTCAATACGTAGTAGCGGTTAAGTAGCAAGTCATGTATGTACGTATGGCTTTACGACAGTTCAGTAGAGTACGAGTACTAGTCTGATCAGTCGTGTTTGGGTTGTCTGGAACAGTGTGAAAAATTAAGTGTTCATGCAAGCAGCTTGAAAACATAAAAATAACAAAATGCGTCGGGAGTCATCTCTGGATCTCATGTCTCTTTATTGTTCGATTTGCAATGATCAATAGCCATGTATTGGAATAATTTATTTATAACTTTATTGTTCTGTTGATGACAACAATATATACATAGACAGTAAGATGGTATCGGATGCATAGTGCCATGTCCCTTGAGAATTTGGATCGTGTTTCGGGCTCAAGCACTATATTGATGCTATTCTAGGAACTACTGGTTGAATTCCTTTAGGAGGCCCATAGCACAGCACAAACTAGAGGTGTATCAGCATTATTCTTGTTCGCTTCGTTCAATGTTCTACCGTGGAGCGTTCGTTCGTTCAAGTAAAGATGTGCTTACCTACACACAATATTATGTTTTATACGTAATTTCGTCGACAGTTCAAAGAAACAATCATGATTCACTGGTCCTGGTAACATTGCACACTTTCGGCACATGCAGACACCTTCGTAGTAACGGCCAGCATTTTCTTCCTGCTAGTCGCCTACGACTTGTATTGTTCTATGAAGCCTCCTGCAGCTAAGACTCGACGCAATCATCGCGGTGCTGCAACTCTCAACCACGCTTCCCAATTCGCTCGAGTCAGGCGTGTGACTATACCGTGTAGAAACAGCCTGCGAACCAACTGCTGGCGTCAAAACGATGTCGTGGATTTGCGAGGATCAAATCTTCAAGACGATTAAGAGTTATCGTAACCGCGCGGTGTTCCATCCACAAGAGACGGCCGTGCGAGGGAAATTAAGCGTACTCTCTTATCTTCGACCTAGAGAACACGGCATTCCCGAATGGAAAATTACACCGCAAGATACCACAACCCCTTCGATGCATTAATTAAAGTTTTCGTGAATGTGGTGAGCTTATACTTCCATAAGAAAACGACATTCCACTTTTCCTGGCACTTCCGCTGCGATTTGATTTCAACATGGCGTTGATTCCCCATGCCGTGCCTCCACAGACAGCGATGCTGATCGACACGTCTAACCCATGAGAGCCTTGAGCTCGTCGTAAAGCACGAGCACAAGGGCGCCGCCGGTGCCTCGGAGGACGTTGGAGAACGCGCCCTTGAAGAAGGCACGGCCACCTTCCGTCTTGTAGATGACTCCCCAGCAGTGCATTGTGTTCTTGTACAGGATGTCTCCCTTGGCACGGCCAGACTGCATCATCATGCGCCGACGTACGGTGTCGAAGGGGTAGGAGATGATTCCAGCAACGGTCGTCACAGTCTGAAAGTAATAATACAAGCAATTAATATCACAGACATCTTCAATTTTTAAAACAAGAAAAAGAAATGCAATTCCAAGGATCACTTGCAATAGCATTACGTACTTTGAATTTAGGAAATGCCAATCAACTTTCTTGGAATATGTTTTGTTGGAACAGAACTCAAATAATTTGAAATCGTGACATTTAGGTCTGGTCTTTAGACAATACATTTAGACAATAAACTTTTAGAAATATGTACCCAAACGCTTTAGATGGGTTTCTTTCGTTTGTTCAACTGGTTCAAAAGTATGACTGCCGTATTTGTGTGAACGTAGGCCTCGGGAATTAAAAGTTACAAAATAATTATAAAGGTGGAGAGTAACCATCATCCTCTTTAAAATGTGAGTGGCAAAAGTAGGGGTGCAGCCATTACTCGATGGTGTCATCAGGCATACTCGTAGAGTAAAAAAAGTATAACTACTAGTAGGCCCTACAGGAATATACTACAATGAAATCTTTGGGACGAAAAGAAATTCAACAGCAAGTATTTAACAGGGACAGAAACCAAGTGGCTTTCCATGCAGTGAATGAATTATGATGCAGTGGCAAATCCAAAGGGGGGAAGGGGAGGACAATCCCCCCCCCCTTTTGCAAAAATAAAGTGTCAAAGAGAATATAGAATAACTACAAATTACCATCTGACCAAAAGAGGATTTTTGTAGATACAAAGTTGATTATTGAGATGCTTTCAAACGCATAGATTTTCACCAAAATTACCTTGAAATAGAAAACTTTTGGATTAAAAACAGGATTTTATTAGATAAAAAGTTGGTCATTGTGAATGTGATGCTTTAAAATGCACAGGTTTTCACCAAAATGACCTTGAAGGAGAAATATTTCCCCCACTTAGCCTTTGGCACATCTATGAAATAATTGGTTGAACCCCCCCTTAAATATGAATTCCTGGATACGCCACTGTATGAACTTTGTCAACGTAGTAAATTTGGATATAGTATCAAGACAAATCTTTCACTGAGCAAGTTAAAATCCTTAAAATATGCCCAAATGAGAATTGGATTGCAGATGATTTATTTATTGCCTCCTTTTAAAATTACTGTAGTTTGTGTAAATGAATACATATGCAATAAATAAATTAAAAGATAACATTAACATTAATTGTTTTTGAACATACCTGGGCAATGGCCCATGAAACCAGGAATGGGGTAGACTTGGGGTTGGGCAACATTCCCTTGGCTGTGTCAAAGAAGCCGAAGTAGGACGCTCTGTAGATGATGATACCCTGTACGGATACTCCGAAGCCACGGTACAATCCACCGAGTCCATCAGCCTTGTAGATCTTGGTCAAGCAGTCGCCGAGACCCTTGAACTCTCGGGTGGCTCCAGCCTTGCCGACATCGGCGGCCAACCTGTTGAACAGTGGATAGTGAGTCATACGGGACATAATGGAACGGTCACACAGCAGTAACTGTTTGGATTTATAAATTTATATAGGTAGGCTTACATAGTTAATGTTCAAATATCCATCAACTTGAAAAATGTTTTTTTTAAAAATATTAATTAAAGAATGATCAATTAAGACATTTCTTTATTTCTTTCTCTTTCCTCAATAAAAATACCTAATTGAAATTATCAATTATGATTGTTTTCATCCTCTGTCTTATCCATTTCATACATATTAAGAAAAAATTAAGGTACGCCAACAGGTAGGCCCACCTTCATTTTCGATATAAAATCATTTTGTCAATAATCGTTTTGACATGAAGCATGAAGCAAATCATTAATGCAAATGTGCTACGCAAGACATTTAGCATAACTTAAACGTGGCAAAATAAATAATAATAAATGAACAAATTTACGGTAGTTAGTCAGGCATAGTCAAGGGAGTGGGAGAGAAAGCGGCGAGAAGAACGCCACAAGAAGGATAGGTGTCACCTGTTATTCAGCTAAGCACTAGGTGCCGATGAAGTTGGGGTAGACAGAAGTCAATGGGTATACAGGACTGCAATTCTATAACTCTGACGGAGTTGGACCCAGGCGTTTTCTACCGTAATCGACTCGGTTGTAAGTGATCGACCCAGTTGAGGTCGATATCGTTGCGATATAATCCGTGACAACCGAGTCCGACTCGGTTATATTTGTATAAAATGGTGGATGATAAGCCTTGGCCTACACGTAAACACAACCAGATTTTTAACTTTCTCAAACGAATAACAATAGTATGCTCAAAGAAAACCTACCTTTAGTAAGGGCCTACCCCTAAAAGTCCCGTGCGTTCCCTTTTTTCATGAAATTATACCATTTAAATCCAATTTATCCCCGATTGGAAATAATACACACATCTATGTCATTTCGAATATTTGACAACTGACTGCGAATCATTTGTTCACATTTGACCGTCCACGGCCATGTAAATCATACCTTTCGACCTCGACCAACAACAACCGGAACGATTACTGTTACTAGACGTCTGACAGAGTTGCCGTGAAGTTACTGAATAGGGGCCCAGAAAGGCAAGGAGAGGGACCACCTGTTGTTCTGCTATGCACTTGATTCAGACAGAGTCGAGGGGGAGGAGGAAGAACAGTAAAAAACTGGGGAATACAGGAGAGCAAGGAAAGGGAAACACCTGCTCTTATGCTTTGCACCTGGTTCGGTGAGTCAGGGTGATGAGTAAAGGGATAGGGGACAGAAGGAACACTGCTCTATGCTTCGACTGGTCGGGTGAAGTCAAGGGGGTAGGATGAAGCAAAGGGGTTAGCAAGGGGTAGACAAGCAAGGGAATAGGAGGACAAGAAGGAACACCTGCTGTTATGCTACGCACCTGGTTCGGGCGAAGTCAAGGGGGTAGACGAAGCACAGGGAATACAGGAGGACAAGGAAAGGGACCACCTGTTATGCTACGCACCTGGTTCGGGCGAAGTCAAGGGGGTAGACGAAGCACAGGGAAGTGGCACCAGCCGCTCCACCGGAGGCGAGGTTACCCAAGAAGTAACGGAAGAACTGTGTGTTCTTGTCGACTCCACCAAGGAACACCTGCTTGTACTTGTCCTTGAAGGCGAAGTTGAGCGCCTGGGTAGGGAAGTACCTGATGACGTTGGCGAGGTTACCACGCCAGTAGGCGAGGACACCCTGTTCCTTGGGGATGCGCACGAAGCAGTCGACGATTCCTGGAAGAGAGGGACAAGATGAGTCAAGGGCCAATCTCCTTGTTCGTATAGATAGTGTGGGTGAGTGGCTTAGTTAAGAGAGTACAGAAACACAGGAGCATCGTACAGAGGCGTCGTTTTATGTGTGCTGTGGTATTGTGTGTAAATTAGAGACCTCCTTTTATCGTGGATAATTTGTTACTTGTTTTCATCCGATATTGATGGGGAAACGACGTTCATTCCGCCCCCGCCGCTAGCAACACGCGGAACGAAACTTACACTTCCTACAAGCTACAACAAAGTGCGCAGACCGTAGCTGTGGGTTTGGCCTGTTGAATTGGACCGCATTGAGATGAACTCTTGGTTGGAAAAGCAATGCCGCGTCATTTCAGAGGAACCTACTTAACTTTCTATTGTCGACCACATAGAGATACCATGTCCTTCTGCAATCTAATCAGACGACATATGAGTTAAGACACTTATCCGCTGTGATTATATGGGTTTCGATTGACCAATGACCTGGCTGTGTTCAATGAACCTCTCAGATCATCACGGAGAAATGAAAGTGTTCGCGCTCTAGCACACTTGCACCGAGTTGCGGCATTAACCATAAGTAACTTTTAGCTCCGATAAGACTTATTTATGTGCATTTTTAGTGGGTCGTTTTTTTCTTATCTGGAGAGAAATATTTGTACTTAGTCATTGACCTACATAGATAGCTTGTTTTGTCATTTTGAGTTACTTAGAATGCAAAATTACATGACGTGTGATTGTCGCGATAGTCTGTTTTTTATGTCACCAAGTTTGATTTCTTTGGGTTTGCGACACAGCAGCTAATGTCGGCAGGAAATATGTAGAATAGTTTGTCCTTGAACGATAACACTGCGGTATAAGCCACGCCCCATTTAATCATTAACTCGCCCATCGCCAGCAGCCCAGCCAGCTCCATCGCTAGCCCGGATATGAATGAATGGTTTCCTTTTAGCCAGAGAAGCGACACTTTGACGTAAATAACGTTAAATCTAACAGAAATGTTGCCTCCGATCCGATGTCAACATGGAAAGTTCATGGGAAATCTCCCACTTACGATTGAAGGCCTGCGCGAGTGATGAGAACGGCGAATAGAAATAAGTACAATGTCCGCCTCCTGTGTGGTTTTGTCTGGTAAATTGTCTACAACTGAGTTTGTCTTGAATATTGTCTTACTAGAATGTTTCCTGATAGTGGGGGTCAACAAGATATTTAACCGGGCGAAACTGGACAGAAAAACTGTCATTTGTCAACACAGACTGATACCGACGAGTGTTTCCATAACATATTCCGACATATTCAGTTTGTTTCCAAATCAGTACAGGTTTCGGTATTGGATAGCTTGCAATTCAATTATTCAATACACCATTAAAAATTAAAATACAAGTCAATTTAAAAAAATACCAAGTTGATTTGCATTTGTGTATCTTCATTCTTTACCTATTGCAGAAAAGCGTGACCGGTACTGGAATGAAATAACCGTACATGAAAAGGAAGTAACAATTAGCATTGTATGCAATTTTTTCAGGTAGGGACAGGGTAAAGAGAGGGGATAAAAAAGAAACAGGGGAATAGTTTCGCTAAAAAAATTATAAAACGCGTTCTTTTAAAATGTCGTGTTGTTGCCAACGCGGCGGGAACAAATAACAAACCACGCTCAAACAAACAAATTTCAATGAACGCTAACTTGAAAGTTGGGCCGTATGGAACACCGTAACACCGAACATTGAAGTTCACGGTTGACGCATTCCCGCAATCGTGAACGTGTGCGTAAGAATGTTATGTTGTAAACTTGGGAGTCAACTTGAAACTTGAAAGCCGATCGTATAGTTACATGCTTTACCTTTATTTATTCTTGATTTATCCTGGAGAGAGTGATGGATGGATGGATGGATGGATGGATGGATGGATGGATGGATGGATGGAGAGTTGTTTCTTGTTCAGAGGTTGGCACGTGGAAGTGACCGCCGACTTTGATAACGTATCAATCTCTCCTCGAACCATGTGCAGACACAGGCGCGATGTGGCAACATGGCAAGGCCTCGTGGCTCTGGCTCGCCGACCAAGCCAACCTGTATTCGCGCGCGTGTAGGCCTACGGTTGTTATACCGGCGGTTGGGTGGGTTGGGTTGGGGCCTTCATTCAGTTCATTGTTACTGAAAACCATTCTTTAGTAGTTTCCACGGGACAAGGTCGAGAGGAGAAAGAAATTGTATGTGTCTGCAGTCTGCGAGTCTGCAAGCTCCCAGACAAGAGGGTCGTTTCTAAAATAATCACAATTCCCAACTTGTGTGTCTATTTCTGTGTCGTTTCAAAAAGCAATAACTCTTGAAATCACGCAAATCGGCGAGGAATAGCTTGAATTTGGAATGCACAGGGCTGGGTGCATAGCTGCTCGATGTGACCTTTGGGGGGCCTTGACTTGAGTTTTACGAGGTTTCGGTTTTAGCAAAAAAAGTGGAGTTACATGGGTCTAATTTCATTTTACATTGCCTCCCAGTATTTGGGCCCACGGACAAGCCGTACGCAAAGATGAACGAAATCACAAAATACAATATATTGTATTTGCGTAACCAAATCAATTTACACAATTTTTTACAATTCATCTTCATACAAGCATAAAACGTTCATAAATAAGTTATTGTTTTGCTAAAATAAGGGCTCTCCTGGCCATCATCTCTACCCCCCCCCCCCGAGCTATCTATTCCTACGCCACTTGTAATCAGGAATGTCTTGTCTTTCCTCAATAAGGAAATAATCGACCTGCCTGCTTTGCAGTAAGTCAAGGAAAGTATTGGGGCTCCCCAAAAGTCTTCCAAGAAATCCATCACCTACGTACTACGTCACGTGTTATTCCAGGTGCCTGAACACGAGCTCGCTTCACTACATCATTAACTTTCCGGATCACAGAATTATAACGCTTGTTGTGCTATCAGTTATTACTGCATGGACTGGAATGTAGGCATCATTGTACCATAAAAACACGATCAACTATGATGTCATACTTAACATTCCCTCAACAGATGATTCAAGAAGGCTGAACATGAACTACAGAGATACCTAATTTTTGATGGGGGATTGACACCTTTCAGGTTTCAGGCGCGTCGGAAGTTCCAGGGGGGGGGGGGGGGGGAACTTTCTCAGGAAAAATACATGCTTCAATACATCATAATATGCAACTAATGTCCTTGAGTCAGTGGCGTACGGTGAAATATATTGTGGGGGGGAGCTTGGACGAACGACTCAATGGGGGGGGGGGTGCCCCCCTCAATAGCGCCGCAGGCAATTAAAAAAAACAAACAAAAAAAAACGTATTTTTATAGTGGTTTTTACGTGTTTTAGAAGAAGTTAAGGGGTTTTGCTGAACGAAAAAATGAAAAGATAATAGAAGAATTTTTTTGTTGCATATTTATGCTTTTTGGATAATGCTTTTATGGGTTATTTCGTCATTTTTCTAGGGGGGGCGAGAAGATACTATCCCCCCCCCTCTCCGTAAGCTCAGATAATCCGCAAACTACCACCCTGCCTGCCCCCCCGGCTCCGACTTTCAGGTAGCGTAGAGTTTTAGGCGTCGATTTGGTGGGTTCGGGATTCGAGCCCGGGCTTGGGATATACTAACTTTTCAGCGTCTGGCTTTGTTTCCTTGAATGAACCCTGAAATTTATCATTTCCCAGCTAATTGCCAGACTGGGTGATTATGAAAGATGTTAGATCATAAAAACCATTGTTCTCTATCTAAAACATTAATCTTTGCTCCTAATCGAACTTCGAAGTTGGTACGCATCATTCAGATGGACTTGGGTGTCAAGTGCAACACGTGATATGAAGTTAAGGGAACACATCGATGATCGATCGGTAATGATACCGTCTACATTTATATCTTGTATTTTATTTTGTTTCATTTCACATTTCAATTAAAATGGACGCCGTAAAATCCTAGCCAGCACAGCCAAAAGACTGCCAGCAAACTGTTTTAGACCCTGTGGTTACAAATCGAAAGTGTGTGTACGAGATTATCTAGCTTGGCAAGATCGGTAGAGCGCGTGACATAGCGTCCGACTCCTTGGCCAAATATTACGATGACAAGAAAATATTTGGAGAAAAATAAAACACAATTGCATGGTCATTTTCAAAGTCCTATTCAATCAACTAAGATTAGGATGATTGTGTGAGTGGAGATGGTGAAAAACAATTTTACAAAACCTAGAGCTTTATGCGGGATTCGAATCCGCGTCCTCCCAAAATCATACGCTTCGGACCAGCGCCCTAATCGAGGGACCGGTCATTCATTATTCATTATTTGTACTAGTAAGGCATAGGCCTACGCAATAGCAATAACAATTACCTACGTGCGGATCGGACATTGTAGATTTGAAATATTAACATTTTTGTGAAAAACCCTATCTGTCTGAGAACTGGAATCAATACAAGTGCCCCCCCCCCCCCCTCCCCAACGAAGTCGCGACTACTTGGGAGGCCGCGATCAATCCAACCCCAAGTGTAAAGACAGACATATAATGTGGGCGTAAGCCACCTACACATAAGTAAATCCCCCGCTGTATCTTCCCTTCGGCAAGCGACAATTCAAGTGCAGAGGGTAAGCCAACCACTTTGGCTTGAGATATTTTCATACACAGTATTTGGTGAAGGATGGGTGCCAGGTTGCTGCATCACACTCTTGATTTTTGCAGCGGTACAGAGAAGGTGTGCATGTGCAATGCAAGTGATCAGACAGGCCTATGCTATGACAGTTACAATGATATAATGAGGGTAATAAAATGTTTCGCAATAATAGCTAAATCGGGGGCCCATAATAGCTATGTGTTGGGCCAAATTGGCAGTGTTGTTGCACCGTGTGCAATAGCCTGCTACTTTTAGTTTAAGTTTCCTTTGGTGGCGCGATGGTAAACATAAACATGGTTCTCAAAGCGAACGGCATGCTAAGTGTTTGGATGGCAAAGTTATGCGTGACTTTTATTCACGTCGTCCGCTGCGAGTGTCACGCACGCTCACGTTTCACGATAAAAACCGAACTCGACCTCACCTGGACATGCGTGTTGACATTGATGACATTGACCTTCAACCAGGTTAAAATTAGGGATGGGAAAAGCCTAAACGTTTAACCCCTTGAAATTTTCGCGTTTCATTTTCTGTGGGCGGAGGCCTATAGATTTTACAACAAAAATCGTGATTTTGTACTTATGACCTGCCGACGAGTAATTAACATCGGATTTATTCTCACACTCGCATTTAATAACTCGGCACTTCCTATATGTGTAACAATTAAGATGCCTGGGACCCGGCACCTCCACCAAAATTACAAACTTTTAGAAAATTTTCGGCCTTATTTGTTAGTCTGTGTTTGTGTAGGTTCCGAAAGTGATAAAATAACATTTCGTTTATTAAAAAAAAAAAAAAAAATACTACCACGTTTAAACGACCCAACCCTAGTTGAAATAGAATGTTCTTGGTGACCAAGGGGTCAGAGGACGGGACGGGGCGGGGGTTACCCTAGGTATTTTAAAAGGGACGTCTCAGTCAACTCGCCACCCTAAGCCAAATGATTTTCTCAGACGATTTTTTTTATGGGGATCGGACGGACACCATACCTTTACATGCAAAGATTAATGAAATGTAAATTTTCAAGATAAAGCAAAAACTACTGCCGTACCACGTCTCACACAGTACGCAGACAAAAATGTGTTAAAAATGTATAAAACAACATTTTAATGATTAAAGAATCAATCAATATTCGAACTTCGATTAGGCCTATACGAAACCATAAATATCTTGACACAAAAATGAATTGCCTCCCTAAAATAATTAATTTACACTCATTTATGGTCGTAAAAAGAAAATTACATAGGCTACGTTAAATACCTTTTACCTACAGACAATTAAACAAGTGCCTGCTCTCTGTTTTGGTTTCCAACTAGGCGGGAAAAAAGTGTTTTATGCTACTACTGCTGATATGAGGCGTATTCAATGGTACCGGTACTAATCAAAAAATGCATCCGGCAACATGAACTAAACTAGATTTACATACTTTAAACGACATTTTCATTTTGTTACTGCAGGGTTTTCCGTGGATGGGTTTGTTTGTATTTAAAGCAAGCGTCTTGAAAGGTACTTTACATAACTGATAACGAGTAGCGATTACAGCACTGCAATTTCGCTGGTGTGAGTTCAAAATTCAAATTGACAGTGACATAAGACTTGAGAACATTGACTTCTTTTTAAGAATAATAATGGCTGCCTTGGCCTAGGCCGCCTAGCTGTCCATTCCATAATGCCAGGTTTGCTAGAAATACTAGGGCTTCGCCAACAAGATCTACGTCGGGTTGAAGTATTAGCATTGGAGTTTATCGAACCTAATTTTTCTACGCCATGAATTAGTGAGCAATGCATAGATTAAAATTAAATAGAATTTTCGCCATCGGTCTAAATATTTCTTTGATTCCATAAAAATGTTTACCAAAGTACTATGAGTAGGGCTAGTCGTTTGTCCGACAGAGAATTCAGAGGAAGGCCTAGTAGCGAAATTAAAACCACGCGAAATTACAGTTTTTTCGTGATATCTCGAGAACTATGCAAAATATCTAAAAACTGATTGCAGACGGCCCTGTGGTTTTGGGAGAACTATAGGCTGTACAAAAAAATATTGTAATGTGATGAAATTAAGTTTTTTATTTGATATATTTAATTAATTAAATGCATATCTTATACAACCCGCACCCATTATTATATTTGAATATTTTTTCTTGCACTATATTGCTCTAACAAAACCACAGGGCTGTCTGCAATTTCAGTTTTGAGATATTTTGCATCGTTCTCGAGATATCACGAAAAAACTGTAATTTCGCGTGGTTTTAATTTCGCTACTATCCCTCCCTCTTCAACTGACTAAACTCAACGGAAATGGGTAAAACTTTTTTAACCAAAACTTTTTATTCGGTTGTTTGGGCGCTTTGTATAGAGTGCGCTCTTATTGTCGCCCAGCTGACCACCTCACGGCACGCCACTGATATCGATCACCCACTGACCTATTTTGTCCATCTCTGCATTCAGGCGATTCATTGACGAGGGTATAATAGTTTTTGCGCCTGAAAAGAATTTCCCCTAAAACGACAACCGAAAATGCACTTTAAACCAGAAACATGAATGTTTGCTTCATTTTCCCCAGTCAATAGTTTTCTCATATGCATTCTGCCTGCCCGACTACTAATCGCTTGACATGAAAAGATCGCTGAATGTGCAATAAAGACGCTGCGTTGCACATAAATGCAACTACCTGCAATTGCGTACACGGTACACGTGTAATAAATAATGACTTCCAAAGCATTATGTTGTACATTCAAAAAAATGTTTGTTAGGCTTACGCGCTGTTTTGTACTATTGTTTGTGATAAGATACTGCATGTCGCAAAGTGTGTGAATGTTTTACTGTTTAAAATTGAAGTTGCAGTGTCAGCGTATAAGCTTGTTTCTGTTTTTCATAGATAAGCATAGTCTTGTTACTGGTAGTAAAATAATACCATTGCCAACCCAACTACCTTTGAGAAAATGCTAACATGGGGTCTCAAAGGACGTCCCAAGGGCATTAACGCACACTCGCACTCTTATCGACTGGGAAGTTTGACTGATAGAACTTGGCCAAACTAAACTCGTTGTGACAACTTCAATCGGTTGAAAAGTGAAAGCGTTTTGCTAGCAGTGGAGCGTAATACAGTTCATTTCGAATGACACGTCGCATGACGTTTTTCGAGACAGGAAGGTCAATTCATAAAATACATCGTTTTTCGAAACAAATTGTTTTTCGTCCGTTCCAATTAAAAAGCGTAAATTTGAATCCGGACGAGTCCACATAGGCTCCCTGCCGCGAGGGTAGTGGGTCGCCACTGGCAGCCCGGGAGAGCCCCAATCAATACAAGCGTCGCCGTGGCTCACGCACTGAGCGAACCTCGGCCACGCGGTCCCACATGTTCAGGCTCTAGATAATTATTATGTGCAAGCTAAGCCGGCTTACACTTACACTTGGTTGTTGAGCGGGTACAACCGCGCTTCTAAAACATGAATATCAATCTGTAAGCTAGCCGGACTACATGTACAAGCGGGAGGATGTTATTAGTATGTACGCTAGTTGGAGGAAATTGAAACTAATTGACATATATTAAGAACTAATGGAGTAAGGTCGGAAAATAACCTTATTGTCGGGTTTCAATGGCTCTTGGCCAATAGGTAACACCCGTGACGTTTTACGTCACAATGACGTCACTAGAGAAAAGCTAATTTATTCCAAGGAAGACACAAGTGTAGACTGTTTCGTAGTGATTGCACTCCCGTTATCGCGTTCACTTGTGTTTTTCAAGTGTCAACACATTTTCTAGCCTTGGTTATTGCCACAGCCACAATATATTATCTTCACTTTAGATTTGTTAGTTGGGTTCTATTACGTTCGACCGGCCGATGTTTTTCGATTGCACGTGTTGGTCGTTACGTGTGGTGGCCTTCCGCTCCGTTACGTAAAATCCCGTGACGTGTCATTTAGCCGCATCCTAAGTCTCCTCTAGCATTCAAGATAATGTCCATGGTAAATACTAGCTAGTTACTCAACCTAATTACTTGAATCTACGGTATTAGGCTTTCAGATAAGGCCTAAAGTTTTACATTCCTACAATGGCTGGCCAGACTGTACCGGGCCGGCGATGACGTAAATCGTTTTGGCACACACTCGACGAACACTCGCCAAGGTTTGGCAACGTCGCATCGATTACTGAGAACCGAAAAGAATTGCACACGGGATAATTGAAACGAATTCTTTGAATACGAGACATAAGAGTTAAAACAAGCCTTAAATTTTCACAAAAAGGGCGCTTTTTGTTGCTACGGCGTGGCATTGGAAATACCCCCATACTTTAATTTAAATTTAAATTAAATTTAAATTTTTTTGTCTTGGGAAAGGGTGGGTAAACGTAGGTTCGAAGAAAAACACGTAGGTGTGGGTTGACGAGATAATAAAAAATGTCGGTGTATTTAAACCCTTGTACGGTTTTTCCCTTTGGGAGTCGGGCTTGGAGGGGTGTGGCCCCTTAAAACAACAGCTTGCCCCTCTCGATGGGGCTCCCGGCGGCCCTTTGGAAGGGGCAGCAATTTTCCCCTCCGGCAAGAATCCTTAGAAAAGGGGACATGGGATGGGGTGAAAACCCATGGCGACGAACGAGATCGAATTCGAAACACGAGGGAAGTGGGAAGGAAAGTCGGCACAAGCGACTGCGTCGAGAGCTACGGTCTCAGAGAGGGTGATCCTTCGTCGTCGCTTGCTTCGGCTCCTACCTCGCTCGGTCGCCCTGACGCTCGAAATAGACGGACCAATCAGAGGCCGATACGTCACGGATCACGAGGAACTTATAGAAATACACGGCGTTGAAAACGTGAGCTACCCCCAAAAAATATGCCCTTTAAAAATCGTTCCGGGTTTTGCAGCCGATAATTATTTTTTTTGGGAGCGATTAAAATGCTAGGGGTTTGAAAATTTTTACGTAAAGGAGAATCTACTTTTTATCTACTGGGGGTAGATGAATGAAAATTTAAAATTGTTATTTTCATTTGCTTGTGGTTGGTACCTACATCGACTTTCACACCAGCCATGCGCAGCGGGGGTAACTACCAAAGGGCTAGTAGGTGCCCTTTAAATCGCTTTAAACTTTCCCAAACCTTTTGGGGGTTAGATTATCTGAATTTTAAAAATGTTCTATTTAAAATGGAACAAAACTTTTTTGGAGGACACTGATTCAGGTATCGAGTACGCCCGCCGACACTATTGATAAAAACCCCCATGGCGGGGGAGCTCATGGCAAAATCGCCCGGGACAGAAACTTTGCACTGACCCTTTTGTAAAAATTACGTTTTTGATTGAAAAGGGCTATTGATTGCTAGTTTTTCCCTGACGAAATAGAATTATTTGTTTTTTTGGTCCCCCCCCAACAATGGTCGCTGAATTGCATAAATTTGGGATTGGGAGAGCTGCTCTGGGAAATTAAAATTTTTTTTTAAATTTAATTGGTTTTTTTTTATCTTTTGGGAAAGGGTTAGCTGGTAATTTAAAATAGGAGTTAAATTTAAAATACTTTTAGGTAGGATAGTGGGTTTCTGGTTTTAAAAATTTTGGCTCCAAACCCCCTCATAAACCCCCCCCCCAACCTCCTCACAAATTCACAACCCCCCAGTAGCCACCCCCGCAAGGAACAGTTTAATCTCAAAATGTGGAAAAGACAAAAGTTAGGATTGAGTTGAAATCGAGTTCTTTTTGCTCTTGATTTTTTTTTTTACCCTTACCAAAACACCCACAACACCCCCATTAAAGGTTTAAACCCGTGGTGTATAACCTAGGAAGAGGGGCCAAACCACCTGGTAAAAAATATCCCTGGAAGCGGTTTAAACCTTACTAAAAAATTAAATAAAAATTAATTTGGTTTTTAAACAACATGTAAAACACTTATACCATATTTAAATTATTACTTTCCTGATAGCACGGGGCCGACAGAAATTTAAGCACTTGGGTCTCGATTCGGGGGGTCACGAATCGACCAACCCCCCACCGTCAATCCAAGCTATCCTCAAAAAAACTTCAGTCACCTAGGCGAATGCAGGGTTTTCCCTTGGGCTCCCCCCACACAAATACTCTAAAATCCGGGGAGGGTCCCCTTTGGGAAATTGGTTTCTTTTGGGGAGGATTTCCCCAAAATAAAAAGAAAATTAAAACCTTTTACACCGCAAAATTTCCTTTCGTGACAAAATTGCCACCCAATACCCCCGGTACCCGAACCCAACGAAAGCGATAAGAATACCCCGTATTTATCAAAAGTGTAGTATAAAATGAGTGTGTGTATTTAGTGAAGGGCCGGGGTTTTTTGTTCACACTACTGAATAAAACGGGGGCTGGCAATTTTTTCCAGAATGAAAAAAAGCGCACAGAAAAACCCAAGGTGGGATCCCCCAAAAACCTTTTTTTTTTTTTTTTTTTTTTTTTGTTTTTTGGGGGGGGGCTCCCCTTGTGGCAGATTTACTAGCTCACTTGCTTCAGGGGGGTAACTGCTTGAAGTATTACAAAAATATTTTTTATTGGTCCTTTGAATCTAGAGCCTAAAAGCGTTATTAAAATTTTTTAATGTTTCAAGAAATTTAACTAATAATAATAATTATTATTATTTTAAAATGTGATATGATTTCATAGATAGATACAGAGAGACAGATGAATAATTACAAGAAAGTGAACAAATAATAATAATTATTATAAATTGTGATAATTATGATTTCATAGATAGATACGGATAAACAGATGAACTGTGTCTCAAGGTTCATGGTTCTTTGTTAGCATATTTTTTTGTTTATTGTTTTATTACATATAATTTATTGTTTACACTTTTTAGGTACACGGTCTATATTAGAACAAACAACAAACAATAAAAATTGCGAGGCTCAATAAAATCACTGATCGATTTTCTATGATACAATAATAAATAATGAAATATTAAAACAATACAAATTACAACACATTATATTAAGACGAGTCTTTGTAAAAAAATTAAATCTTTAAAAATGTTGTTAATCTAACAATACCTATTACAAAAAAATCAAATGTGTTATTCTGGGCATAGAACGGCCAATAATTTTTGGTGAGACCACTATGGTATAAATAAATATATAAATAAATAAGTTTGTTAGCACGTATACCATACCCACGGAGTGCAGTCAGTTACACGCAGGAATTGATTTTCAATAGGGTCATTACATTTTTATCAAAGATGAGATCAAAGTCACCGTTTACTTAATATTATTCCATTGAGATTGACGGATCAAAGTAAATTTCAGAAGTTGATGAAACACCGATCGACAGTGGTGTCTGGTCTGGTCACTTTGGTGGCTGATTCGGGAGGTGACGGTGGAGTCCCTCCACTGGCAACCCTGTCTGAAAGTTCCCGAGGTTTTCTCAGCCTCCGACAGTCCTTTCGCTCCAACCAAACTCAGAAGAAATCAGAAGAGGGGCAAGCATTGCACCAGATACATAAGTGTCCACGGGGGGGGGGGAGCATGGGGAGCAATTGCCCCCCCCCCCTTGCAATGTGACGGAGAACCAATTTTATAATGTAAAGTAAAATTAAGTCAGAAGATGGCAATTATCTACGTGCACTTAATCTTTCCATCAAATCTCTGTGAAATCCGCCTTGAGGATAAAATATTGCCACTTTTTTTCGAAATATACTTAACCTATTGATAAACTCAAAACGCAAAATTATCTGAAGTAAGAAAATGTCAACAATATATTTTTAACGCCTAGGACACTTCATCTTTCCATTTTAAAATAATGCCTCAGATCGCTGTAAAAGACGACTTGAGGATAAAATAACCCTAAAAAAAATTCCTGGGGTTTAGTCCATGATCGGAGACCCCTTGGAGGCACTTGGTGTTAGTTGCCCCCTTATCCTGCGGAGTGCGGACGCCTCAATCCTATATACTGGTTATTCAATGCCTATGGTAAGATAGATAGAAAGAAGACATTTTTCTGTAGAATGCATTGTCATAGCAATTTGTATTTATTTGTGCAAAATGACGATTGTTAATCATTATTGCAACCAACGCACTGACTGCTGACAGTCATATCGAATTTTAAGCAAAGCAAAGGTAACCGATTGATTTTTATTTTTATACATTGAATGTATTATACGTAGGCAGGCACTAATGTAAGTTTTATGTAGTACAATTATCTAGTATACGTACTACGTATTGGTATACATTGGCCCGTGCTGGCTTACTGTCTTTCTTTCACTAATTAGTGAACATTTATTTACTATATAAATAAGTTTTTTTTGTAACCATACATTATGGAAACTGATTTTGAATGAGGGTCGTTACATAATGTATTGTGTCATGTTTTAACGATGAGTTCAAAGTCACCGTTTTCATAATAATATTATACCATAATATTGACGGATCAAAGTAAATTTCAGGAGTTGATAAAACACAGCTTAAGTCTTGTATTATATTACATAGCTCTTTAGTCTATACAGATGATTCCACGAATTCCATTTTAATGTTTCATGAAAAGAAAATGTTATGAAAACGATAGAAGTCACGCTTTTCTCACGGTTGGACACTTACTTAGGGGGTCGTGGAATCGATACCCGCCTCGACAATCATGACTGAAGTTTTTTCCAAGTTTTCCTCGGTGGTCAAGGCGAGTCCTGGCATTGCGTTCATAAGTAATGTTGGTTATTTCCTCGTCCTCGCAACACCCATCCCCCACACCCCTAAGGCATGGACTGTAAGTTACCTGAATAGGGGGCAGGTTTCCCGCTTACACCATCATTACCTGACTACCACTTGTGGAAAAACTATGTTTCTTCAACCGCCACTGCCGACTTGGCCCATTAATCAAGCAACCGCAAATGAATATATAAATTAAAATGTGATTGATGCTCCATATTTGTCATGGTTACTTATATCTGTTCTTCATTTTACTTTTTTATAAAAAGGTGACAAAACTTTTTTGAGTGGGTGGAACGCACCCCCCCATTCCTAATTCCACCACTGTGATAACCGTATACTTTGATAAAGAAATGTTTTGTATTTTAGTACTTCAGTGTATTGTAGTTAGTTAGTACTAACGAGAGTACTAACTACTAATTTCGACTAAACAATATCATTCAAGACAATGAGTGGGCTGTACATGAAGAATTTAAGATTCTTGAAGAGAAAAACCCTACCAGACAACAATGCCCAAACTGGGACTCGAACCTGAAACCCCGGAACCACGGTGTAATAGACCAACGCTTATAGCCTGTATTGAGGAAACAATAAATCCTAGTAAGAAATTTATTTGTTGTTTTATTATTGAAAATACCCAAAAATTGCATAAATTTTATTTATTTTTTGTTATATAAAATAACATGTATCTGTCTAAAAATCTAAAAATTGTATTTCATTAATTTATTCGTGTTTAATTCATATAGTACCTACTGTTACAAAAGGAGATTGGGGTGTTGACAACAAAGAAGAACGCTCGCGAATCTATTCTACTCGAGCTTCCATTGTTCTGGAAACCGTAGGAGTGGAGCCGCACTATCATTGATTTTCATTTTGGAGGTCAAGAGCGAGCGAGAAAAAAGGCCTACACGAGACTGGGGGGGGGGGGGGGCATGTCTATATATCAATCGAACCATGTTAGCAATAACGATATTTAGTGTACAATCAAATACCGTTCTGATTTGCAATGGTTCAAATAATTACTAATTGTCTTTTTCAGAAACTTGTTTATAACAAATAAACGTGTCGTTATCGAAACAAATCAGTTCGTAAAAATCCCGTTCTAGGCTGCATCTTAAAACTAAATGAAAAACTATGTTTTTCGTAGCAGGGTCAAATTGGCGGTTTGTCGTAGGAACCTGCAAATAGGGTGATACCTTTTCCGTATATAGTTAGTAAGATAAGATAATTTATTCGCCTGTGGACTTATACAAATTGAGTTTCATCAAAAAATTATTATGCCAATGTGCAAATACTGTTTGTATGTAAATATGGACAAGTATATAAACAATAATTACAGATATTTTGCAGTGGTTTTGCTTTTATACAAATAAAACACAATAAAGGAAAATATTATAATAAAGGCTAAATAAATGAAAGAAACATAAAATGATACCAAATGCTGAGGCCACGGCTTACCTACAATGATCTAGGACTAGTTATTGATTAATTAAAAAACAAAATCAAAGTTATAATTATTTAAATAAAAGTATAGAAAGGAGACATAAAGTGAGAAAATTAGAATATGTCGTGTGTTCATCTTAATGATGTCAGATGTTGTCTCAGTTCCAGTGTCTGTATTTTATCAGATTTAACTCCGTAAGTGCAAGGGATTGGTCGGTTGGGCCCTCTTAATTAAATATCCTTCGGACAGTCTCTGCACAGTTATTATTCAAACTTCAAAATGCTACCTGGGCAGGTCTCCCAAAAGAAATTTAATTTATATTGATGCCTATAGTATAAAAACAAATTTAACAGCACCAGAATTTGTTTCAACATTATTCCCCGCAAGCGGCAAAGGGTGACAACAATGAAGGATCGGGCGCACTTTGGGCGATCCTCGTCAACTCTACTATTAAAACATTAATAAAATCATGAAACAAGATGAGAATATTAAAATATAACGGTAAATTTACAAGGACGACTATCAAATTGGTCATTCTCTTCCGAGCAGACCAGTACATCGAAAGCCAGCAGCTGATCCCCGGTCTTCCCCATGGCCCAGGTATAGTGATGACAGGACAGGACCATTTTCCAACCAATTTGTTTAGCGCTATGGTTATCAAATTTTTAATTTAGCATTTTGGATCATTTTGAAATCTCAAAATTAATACGGTACCTCTATGAATTAAAAAATTATTTTCCTCTCTTCTTAAAATTTGTATAATGAGATTTTAAAACCAAAAAGACTTTCATGCGTTTGCACTAATCTTCCGTTCTATTTAAGTGCACTGTTCACAATATATTTCTATTTTCTTGACATCTTGAGATCCCCTCGAATTAATTGTTTAAAACATACTTTGTAAACTGTATGCTTATATTATTATCTTGAATAGTCAGAAAAAAAGAATTTACTGAACCTCCTTGGATGTTGGAAGCGCCGAACTTTAGCCCATCTGATAGCGATAGCACATCTATAGCTGATAACGATTACTGCAGCCAGGTAGTACTTCTACTAGACGTGGACCTTGTACGTTGTGTGACACCTTGTAAAACCAAGGTGCTCTGATACTATGTCATTACGACTCATGTCACACAGAAGTGGCTCGATGCTAGTACGAGGGAGGCTACCAAGCTTTATTGCGAAATGCAAGGGGTAACTAACTAACTAAACGGCTACACTTTACACTACCACACTTTTTAGACTTCGTGAGCCTACACTAGTGTAAAGTGTAGGTTCGTTTTGGGAACCAAACAAACCTATTAAATTTAATATTGTAAAAACCAAAGAAAGTCTGTCTTTCCCTTGGGCTTTCCCTTAATTGTCTACTATGAGATGGATGGATTCTGGGTGTTATTCCTCCCTGTGCGATGGAAGAGGAATGTCAGCTAAAAGAGAGCAGACATTTACTCTTTGATGAGCGTAGCGAACATAGCGAGGCTTTTGACTATCCTATCCTGAGAAAATAAACTTCGTATTTACAGTCTATCCACCTGGAACATTTAAATCAGACCAAGCCAACCCTGTTGGCGACGACACCATCGACGAGTGAACAATGACCAACTAGAGACCAGTATTTTAAATAACACGCGCCAACAAGCTGGGCACGACTCCACCCGCTGACAGCACCAGAATCAACAAGGCTAACTCGGAACCACTTTAGAATTTATTATATGCCTCGTTGAAAAACCATTTTTTAAATGTTGTGAAGGAAAACTTTGCATAAAGACAGGTACAACCCTTGTATTGGTAGCTCCAAAGTCCAAATGAAGTAAAAGTGCACTTAATTTAATTGATATTTTTACTTTGGCTTCTGAAATACTTTATATTTTATATTTGCACAGAAGATTTGGGTGCACTCTGTCAATTTCATACCAAAAGTTTTAAACGTTGGTGTTGGTGACAATTTTTTTTTTCTTATTGCCTGTCTGAAAAAATGATTTGTAATTTCAGTCTTCCCAATCTAGTCACAAGAAGTAATTTTTAGTGGGGCACATGGTTATACTGATGGCTCCAGAGTCACCGTTGAAATATAATATAATATGTATAATCAATTAACATCAATTTACATGTTCATATTAGTGGATTGAAGTAATTAGAGAAGCTGGCAAACCTCGATCAGAACTGGGCATTGATCCCGACCCGGTACTGTTTACATTGGTAGCACTTAGCACTGATAGCAGGAAAAAACCTAAAAGGCCAACGAGCCAAAAACAGTAAAAATTGAAATAGACATTTTTGTGGTAGGACGGTCATAAGGACGCAAAGTTCAGCGCAAAGTCAACGTTATCATCTTTGAGTTTAGAAACCCAAAGCTATTATATCATTCGCATGCCCTCTAGTACTAGTAGTTCCTCAACTTGTCATCCGCGCTACCGTCCGGCACGCCTGCAGTTGGTCAGTATATAGCCCGCAATACACGATTGGACATCGCCAGCCCCTAGTAGTTCCAGAAACCTGATACCGCGCCACCGTCCGGGCGCTGCAGTCGGCCAGTTTACTAGCCCGCAATACACGTTCTTGGCGGATTCAACAAAGTTGTAACTCCCATGCTTGCGCGATGAAGTGGAGACTTCCTGACGGTGCGGGAGAGGGGGGGGGGGGGGCAGTCCTTATGTTTTCAATCAAAAGTAATTCTTGGACGAATAAGAAAAAATCATAGCAATTAGCATTGCGCTCAAAGTTAAACCGTGGTAAACCAGAATAAAAGAAATAGTACCGGAAGAAGGAAGTCTAAGCCCGAGAGAACTCAGACTTGACGTCGATATGCAGTCGATGTGGGTGTCACTGGTCAGTCAGTAGTCCAGGATTGAGGACATTGACGAGCAAGGGGAAGTTTTCCTTATACGCAGAACAATATTTTACAATATTTGGGAGACATTTTACTGAATTTCTTTGGTTTTTTAATTACAATAATTTTTAAACAGTCTGATTGTCCATCCATACCAAACATCGTTGTAATACATTGAAGTTTCTTAAGTATTTTCCATTTCAAAATTTTACCCTATTAGTATACTCCACCCACCATATTCAACGCTAACCTGGTAAATAATTTATATTTTTCGTGGAAGCCTGCCAGGGTGCAATTCATAGGACTAAGGATGAATAGTGAGGTCTGTTTGTAGTGGCTACTGTGGGTCAGTCCTTTGTTGCATTAGAGATGTAGAAACCTTGAAAACTTCACTCCTCAATGCATACCTTCCCTTAATTTTAAAGATTTTGTTGGACTTTTGCTGGCATAGTTGCTTAATTTGAGGGAAAGAAAGTGAAGTGAGGTTTTGAGAAATCCCGGAAAATACAAAACCTAAGTTGTGTTGAATTGTATGAGTATATTTATTAGAAAAAAGGGGATTTTAAAAACAAACAAACCACAAATTTGGTCACTGTTGGATCAGTTCTCTGGTAATTATTTTGTCAATAAGTGCAATCTAAATAATAATTTATAATATACACAAAATATAATAATTTGTTGTCTTCCTTTGTAAATCATTTTTTTATCACGCGAGCCATCGAATGGCTTGGGACAGACTAAAATTTTTACTCTTTCGTAACGTTTATCACACGCTTTTTAGTCCGACTAGTATGGGACAAGCTCGTCCTAGCTCTCCGAACTGAAAAGAACGCGTGGTTGGATAACTTTCGAAGAGGATGGTGCTACACGTTCTGAGTTCGCTCGCGTTATCCCCAAATATTTACCCGCACAGCCCGAGCTAGCTCGGCTTCGTTACCGAGCTGGACTCAGTTCGGACTGAGGTGTTCAGCAGGCGATTTCAGTTCGCACTCAGGTCAGTTCGTATGTTTCAGTCCGGACTCAGCTCGCGTGATAAACGTGGTGCTGATAGACGTTAAAAATAAATAAAAAATTAAATTGGTAAAGCGTCTTGATGTATTTTCAAATTTCCACGCAAAATTGCGTATACCTCAACAAATACTTCGAGAACATCTACTCTAGACGACGCAATTCGACAAGGTAGTTATTATTATCTTTGGTCCAAGGCACTGTGGTCCAAGGTTTACAATCAAATTAAATAAGTTCCCGCCATGAATAGCGACTACTTGTCGATGATAAGTGGCGCTACCTGTTGACGATCAGTATAACTTTTGTTATGTAGAAGTGTATGTTCTTTCCCATAGCTAGCGCCACTATCGTGTTTTCGTGTGACGTTCATTTTCAGAATCTAAATTAAAGAATCGAACATGGCGTGTTGTGATTGTACAAGCAGAGACTGCCAAAGACTGAATATTTAACACAATTACTTTAATTTTCGTGTGTCTAGGTGTTGTATTTACAAACAACTAAGACTTGTGGTGTGAATGTTTTACATGTCACGGCCGTATGTGCCTCTCTGGACAAGACTGCATGAAAAGACTGATCACCTAGTGTGGTACGCAGTGAGTGACTCGATCCCCAAAAAGAAAACAGGTAGGTTGGGGCCTAGCCTAGGCAGAGCAGATTCTAGTCTCTAGGCTAGGTGTAATGATTATGAACTACTCCTAGACCACTGGAATAGATATGCCACTGGCCTTGTGCACCTAGCTATAGCGTACGTACGTGTACATTTCAGGCCTAGGTAGGCCTAGTACATGTTCTAGCATGGGCCAAGGTTTGTTTGTCAACAGGGCAGGGCCTAGGGCCTAGCCCTATGTGTTGTGTCCAGGCTAGGGCTTAGCCTGGGGACCTAGCTTAAGGCTTCCACCTTGGGGCATTGGCTAGTCCAAAGGGTACGCCTAGGGCCTATCATGTTGACTAATGGCATGCATGATGGCAATGTTATGGCAACAAGTTTTGATTTTGGCCTAGGCCCTAGGCCTTGGCTTAGTCGTTACTCCTAGGCCTAGGCATAGTAGGCCCTACTTTGACAACTTCGGTAGGCCTACCTAGGTAGTCTAGATGCCATAGGTCTAAGGGCCTAGGTATATTTCCTTCTGGCATTTAAAAGTTTTCATGTAGGGCCTAGGCCTATGTTTTTAGAAGAAAATTCATTATCTTGGTATAGGCCCTTAATGTCATGTAAGCCTAGGTCAAGGCTAGGTACAATACACACCCTGTGTTTCATCACGTAGGCCTAGGCGAGTGAAAACATGTCAGCTTAACGTTCAAAGTTTAACGTTGTTTAAGCCTAAAGGCCGATGCACAATTGCCCGGTAACGAGAACGGGAACGAGAACGAGAACGGGAAGAAAGTTAAATCACACGTTTACTTACGACACGATGCACAATAAAGCTTCCCGTTGCCGGTCGTTCCCGTATCCCGGCAACGACAACGGGAACATCACCAAGTTTTAACTTTCCGTAACGTTCCCGTCCAGTACCTTACCGGAACCAATCAGAATCAAGATGTGCACGGCCTGACACTATTTTATCAGCTGATTGATGGTTTATACGCGAGTAATATGCGAAATAAATTAAATAAATATGAGCGGAATAACAAAATAACAAAATATAATTAACACACTTATTATTTGATTTGTTCCCGTCGGCTTGCTTCACGGTCTGTTGTGCATCGAAGCCCTTATCGTTAGCGTCTTCCCGTTCTCGTTCTCGTTCCCGTTCCCGTTCTCGTTACCGGGCAATTGTGCACCGGCCTTAACTCTAAACCGATTGATGAGTGGTTCTTCATCGCTTCAGAATTGAACTTACCATTAGTTAAAACGATTTTAAGCTCGGCATAGGCTATCATTAATGACAAGGCCTACGTATATTAGGACGTCCAAAGCGGTTTGTTCAAAACGCTTTGAAAGAAATCGGTTTTAAGTAGGCCTAGGCCTATATATCAAACAACCCAAACTGATTTCGTTGAAACTAGTTTCAAAGTGGATCCAACATGACTGCACTGCAGGCCAGCCATAACCTCTTCGTCTTATAATTAATATTATCTCCCACTAGCTTTGACGTCGTAAAGTTGAAAATTCAAAGGTAGGGCCTACTAAACGAAAACGGGAAGCCTACTTGAAAAACAAACAACAGATCGCAGGAGGTGGCGAGATGGCGTGGGGTACGGAACCGCTTTGAAGTGTATATCAGGTTCAAGCCAAGCGGATCGAATTAATTGGCCTACTCTAACTCGCTTCCTGAAATGAATTGGATCGAAATCACTTTGGGTAAAACTAAAAGTCAATTCGTAGGCCTAGGCCTTTCAGACTCGGCAACCGTTTTGAACCAAAGTGCCTTCGTTAAATGCGAATTAAACGTCCGGATATACATACCCTCTAATAGCCCTAGAGTCATTATCTTGGTAAAAGTGAAGAGCCACGCAGAGGCCAAATTTAAACTCCTTTTTATGCCATACACCCTTACGATACCTTTGAGGGTAAATTTAAGAAAATATTAATAAAGAAGCGCAAGCTTCGACCCCAAAAAATATTGTAGCCTTATAAGGTAGGCCTACGGAAGCACTGAAAATAAAATACCAGTAGCCTAGTAGGCCTAGCCTACAGGCTACAATTCGCCCAGAGATGTTCTATAATATAATATGCCATTTTCATTGCTGGATCCAGCCGGTAAGAATAAGTAGGTAGGCTTCTACCAATTGTAGTGAATGCCGAAAAGATATGTGGGCCTGGTACGCAATCTGCGTAAATGGGGGGTAAGCCTTCAAACCTCAATGGGGCTCCATCCCTGGACCTATTTATTTGGGGCAAACAATAATAGGCCGAGGCATACTTCTGTCATGTAGGCCTACATATAACATTTTTTACTCCCTTTAATTTTTAATATGAACAAATATGTCCTAGAGATCTACTTTTACAAGTTTCTTAACCATTGCAAAAGTGTCTTATGTTGTACATCACTTGTGTTGTAGGCCTAAGCGCAGACCGAAAATATTGTCATCGCCGTCTTACCTCGTTTCCGGTGCACTCTTGAAAATAATGTCTTTGGGTTTGGTTGGCAGGAAGGTGGAAAACTTTGTTTCTCCTTTGTAATAAACCCCATTTTGACATGTTAGGGGGAAAGGTATGAAGAAAATGGAATTTGATTTTGCACATTGGCGACTACAATGGTGGCTATGTTTCAGCTGCACTGTTACTGATTTATAGCATAGGTCTGCAATGCAACCATGCCTAAGATATGCAGCTCCATAGAAAGTTAGAAAAATTCCATAGCGGCTTTAACAAACATTGTAGGTAAAGTCCTGTACCGGTAGGCCTACTGGTAGGCTAAGTAGGGATGCACATCAATAGGCCTACTCTTTTCATTATCGATTATCGAAATGGTTATATGTCATTATTGAATCGATATCACAAAAAAATCAAGTCCGTTCCGACATAGCCTAGTCCTAGAAGGAATCTCAAATGTGGTAGGCCTACTGGTAGGGCAGGGGCTTAAATAAAATTCAAAACAATACAATCTGATGCACTCGCTGCCTCGTCCTGTTTGTGTTGTCTTTGTTTTTGCTTCCCGCTGTCGGCTAAGTTCATACATAAATCTCAAGTAAGACACCTATTGTGCCCTATCTCTGTCTGGTCATTCGGGAAATTTATATGACTTGCAGGTTTCAGGCTGTTTTCAACCAATTATTGATATTTTGATTATCAATGACTTTCGATTATCGATTATCGAGATTTTATCCAATATTGATTATCGTGTGCATCCCTACGGGTAAGCCAATTCTACGTAAGATGTTCCTGACAAAACACTGCACAGCAGAGGAAAAATTCAAAATTTATTTTAAAGTTGTGGACCCTATTGCCAGTCAAATGGTCTTCAGTGTCATTCCTCCTGTGACCCCCCACCCTCTAAACCCAATGTTTAGCTATGCACTTAAAAAAAAAAGTTTTAAACAATTTTGCATACTGTGGGCCTAGGGCTATGCTTTCAACGCTAGTATTTTAAAATACTGGTTAAGCGAGCGAAGCGAGCGTTTCCATTTGACTCTGCCGGAAAAATTAGTCACTTTTTTTTTTTTTTTTTTTTTTTTTTTTGTTTTTGTTTTGTTTTTTTTTTGTTTGTTTGTATGTCTCGCCATAACGTTCGAACGGAGGCTCGGATCGAGTTGAAATTTTGACCATCCGCAAGCTTCGTTCTCGATTGAATGCCATTAGTTTTGGGGCAAAATCGTTCAAAAAGTTAAAAAGTTACATTAAAGTTAATCGAAAGTTTTTTTCTAAAACTTAACGGGGACAAAATCTGAGATAGCCAAATCATTTAGAATGTCCGTCCGGTCACGAATATGTTAATTTATTTTGATCCAATAAGTAGTGTAGATGGAAATTACATTATAACAAAAGTAACGTTGCCATGGCAACGAAAAGACGCGCGAAGTTTCTAATGCACTGCCACCTAGAAGTAATCAAAATACTTTCGAGGAAGCAGTCTATTATTTGTCAACAAAGAGTTTAAATAGTTTTCCCAAGGAGTCAAGGTCCTCTAGATGGCGGTGGATTTTAAAGTAAAGATTTTCACACGGGTTTACCCAATACCTTGGCAATCATAAATCATCTTGGAAACATGGCCCTGTGGACCGCGACACGTCGCACATTTTTAAAATTTAAAAAAATGTGCAATGTGGGTCTAGCTATAGCACGTGCTCGCTTATCAACGCGTCCAACTGAGCGTTTCCTATTAGCCCAACACACAACACTAAACACCACCGTATGATTTAAGGTTCCGGTATTTTTATTGCTTTAATTAATGGAATGGTAGGTCTAGGCATAGGCCTACTAGCTACAAAACTGAGTTTGATGTACCAGTAGGCTACGTACCGGATTTGCTCCCTTCATCCATCCCAGTGGCAGATCCAGGAGGGGGCAGTAGGGACGATTGCCCCCTCCCCCCTTGATTCTTAAGAGTTACATCTTATTCTATAATGATTAACAATCCAGCAACGTGATGTTAAATAACATACCAAACTGTATGGCAATTCCATTAAAACTTATTGAAATAAACCCTCTTTAAAGTACGGTACCTAATTTAAAGCACGTTTTCGACAAAGCTTCCTTAAAAAAAATTCCCTGCTCTGCGGGCGTTGCGTTACGCCAACTCGATCGCCACCCCCTTACAGAGGACCTGGATCCGCCCCTGACCATCCTACCATTTAGTTAATAGGAGGTCCCCACCAATTTGTTTATATGCATTTGGTTCTTTCTCTCTGGGGGCAGTGAACCTCACATTTGAACAAGCTGCAAAATGATCACTCTTAAAACTTTGTTGGTTCTTTAATAATATTTGGGTCATTGCATAATAACAGCAGTGATGGAGTGCAAGTTTGTTGACACCTAGGTATGCCTAATCTAGTCAAGTGTCCTTGGTGATTCTTAATGTGAGAGAGAGCTTGTGAAAAGTTCTATAGAAAAAGTTTGGCAACAGAATCAGAATCCCTAAGAACATTCACGTAGGTACCAGTACGGTACATCTGTTGTGCTGCACTTGGTAGACCTTATACATTAATGGCTTTTTACCACACGGTACATATTATAGATTGAATAAGTTCCTACTGTACGTCTGTGATGTGTGGTGGAATAATTTGTCTCTCCAACTTCATCAGATGAGTCCTATTTAACTGAGACTATGAGCTTTCCGTATGTTATTTCCACCCCCTTGGTGTCTGCTTTACTTTTCATGATGACAAAGTTAAAGAATACGAACAAGTCTACAATCTAGTTTGTTGTTAACAAGTTAAAACTACCAGACATATCATACATATCAGACAATTTAGGAATGGAACAATAATGGATCTAAAAACAATGCTATTGGAACGGTTAATAGGACTATTCAATTTTAGTCAAGAACTTTGAGAGTTTGCTTTTGCTGAAAGTGGAATCATTGGTATTTGTATCTTCTGGCTTTTCTCTGAAATACAGGATATTAAATTGTTTTTATTGATTTGACTTTAGCTTCTACTGAAATAACATTAAAAATCAATTTTCAATTTTGCCTTTTATTGCACTTTGGGAGTTTTATTGGAACTAACTGGTAAAAGTTAGACCTACTTTTGACCGGGAAAAAGATTGGTACAAAATTGGTTAAAACCTTTATAGGGCAGTAGGTAGTTTCCATATTTACCACCACCTTTCAAAATCTACACAATTAAATCTACCAGGTTTTCATACTTTTAACCCGGTCAAAAGCTGCTTTGTTTTGTTCTGAATTGCTAGTATTTTTTCTTACTAAATTCTAATGATTAACACGATTTTTGTAATTGATCAAAAATAGAATTGTGTATAGAAACACAAACATACACAAATTTCCGGGATGTCCCGGATATTTTGTTTGCCTGTAGTAGGTAAATTCAATTTGAACATGCCAAAAAAATTGGAAAAATTGCAGAATAAAAACTAGGCCTAATATTTAAAAATAGACTCAAAATTTGGATTTTTAAACTTTGATACCAATTTGGAATTCAAAATCGTAATTTTTTACAGTAAAAGGTCAAGGAAAATAATAAAAAATAAATCTAAAAGTCTTTACAAAATTTCACAAATAATTGTAAAGGTAGAAAGAAAATTTTTGGGTCCCAGTCTCTTGCCCTATAAAGGGTTATTAACTTAACAGTTTTCACTAATTACTTTCATTCACTATCACTTACCCAACCCTTGTCAGAGCCTAGTTAGTCCCATAGGAAGAAATCATTTCTATACCCGGCGCCTCCACCAACACCCTGAAATTCTCCCACCTACACGTTTACTGCCCGTCAATTCCATTTCTAATATTCTTGGAAATAACTCCCTCCGGTTCCCAAATACACATAATGTGTGGCAAGAGCTTTAAAAACTGTTTACCTGGTTGCTGGTTCTCATTGAAGCTAATGCCAACTGAGGGATCTCTGAGTTAGCACTTACTGAGTAGTGCGTGGTGCGCAAGGTCTCAAAACAGTATTTTATCAAGTGTAAAATAACTCATTTGATTACTTACAATGTCCAAAAATACCATGTAAATTACCGCCAAGGCTATAGCTGGAAATCTACTAAATTAATGCCCTTGGTCCAAGAAGCTAGTTACTAGTTAGTATAATGAAGAATATATTCTGTAGTATGATCTACGTCATGCACATCACATAGTTGCGTTGTACATACGTCACGTCGTCACTACAAGAGCGTGGGAAAGGGTTCGTGCCATGCGTTTGTGTCTAGACTCTGTTGGTATCCCCAAAATGTTATCCGTGGTTGGTATAACATAAGGTCTTCTGATCCCCATTAGGGTATACCAGTATGTTGAGTATTCACAGTAAGTTAGTATTTTCTCGATGTGGAATTCAGAAAAAATCCATCCCGATCGGGGTTCGAACCCGAGTCTCCCACATTCCAGGTAGGCGCCTCTCGACCCCGGAAGGGAAACTCGCGCGAACCCCGCTCGGGATGGATTTTGTAATTTCTGAATTTGTTGGTGATAATGACAACTATAGGCCTACGTGAGGGTTAATAGCAGTAAAATCACCTATGGTTAGTTCGGTATTAAACCTATGATTAGGTTAGATAGGTTTCAGAACAATGAGTTGAATGATTGATTGGATGAGCCATTGCAAAGTGCTAAATACTAGTTTTTAAGAACTTCTACTAACTGATTGAGTGATTGATTTAGTATAAGGCTTTCAGTTACTAAAGCCAAACTAGGTTACATTTAAGAATAGTCTCTCCTACGCATATGAATAGTAAGGCCTAGCTATGTAAGTTACCTCGTTATAGACTATACACATTTATTTATTTTACACCTAATTGGTCCATTGTTAGGTAGTCAAGTATCCACAGCAGCTTCAGTCATGTATGAACCTAATTAGATATCTGTACATGGCTTTATGTGACGTGTACGTCAATGAACAGAAGCCACTAGGCTTAAGACGAGGACGTCAATGAACAGCCAATGAAATTAAAGCTACTATTTAGTTTCTACGGTAGTAAGAATTCACCCCGGGAGCTCGTCGTCGCCTGCTCGCTGGGGTACCAACGAGGCGATTGAAGCTGAACAATCTACCCTCGTTAGACGTGCACGTCTTGCCACGCGCGCCCTGGCGACTTGCCGGCTCTACCCACACGTCTTGTTTTCCACGTTTCGTGTCGGACTTGAAGAGGATATAGGACATGATTTTTAGGAAAATTCTTTTCTCAAAATTCTTTATAAAAAAAAAAACATTTTTACGAATCTGGATTTTGTTCGAAAGTCAAAATTGACCATTTGCGTGATTTAAAAAAAAATATTGTACTCTATGCATGTATTCTTTCCTGTCCTGAACTATGTATAGTGTCATACGACAGTGCGTCCTATTCCCTCTGAACGCGACACGCAAGAGCTTCTATAGTGGTCCCAAAGAAAGAATGCAGGTGTCTCGAAATTGTTTTCCCAACATAACAACTTTGTCAATTCTATTCACGCTAGCTTAGCGTGGATCTTGCACACGGAGGAACTCTGTGATCTAGCACAGAAAATTTTTGCTTGCGCTGGTAAAATAAATTTTTCTTTCATACACAAAGGCGACAATCCATTTACCGCGCATTCATTCTAACCCCACCACTACCAAGCAGCTGCATTCTTTCGTTGGAGCAAGTATAGGTATTTTACTCACCGCGTGTGAGACTCCTAGATTCGGGAGGTCTCAGAGAGAATCCTGCCACCGGCAATCCCGACTCAAAGTTTTTTCCGAGGTTTTCCTCCGTCGTAAATGCGAATGCAGAAGATTGAATCCTCCTAACAGCCCCTTATAACTTAGACGAAGAGATCACTCCAGGTAAAGCTGATGTGCTCCTTGCAGCGGGCATCCTTACGATTTTTGTTCGTACGCATTTCCATAATAGTAGCGAAATTGGCAAGCGTTATGATACTTATAAGAATATTTTATTACAGCTGTAGGGCTCCAATACGTGTTTGTCTACGTATGAGACGGTCTAGCTTCCGTACGCTTTGCACAACTGTATGAGCCACCGATACGGATGTCATTTAAAATTCTTGTTCGGGCATCCCATCGTAAAGTCGCAATGAAATCATAGGATACAAACGTAATATTGAAAAAAGAATACTAATTTGTCTAAAGTTTATTATGACTTGTTTGTGAGTGTGAGGTGTCAAAACAAATCTCTACTAGGTTGCAACGAGTCCAAAGCAAAATATAATGTATTCTGGGATTGGTACTTGTCTGACGAACTAGGGGACGGGGCGAACGAATAGCACTTACCCATCCCAACACCATGTAGTGACCACTTCGTGGACAAGTTCCCCAAAATGAAGAATTGCGTGAACTTCATTTAATTGGTTCCATTACTTTAAAAATATGAACTTGACCATGCATGGTCGTTCGCAGGATTTTTCGTAAGGGAGGTCAACTTACACCAAAGTAAGGGGGGTTTTGCGAGGGGGGTTAATTTCTCGCTATTTTTTTGACAAGCATCTTTAAAGCCTGTGGTATTATTTTGAAAAGAAAGATGAAGTTACCAATATATTGTTGCCATTTTATGACTTCAGATAATGTTGCTATTTGAGTTTGAAAAAACACCAATTTAAGTTTCAATATATAGGCCCTATTTCGTAAAAAGTCGCAATATTTTATCCTCAAGGCGGATTTTACAGAGAATTAATGGAAAGATGAAGACGTAAATAATTGTCATCTTTTGACTTTTGCCTTTACTTTTTTGCATTATAAAATTGGTTCTCGTCACATTGCAACCGGGGGTGACTGCCCCCACCCCCCCTCTTGTGGGAACTTGAGGATCATGTAACGTAATTCAGTTCCTTCAAAGGGTACAAATATTTTTTTAAACACGTATCGTTTGATAAAATTACGGAAGACTGAGAAGGGGACTGATTTGTGTTTTATATTTCTGGCAGTCAACCTGTAAAATGTTGTTCGGGTTGTTTGTAATTTTAATTTTTGTATTTATGGATTGAGGCGGCAAGCCGCCAGGGTAGGAACGGAACTTTTCAAAATTTTAAATCATTCTAGTTTCGACGAAATAAAAGTTATTCGTCAAACTAAACAACAAACCAAAATAAAAATAATAAGTGAAGTAAAAGTACGCTATACGTGAACAGTCGGTTCGTGCTGTTTATAAGACTCAATTTGCTCCCTTCCGACATAGCCCCCGAAACTGTGCTGCCTGCCCCTGGGGCCCCTAAAAAGTAAAACGCGCCAGGTGACTACAACACACCGCGAAGCCAACTTGTACAGTAAATACCACTCTCCTTGTTATATTGGAGTCGAGACACCTTCCGTAACACTATTTTTAGTTTTCTACCATTCGTTCCTTTGTTCAATGTCAACACGAACGCGTAATTCTCTATAGGCCGAGCAGAAACAAAGCGACACTATTCACACGCTGCGAATAGTGTTCGAATAGTGGGACTGGGAGCATTGACCCCCCCCCCCTTCCCTCACCCATGCCCTTACGCACAATTTTTTATCTACACCTGCTAGTTATACTTCTTCTACGAAGGTAAGGAAAAAGTTGTGAGTTCTCAGCGGAAATTCCTCACGGAAAGGTTATGGGAGGATGGCCCTTACGTTTGGCCCTTACGGGCATACGCCAATTACGTTGGTAATTTTGGCAACGTCACACGTGACGTTGGGCAATAGTACGCGTACGTGTTATACCGTTAGATACATGTTGACATGATGGCTGCACATGGTAGTTGTGCCTTTCTAAAGGAGGTTCAGCCCAACCCAGGCCCTCCGTCTAATCTCCAGCGAGATGCCCGTTGATCACACATCCAACATATGTACTGAATCCCACATGGCTTGCTTCCGTTGACGTTTCAAAATTAATATAAAAAAGGGTCCGCTCCCCTCTCCCCACCCCGCACCATTGACGGTTATCGTGGATTCAGCAAGTTTGACTAAAAACTCGCAAATCAATGGGGTTATAAATTTCCAAGGTGTGGTGAATGTTATTTGATCTGTATGTTTTCTTTTCCAGGACATTATGGACGAGTCTCGCGACGGAGACTCTGAGTCGGATGTCGAGACCGACCCCGGTCCCTCCACATCGCATCATCACCTCTCGAGATAAGTCCACGGACCCTCCAGACCGTAGATACTAGTACACCCTCTCCAGACCCACGTTTCTCTAAGCCCATAGGAGGTAGCATAACCACCACAAATACGTGACGACCCCGGTCCTTCCACATCGCATCATCACCTCTCGAGGTAAGTCCACGAACCCTCCACATAAGTCCACGGACCCTTCCAACCGAGATACTAGTAACCTTCGACAGTTTTCTCCAAGCCCATAGGTAGCATATAACACCCACAAATTCAACTCCGCCCCTCGTCGGTTATTCCGTGATTGGGCATGCTCAGTTGGGTCGTGGCAGGAATTCCCCTTAATTTACTTTCACATCTGACCGGGTGATATGACAGCGTGATATAGAATGATTACGTCAAGCATTGTAGCATGGCCATGCAGCCTGAATAAATTTCCGTGATGGAATGACCTTCTTCCTCCGGTTTACGATGTTTGGACAAAATAGGAGGAACGTCACTGACCATAAAATTTTCAAATTATATGTAACCGTCGAGCTCCTAACTGTTTAGGTCCTCCTGCTGTTTCCCCCAAACAAAAACCCAAACAAATTCAAAAAGGGTAAAGGGGTTTTTTAAAAAACCGGGGGCCCCTGGGGGAAACCCCCCCCCCCCCCCCAAAATTTTTGGGGGTTTTTCCAAAAAGGCCCTTTTATCCCTCACCCTTCCTCCGGGGGTCCACTCCCAAAAAACCCTACGGGTCCCAAATCACCCTAAATAGCCCCACCCTCACAAAGTCGTTCCAACCCCCCTTTAACCCATAAAGGACTACCCCCCAAAATCCGTCCCCGGTCCCCCGGATCCATCCCTTTGGGGGTAAGTCCCCCCCAAGTCCAATTAGTAGGCCCCCCGTTTTACCCCCCGTAATGACTTTTTTGTAAAATCCTTCCGTTTTTTCAATTGGGAAAGGGTAGGAAGACATTGGTCCCCCGGACTTTTTCGCGATTTCCTCATTGAACACAATCAGGTAAGGTCCAGACCCTCCAGCAACACGGGCCTCCACATAGCCCGGACCCTCCAGCCTTTTAATGATACCCCTCCAGACCATTGCCCCAACAGGAGGTAGCATAACCAACACAAAAGACGTGGACGACCCCGGTCCTTCCCCTCGCATCATCACCTCTCGGGTAGTCCCACGGCCCTCCACATAAGTCCACGGACCCTCCCACCGGTATAGTATACCCTCTCCAGACCCACGTTTCTCCAAGCCCATAGGAGGTAGTAGCATATCACCACCACCACCACCACCACCACACAAATGGGAAAATACACACAATATAGTCGACGAATTTAGTAACAATTGACAGTTTTCTCGACGCGTGATATCGCCGGGCATAAAACATCGATGAACAAAAATGGTACATCCGTCCCATGTACGCGTAAGTGATTTCTCGTGCATATGGGCAAGGACTCTGTTTGAGTTGAGGACTCTGTTTGAGACAAAAATTAGGCCCACTTAATATTCTGTTTCACAATCTAACCGGGACAGCGATGATTCGTCAACATTTTATAGCCTTTTTAATGACCCCTAAAATGATTTAGGTCTTTACGTGCAATGATAATAGGCTTAGACACTGTTGATAAATTTCTGAATTGAATTAAATATTATTCATTCCACCTACGGTAGTGTTTCCCGACTAACCAAATCGAGAGTTAACTTCTGGATACAAAATGTAAAAACTGTATGTGAAAGTGAGCTGTTTGGCCCACAGCGTCTTACGAGACAGGTCGGCGTACCTGACTGACTGAGCTCGGTGTGTGTTGGGCTAGAGGGGCCCACCGGAAGCGTTCACCTATGTAATGTTTGATCAAATAATGATAGGCCTTGGTAGGTCTACACTTTTTTCATGGGATGTAGTTATTATTCATCTACGGTTTTAATTTATTACAACAATAGTTTTCACACCATCTTCTATTAAAACTCCGCGATGTATAATAACGATTTACATTTTTGCTAATTGTTTGTTTTAGTAACTAGCTTAACCTCTCATTCACACGCTACGCAAGTGAGAATTAGTTTAATGCGTACCACTTCTTCTACTTCTTCTTCAGTAAGCATGTTTCCCCAAAAAAGGAACTTTGAAAAGTTAAGTTACTTCTGCCTAAAAAGGAACCGAGACGTTAACGTTCCTCGTTCCTCAAAAAGAACTTTGTTCCTTTCACGTTCCTTATACCATCACTGATTTAAACAATAATAAATGTGAAATGAGTTAATTTATCATTACTCTTATTTATTAAAGTGAGTCCCAGGACACCCAGGCCATCTGACGAGGGTGGTGCCATTTTCGAGAACACAAGTTGTCACATTGATATTTTTCATACTGCAGTTTACGATATCAGGTACTGGAATTGGATGGATGGAATGGAAACTGGACGGGTTTACGATGGCGAAAGGAACTTATAAAGGAACGTTAAATTCGTTCCAAGTTCCCACGAAATAGTAATTTTGATGTTACAAGTTCCTGATCCAAGAAAAGGAACGCGTTTCCATAAAAGTTCCTGAAAAAGGAACCGAAAGGAACGCGTTCCTCCCCAAGACTGTACTTCTTCTACTGGTACTACCTCGCTATCGTTAGGGGTAGCTTATAATCTGTCCCCTTGTTTAAGGGTAGCCTCTCGGTCTCGTGGTGACGCAGTCGCACGCAACGTTTGTTTTTAGTCACTCATTATGTTGATTGTTGACCCATGTTTGGGAGTCTGGTCCATAGGTTGGACTCTTCTGACACAGATAACATATTAGGCTACACTTCGTGGCTTCTGCAAAGAATGATTTAGTCTGATCTGATTGTATGCCTAGGCTTGCCTCTACACAGTACAAAGGTGGGGCTCATTTCAATCTCTACATACCAAACAAATACAACATTTTGTAGAGCCACCAATAAATTACTATCACTTGAACATCATCTCATAACCCATTATTGTAATATATTTAATTTTAAACAGAACAATGCACTCTCCGACATTCGACTGTGGAACGTACCGGCAGTCTGGCAGACGGATCTGCCCTTCCCCCTAATGGATAAGACCGATAGGTGGGGGTCCAGGGGATAAAACATTTTGCTAGAGCCGGGGTCCGCCCTAATAATGGCAGTAGGCTTCTTTCTTCTGACGTTTCCTGCAGATTTGATTTGCCCAAGATGATCAAACAACAGTGTTATTCGAATACATGAATTCAACGGCACTCTGGTAATGTGTTACACATAGAAAGGGCAAGGGGAGCCTACATGGCAAAAAGTGCATGTGAAAGGGGATTAAAGGGAATGTATGAATGCATCCCCTTTTCGTTCAGCGGTTATTCTAGAATATAATTAAGTTTGTCCTTGGGCATTAGAGGTGTGCAAAATTGCTTTTTCAGTAATTAAAATAGGCATACGGAAGAACTCGCGAGCTGGAAATATAAATTTACGTTCTTTCTATCGTGCCGAAGAAGAATTTACATACCTAGGATTTTATTCCTTAAAATAGTGAATCGAGTTAATTCGCGTTTCAGAATGGAATATTGCGGTTCACTCATTGCATTAATCAATAATCAATACTAATATGGTAAATGTAATATTTTTTTCTGCCGTTGAGTGGATGACACAGTTTCAATTTCATTGTTCACGAAATGAACTGCGAAGTTCATCCAATCCAATCACATTTGGACCTAATTAATTCTAAACAAAAAAAGTGGGAGGAGTTCTCAAGACTATTGAGAGACGCAAATCTCTCGATTACCTTCTTTACGCATCTCTGCAGATATAGGGAAGGTTCCAAGGGTAAAAAACCGCGACCAACCGAAGTCGCCTGATCAAATTATCGCTTCTTTCTTGAAGAAGCCAATACCCAACCCAACAATGTCAGATCAATCTTCGTTGGACATTCTTACAAAACCATTTGCAATCTATTTATACACAAAGTTAGGATTCTAATTACGTTGTAACAATATTATTGATAATTAAAATTAATTACTACTCATCATTTGCAAGTAAAATGCACAAAAAAACTTGGCAAACACTACCGGTTTCGTATCAACCATATCAGTGCTGATGGTGCACTTTATTACATTGCGCTATTTTCTCGTTTGTTTGCTTCTAGTCCTGATGTTATTGTAAGTTTCCTGATTGTGTTTTTAATAAAGCGGATGTTTTTTTTACATTTGCCACGCAGGCTCTAGAAGCGGAACAGCGTGCAGTGCTAAAGAACAATATCATTATTTTATCCAGGTCATAAATATTCTCTAGAATCGTACTCTACGAATCGATGTTCGCTAAACACGGTTATCTATTGGCTGCGCGAGCGCAATTACGTTTTATGGTAGGTAAGTTTTATGTTTGCGTTATCTCTTCAGAGATGTTTATTATTGTCGATGCATTTGCATTGCACCGTCAGTGGGAAGTAGTGCCGCTACATCCTACGTACATGACAAGCTGAAGTATCACAAGCACATCACTGTTTGCGTCATGCATAGTTTAACAATACCCCGAGCAATCACTATTTGCATGTGTATGTACCATTAGAGCATAATCATTTTTATAGTTGGTAGTAATTGATATTGGTTTAGATTGTTTACTGTTAAGTGTAAAAATATGATTTTTTGAGAGTTTTAAAAGTTTAGGACCTTTTTTACTTTACTACAATGTTATGTAAAAAAAAAAAAAAAACAAAAAACGCAAATTGATGTTTAAAGTACACGTGATTTGAACACCCGACCCGTGTTCGGTATATATTGTTATTACAAAAATAAATATATAGCGATAGTTTTCGGGCTTGGGTGAACCGTTTCTCGTGCGTGGTGCCCATTTCGTCGTCATGAAACATTATACATGTATTCTGCCCTCCTGACTGATGAGCAAGTGTCAACCCTATAACGCAACATCTGTGACCACTAATCTCTTATCAGTTAGTTATCAGTGACTCGCCTCGCACCTAAGCTCTGACCTGACCCTACCGTCACGTGATCATTGTTGTCACGTGACACATCTTGCTGTCGTTCGTTCTATTCTATCTATATAATTCATAGATTCGCGAGAATAAATCGCGTGTCAGGTCAATTTTACCTTTACGTACGTATATTAATACCTATTTAGTTCCCCCCTGTCAAAGTGTTTGTTTGCCTTATGCGCGACCTTGGTGGATTCGTTCCGAGCTTGAATGTTGGTAGTCCTGCCTGGTAGTGGTGGCGCATCGCTCGTTCCTCGTTGCTATCACAACAGTCGCGCGGTAGCAGCTGTGCAGAAGGGATTCGAGGTGAGGACTTCCCACTTCCGACCGACGCACATACACACATCTGCCTGCCTGCGTGTTCTCTCCCTCTCTCTCTCCCTCGTGCGTGTGGGGACACACACATTGTGCGTGAGTGTGTGTGATGTGATCCTTCAGTAGCGGAAGTCAAGCGAGTGTTTTCCGTCAAGTCAGTTTAGTTTAGATCAATTCGAAGGTCACGTTTATCGTCGTCGTATGATGTTGTTGTTCGCGGAGTCGAAGATGGGAGTCAATAAGAGTGGAGAGCGAGCGATTCTCGATCGGCGTGAGTGAATAAACTTTGTTTAAATTATCTCCGTGTGTCTTGTGTCGTGTCGTGTCGTGTCGTGTCGTGTCGTTCCCGTCATGTTGGGGTGGTTGCCGATACCGGTACCCCGAACACATTCACACTCGGTGACATCTATGGATAATATAGCGAGGTGAGTTGACACTTGTTATGGTTATGGTGACAGGTCACTAAACGGCAAAGCAAATGCTGTGTGAAGTTGTGACTAATTGAAGGACAAGTGTGAAATGTTTTCTTTGCTAGTAGATACACTGACAACAGGCACTCTGAGATTGCTGGTTCTTTATCATTCAGAAACCTTCTTCGGTCACTGGCAAATGCTGGGATTCGGGAGGTCGCCCCCAGTCTGGGCCCGGGGTAGAATTGGCCCAGAGCATGGCTCTGCTAATCGTAAAATGCGATTCAAGAGAAAAAGTCCACCTCGCAAACATCAGCTATAAGAGGGGAGTATTACTCCACGAAACTAGTGGCGAGCTGTGGCAATCGTCGTCGGGGACCCCCCCCCCCTTTTCCTTGACGAACTCCCCGACGACGATGACAATGACACAGCGAACGATGACAGACGATGACGACCGCGACGTGAGAACCCCCCTTTCCTCCCTCTTACCCGTGGCTGGTTCTGACCAGCATGGGCCCCTCCTCCCCATGTCCCCTAGGCTCGAGTGGTGCGTTATGTCCTAACGGTTGACGCGCCCTTAACCCAAAAAATCGGTAGGTCGTTGGATTGATACCAGAAAAAAATCATGTTGCTTCCGAATACTGAAAATTATTCCCGGTTTCCGGTTCTAATAAGCATTTTGGGCTCGAGTTCTGTTCAAACTATAAGCTCGAGTTAAAAATTTTCAAATAACGTTTCTGGATAATTCGTGTTTTAATAAAAAAAGTCAACAAACGCATTATTACTTATTATTGTCATTCAATTACATGTGAAACAGAAGTAGGCTACGGTAATTAAATAGAACTGATAAAACCTTCTCTTAGTGTTCAAGCGCCAACAGTACAGTAAGTAATAATCATCCAACAAAATTAGTAAAAATCATCCAACATAACAATTAGTTGGCCTATGCCCATCACAGTTGGCGATTAGTTCAAGCTTCAGAGACTGCTTTGATTTGAATTTTGAATTCACACGACTAGCTTATGCATTTCTGTGTCCCGTGCTTGCTACCCACGTTTCTGCTTCCGAAGATGTAAACATATTTTCTTGAACGTAAGGTAAGAAATTGGTTGAAAATATTTATTGAAAAGACAGTAATGTTGGGGTTTGGTTTGATTCGGCTTCCAGGTGTACTACAATGTTCATTACGCGTTTTGGTTTAGCATTTAGGGTGTCGTTCTCGGGTTCGACTCCCCGTTGTTACTAACTATACCTAACATCGTCACGGGCGCTCAGTGAGTGTCTCGCAGGCTTGCACAACACCGGCAAATATCAAGTACTGGATCTGGATCGAAAGTAAGTTTGAGTTCTGCGCGACGTCGGTAAACAAAAATTTCGTTTTGGATTTTGAAGATATTTTTCATCCCCTTTCTACAGCACACTTGCAAAATAAATTTGCTTTCTTTCACTTGGAAGTTGGAATTATACATTTTTTTATGTTTCTGAAATTTTCTCACTCATCCCTGCTAATTGTATGTGTACATTCTAACTGGTCATTCCTTACGGTTACCTGGTCAATGTAATGACGTTCGTTTTAGACCCTGACGGTACTCGAACCCGGACCGATCGTCCACGACGACGACATGAGAATGAGATGCCCCTTCCCAGTCAGTACCTTGCCTGCCCAGTACGGGTCTGCCCTAGACTAGAGTGGCGCAAATTACCTAACGGTTGACGCGCCAACTCAAACTCAAACAAAACGAACAACCTGACTGCATTGCGTGGGATACAGACGGGTAACAGGTTGCACACGGCACAACACAACACGTCTCCACAAGGAGTGGGTGGAGACCAATCGATGCATGATCGTCTTGAGCGGTCGTGGGTTCTATCTCCGCAGTAGGCCTACTATTTATGTATTTATTCTTGTTCCCCGATCTGAGATCATTGATTGTTGGTTTTGGTGGGTCGGCACACCACAAATATTGTAACGAGCAGTGGCGTATCCGAGGGGGGGGGGGGAAAGGGAGGCTACGAAATCCCAGATTTAATAACATTACGCAAATTTACGCAAAAAAATAAATCCATCTATTAATTTTTCCTTTTTCGATAAGCAAAGCTCCTTATACCGGTATTTAAAAAAAAAAAAAATTAATAATGGAGGCCCCCCAATTGAGCCCGAAATATATTCCTGCTAGTAATGTGATCGGATATGATCTCTGGTAGTCTAATTGAAATATCACCCATTGAAAGGCACGAAAATCTTTTTGTCCGTTATTTCAATAACGTTTTGTAGAGAAGTTTTCCGATATATTGCTTTCAAAGGCGAGACTCGATTCGAGTGATCATAATAGTTTTTCACTATTCCACTTACCACTACCATTTCAATTTCGTACACCTACATTCGAAAAAGTAAAGGATGGGATTCTTGAAGGAATTAATATTTCTGAGAACGATGGTAAAAGTTGGATGTCATAACAATTAGTTGGTCTTTGAGTCTGTATATTCAGGCCAACACGTGTAGTTAGTGGTGAAACCAGGGTATTATTTATTTTATTTTTTTATTTTTTTATTTATTTAACGTCTATCCTATCAGTTATAAAAAGAAAAACTGATTTACAAAGGAGGACAACTAATGGATCGGGGTCTTGCCCCCCTCCCTCGAAATCCCAGCATCAACTAAACTACATTCTCCAAGTCATCTAGGTTTACGCAAAAAATTAAATACATTTAATAATTTCTCTCTTCTTTATCCTTTCAGCAACCACTTCAAAATAGGAGGGTCCCACAGTGCGGCGCTTCCGGAAGGCCATCAACCTTTTTTTTCCCCTATGCCATCATTACTACTGTCGATAAAGACCATGTACACTTGTTGGCCTAAGGGGAATTGATTTATTCCCCTTAGGCCAACACCCTGCATTCATTATCGAAAATACAAAGAAGGTTTGTTGGCGTTAGGGTAATGATTATTCCCGTTAGGCAACAGCGTATATACATCGTTTACGGTAAGGAGCGGGCGTTGTTGGTCTTGAGGTAATTGATTTATTCCGTTAGGCCACAGCGTATATGCAAACACCCGCTCCTTACCGTAAACGATGCATATACGCTGTTGGCCTAACGGGAATAATCTATTACCCCAAGGCCAACAACGCCCCGACCTTACGTAAACGATGCATAACGCTGTTGCCTAACGGATAAATCAATTACCCAACCGCCAACAACGCCCCGCTCCTTACCGTAAACGATGCATATACGCTGTTGGCCTAACGGGAATAAATCAATTACCTAAGGCCAACAAACCTTCTTTGTATTTTCCATAATGAAATGCAGGGTGTGGCCAAAGGGAATAAATCAATTCCCTTAGGCCATCAACGCTTCCTAACATGGTCTTATCGACAGGTAGAAATGATGGCATAGGGGAAAAAAAAAAGGTTGATGGCCTTACGGAAGCGGCACTGTGGAAGACACCCTTCAAAATACGTATTTTTAAATTGCTTGCGGCGCTGGTCGGCACCCCCCCCACACGGGGCATGCGTCGTTTGTGGAGCATGTTTTACAGTTGTCTTACTCTTGGCAACCCCCCCCCCCCCCGAAATATATTCCTGTGGACGCTACTGGGTTCAGCATTGGTTGACTTGTTGGTTGACACTTACGACGACTATAAACGTTTTTTTACATGTAAATATATCTGGCATTTGGTTTCAACTTTCTCAAGTCTACATTCAATAAAAGCTGCAAAGCCGAGTCAATTCGCGTGTCCCGCAACGAACGATTATCACAAGAAATTAATGTGGTTCCCGGGTACTGCCTGACTGCCTGCGGGTGTAGTGTAGGACTATCCTTTCTCTATTGAATGGTTTCATGAGAACTGATAATTTTGCGCACATAATTTCGAAACTAAATTTAACCTTAGGGCTATTTCAAATATGCATTACTCAAAACTTTAATCACAATTTTGAGTACATTTTGGCTTCTAAATAAAGTTCACTATTTTTTATAATAAATAAACCTTTTTAAAATTTTATTATATAATTATTGAGTCGTACATTTCACGGGTAACGGTTAGGTACTGAATGATAACTAAATTACATTCTCCGGGCATTCAAAAATACTTTTATTTGTACCTCTTTTTGACATGAGGCGTTTAAAATAAATGTTCCGTTAGGCATTAGGCGACAAAGTCACTAGAACAATACGCTTTTGGTGCGTACGTGATACGTAGGCCACCAATGGCATACGTAAATGTCATTCATGCCATGTGTACATTCAAGGTCGAAAAAATGTCAATGACAACATATTACGTCATATGATTATTTGCACGTAATAAAATCCAAAAGTTGATGTCCATGGTCAATGACAATGGGCTCCAGTAGACAAAACAAAACAATACGTTGCCAGTGGCGGAACCTCGTTTCACGGGCCCGCCTGCAAAATTTTTATGGGGGCCCCCCTAACAAATACACACATATACATTGGCTCAGTGTTGAATTTGCAGGCTTTTCATCCCGGGGGTATTATTAGGGATCAAGTATGGGGGGTTTGGGTGGCAAAGCTCCCTAACAACAGCGCCGCAGGTGAAATTTTTGAAAATCAGGTTTTTGAGTACGTTTGGTGAGATTTAGAAAAAAGTTGCCGGCTGAATGCAATACCAAAAAATGTAGTTTTGGTGATTTGTTTTTGTGTTGTGGACGCTAAATGTTCCTAAATATCCGCTAGATTTCACATTCAAACCGCTAGATTCACAAAACGGTCACTTTAGCAACAAAAACAAATACAATATTTTCCAAACAGAATGAAATACTGTTTTATTACTGAGTTTTTTTAACGGGTCCCCGTGCCGGCCTGGGCCCACCAGCCTAGTTCCGCCACTGTACGTTGCACGCGCAAATGAGATCCTACAAGTATAACGCCAACCGCATTACCTAGTTGTTTACCCATTATGTGAGCACAGTTTTTACAAGTTACTGGCATAAAATCCCGAAGATATTAATCCCGAAGACGTGCCTCTGCATTGTATCCCACTTGCATCTGGTTATGGTGCTCCCATTCCCGCCCCGATCTACGTAACTGACTGCGCTACCTACCCTCCCTCTCTCGCTCGTCCTATAATAACATTGATCTAATATCGTGTGCGATCTTCAAGAGTAACTAATAACCAAGTGCGCATAACTCTTACCGTTCACACTCTGGGCAGGCCCGGGGTAGAATTAGCCCAGAGCAGTGGCGTAACTTATTAAGCGCGGGCCCCCCGCGAACGTATTTCACTTGGGCCCCTCTATAATAAAGGTGGTGTAAGTGAGGAGCCTCTGGGGGCTAAGGGGGGGGGGGGCGGGGCAACTTACATAATGACTTTACGACGGTTTCATTTTTGATACTTTTGAACACTAATAAATATTACTCTTTATTCAGATGTTACCATTTATTTACTCAACAGCAGTTTAAAATTGACAAGAGGAGGCCTTAAAAAAATCAACGTGTTGGGGAAACAAAAAATATGTTACCAAATATAATAATAATAATAACTTAAATTTTGAATGTGGTTGATAAAAGTTTGCATATTTGGAAGAACATTTCATATTTGATTTCCTTTTAAATAGGGCATATTATTTTATCGATAACCTGACCTTGTTGTCCTTTAGAACCAATTTGTTTAATATTTACAAAAAATATGTCATGTGACCACTCGTTGTCATAAATACTTTTATTAAGAGTTAGTTAAATTAAAAGATCCAAATGTGTTTTGCAATGCTTTGGGTAGGATTATTTTGTGAACTTTGACCCATGAACGAAAACAAATCCTGGTTTATCCGTAGGCCTATTTAGTTTTTATTTGTTCAATATATTAACCATGGCTTTTTTATTGTTTGAAACGCTTGGTTATACAAAATTGGTTCAAATAAGTGTAATATCTGTTTGGATAACACCTCAATAATTTGATAACGTACAGTACGTATATCTCGTAAGTACTCGTGTTGTTTTATTGGGAAAGTGTGCCCAAGGGTGCAATATGTATGTCGCTCTTCAGGTGTCTATAACTAGGTTATTTTGTCAGGACAATTTCGAAGTGATGTCCGAGGGCTGTTTTATATAGATGGCTCAATCCCTTGCATTAGCATTAATGACTGAGGAAAACCTCGAAAAAACCTTCAGTCGGGATTTCCGATCTCAACGGGATTTCAAACCGTGACTTCGTGAATCAGCCAACACTGCTAGTGTAATAACTCGTTGATGAAGTTATGAAATTTTGAGCTTTTCAAGAACTTATAGATGTCCTTTATAATAAGATATCCAGTTTGTTTAGTTCATTGCATGGCGACAAAGTTTGACTAAAGCCAAAACACGTATGATCATCCCGTTCCGGGCCCCTCATACCCCCGGGCCCCCCGCGACCGCGGGGGCTGCGGGGGCGGTAGTTACGCCACTGGCCCAGAGCTTGGCTCTGCTAATCGTACAAGGCTATTCAAGAGAAAAAGTTACCTCGCAAACATCAGCGAGTAAGAGTGGAGTAAATAACTCCCAGAACTAGAGGCGAGCTCTGGGAATCGTCGTCGGGGACACCTCCCCTTTCCCTTGACGACCTCCTTGACGACGATGACAATGACACAACGAACGATGACAAACAAAGACGATGACGACCGCGACGTGAGAACCCTTTCTTTCCTCCCCCTATCCGTGGCTGGTTCTGATCAGCATGGACCCCTCCTCCACATATCCCCGAGGTTAGAGTAGCGCATTATGACCTATCGGTTGACGCGCCCTTTATCCAGTAAAACAACTAAACGTACCTAATTTCGCTTTGCAGGCCCGTTATTATAAACTATACAGATTAGGACCCTCCGCCGTGTGGCACTTGATTAGGGCGCTGTTTCGAAGGCGATTGCCCTCCAAGGACGTGGGTTCGAATCCCGCATAAGGCATGTGTTTTAAGCAGTCGTCCTTCATTGTTATATATCACCACTCATTGTCTAGAATAGTCTTTTTTTAGTGCACAAAAATCATTATCAACACAAAGGTTAGGGATGTTGTTGAACGATTATTGATCGATGATATCGGTCAAGGTGAATGTACCAAATTTTGAAAAGTAGGCCTAGACTTTTGAAATTAATTTAATTCAATTTTAATTGGACAATTGTGTAAACATGCTGTCTAATCGATTATCGATTGATATTTAATCATTTTTATTCGATTATTTCTTATGTTATATATTAGGGCTTCTATTAAAACTCGATAGTCGATATTGATAGGAATAATTTATAGTTATCTAATAGGGTACAACACAGTTTACCGCATACATGTCATTTTGTGAATAGGCATACTGTAGGCCTAGTATACTGGGACTTCTCTTCTGTTCACTTGGTATACGTTTATAAACTTAGATTATGAGAGCAAGACCAGGCATTTTATGTGGAAGTGTTAAAATTGGTGATGTAAGTTATGTCGACATTCCGCCGGTCAGGCTAGAGTTTAGTTAGTTAATTTGTAATACTCCATGCGCACGTTATAACTATTACTTAAAAGTGAGAACAATCTAATCTCGTATCGTTGTATATCAAGGTTGCAGAGGTGATGCGCAGAAATATTTATTCCCTTGTTCGTAGTCGTCGTCGGGGAACTTTCCCCTTCCCTTTGACTACCTCCCCGACGGCGACGACAATGACAACACGGACGGATGATGACACAGACGGAGACGACCACGACGTGGGGGAACCCCTGCCCTCCCCATACGCCTGTGGCTGGTTCTGACCAGCACAGGCCTGTCCACCCCTTGTCCCCCCGCGTCACCCCTTACGTCCCTCCCTTCGTCTCGATTAGCCAAGTTGCAATCCCTTGCTGGTCAATATTGTAGTCGGTGCGTGTTTTTAATTATCTTAAGACCCCCCCCACCCAAACACGACAGCATAGGCGTGGTCCTGGATCTTGCCTTCACTGAACCTCGTACAATCCACGAATGCGTATCCACATTTATGTCAAGGACTTTATTGTTTTCTATTTTGAGTTAAATGCTTATTTCTTAATATTTTTATTGCACACCTTGAAAATCAACTCACTATATCAAGCAATTAATTACGGAGTGCCGTAATTGGTCTGCATAGTAATTTACATTATAATTTCAATGAGAATGGTCGATTGCTCAGCAGTTTAGGTTGGTTTACATTACTGTGGCTTTTCGGATGGTTTAACAGAAGCAGGCTACGTGTCACACATTCCCACTAATCAAGGTAATAAACTTAAAAACGTAGATCTTAGATGCAGGGCCACAAAAGAATGCAAAGGAATGCAAATGCAACCAAGAGATAAGTAATTGTGTAACTAATGACGCAGTTGTCCAAGGCGCGTATATAGGAACTGTTTTTCGAGTGAGGGGACGAATGAGGTTTGCTTCTCAAAGCCGACTGTCAACGTATACTGACGGACAGCGTGACGTGACTGAAGTTGAACACTCTTAAAGTTTTTTTTTTTTTTGGGGGGGGGGGGGGTAACATGAAAAAGTAAGGGGGAATCCCCCACCCCTTCATACTCTCCTGCAGTTGTGGCATTCATGCAATTTTTTCCCCTACTAAAAGTATTATGACGACGTAATTGACATGAGTTTTCCCACTGTGTTTTTTTAGTAGGTCTAGGCCCTATACAAACTCTAAACAATTGATTTTTTATTAAATTATTGTGATTGTCTTTGTTGAAGAATTTAAGTGAATTCAAAAAGTACAAAACCCATAATTTAAAGTGCATCTTTATCTATACCTACTATATTCCTAAAAGCAAATTTGATTTTTTACCTAAGAGGTAGGGTACGTTGGACACCGCGTTGGAGACTTCACATTGAAGCACAGATTCTTGTTTTGAAAGTTTTTGTTTTTGAAAAAAATCGTAACAAAACTTAGAACGTACGTCATGTCAAATTACAACATTTATATCAGTTTAGACTTCGGTCCTGTAGGCTCTTAAAATGTCATATGAAAGTCGTTCCGTAGAGCAATTTACTTACAATTTTTTTTGGCTTCTCAGCTTACGGCTATTAGGAAGTTGTGTGTAAATCTAATTTTATTACACCAGTAAAACTTTGTTGATAAAACACTAAATATTGAAGACGACGACGAAGATGGAAGCTTTCAAACTTCAAGACGGTTGTTTTGGTTTTAAATAGACCAGCTACACGAGCGGAGCATTCCAAACTACCTGTTTGGTGTTTCCGACAAAATGGCAAAATGGCGCCCCAGGCCCCGGGCCTCTCACACGACCTGCACCGCGTTGCAAAGTTGAGTGATCGCCGCTGTAATTGATTCATGACGTCATGACCGAAGAAGGAAATAAGCCCCTGACTTCGTGCATCATGTTCCATCGGAGCAATCTCAACACACTGTGCTCTCGACTAACTCAATCTTCTCGATAGCTCTCATTGCAAACTACTAGAAGAGCTGTCAAACTCAAGATCATCCGGAGACAAAAACAGTTACGATGTTCGCTCCTTTTGCCATGCAGTGGGGGTGGGGGGGGGGGGGAAGTCCCGGCTCATCCCTCTGGATATGCCAGTGACTAGCAGAAGCGGGTATTTTACCGCTTATGCTTGAATTGCACGTTCGAAGGGCGCGCCAACTGCCAAGGGAGTTCCAGAATCCTTCCTGTTAAAAAGGGGTTTGTTTTCAAGGGTGCAAACACACAACACAAATAAGTACATCCACTTGTGTGTGAATTTAAAACTAATTGTATTACTTAATTTTTTACCAAGCATAATATGAAACCAACGTTGACTCTTTACTTCCATCCCCCCCCCCCCCGGTCCACGTTCGCCACGCCTCCCTCGTTCACTTATGACGCAGTTCACCGATATGCTGGTGACCGTACGGGATTTCAATTATCCAGTTGTCACCTAGTCCAGCTACTTGATATTCTAGCGGAGCAACCTTCCTTATCACAAGGTGTAATTGAGGGGAACAGATCGAGTAGTTTGCAAACTATTCTCGTAAAATACGATTCTCGAAATGGGGTATCGGAGGTTGACGGGGACTTGTTGACTGCCCAAGCTGAAAGTGAGTGACCCCCCCCCCCCTCCCCTGCCCACGAGCACGACGCCAGCCAGCGTCAGGTTGTTGACGTTTTGCTAGCTGAGGCCTCGCTGGTTATTTTCAGACGTGTGGGCGGGAAGACTTGACTTCTCCAACTAGCCTATGTTGTCCAATACTATCTTGGGCATGTTTCGATCTTTTGAATCTATAGGAGAGGACAGGAGGCGACTAAATGGTATTGGGTGGACCCCAAAAGCAAAACATTATTCTATCTAATTAATTACTTCCTTGTTTATTTGGGAGAATAAGGCATTTTAAAAACGTGTATCGAGATGTTAAAACTCAACATTTTATATAGCCTAGGGTTAGTAATCGAAAACGAATTGTTGAACTAGGTCCGGTACAGCGGTAGGTATGTGTACATGTAGAAGCTTCTCGTTAAAGTAAGTAGTACCTCTAATTTACGATGTCGTTAAAACAGATTTTCGGTCTGCTAAAAATAAAATGTACTTGAACTTAATAAAAGTTGACACACACTAAGGCTCGAACCTGGATCACACGTAGATAACTCTATTATTGTTGTATCTTGGAATAATAGGCCCCAATCACTAATCAGCACATTATAAGTGCGTTGTTTTATGATGCCTTGTAAAAACTAATCAACGTGGTTTCCTATTCCACGAATAAAAAGTTTACGGGACCAAATGATGACATTACATTCACATAACTGTCAAGAGTCCGAACTCCGAAAGTTTACATGCCACCGAAGTAGAACTAGGGCCTACCTAGTTAGTTAGAAACTGTCACCGTTTTTCTAAAATCGCTGAAAAATATAGGCTACATTTCAAAATTCATTGTTGTGTTCATGTTTGATAATTTTGACAACTTGACAAAACGTAGGTTTACTTTTTTTATGAAGACTCATCAACAATCTTGGTAAAGCAATGCATTCTGCTTGACAGCTTAACGAAAATACATAATATTATGTTTTCTGAGTGGAGGAATAAGTTTTAGCTAAGTGCCAAGTGCTACAACATCACTCTATTATATTCCTTTTAAAATTAAATATTCGAGTAACTGATCTTAGTGTATGAAACGTACTGATTAGCGACCTAATTTAAAGTATTGGGTCCGCGGCCTAATCAGCTGGCCAAGTCACCAATATTTGCCATCCGAGACCGGGTCCTATCTTATACCGGGACCGTCACCATAGATGCTATCTCCAATGTAGATTGTTTCTACAGAAGATAACGCTCAAGTTAAATTAAGAATTTAAACCAAATTTAGATTAGTTTTGATTATATTTGCCGCGGAATGTTCGTCGAAACCTTGACACTTGTTCCCTGGGTCCGGACTGTCGATATCACGCTCACCCGACGTGTTTGTGTGTAGGCCTACCCACACCAAGGACGTGTCTCAGAGGTCCATGAACGTTGCTTTGCTTGTTCTTGCTCTCATTCGCGATTTGACTTCGTCAATATATGGCGGTGGGCGCAGGTCGGAAGCGCATTGCTCTGCTCCAAGGGATGCGAACCAAACCAACCACCCGCATAAGGCATGGGTGCCCGCAGGAATTTTGGCATTGGGGTAGGGTGAGGTGGGGGGGGTGGGGGTAATTTACAATTTGTATTCTCGTTGGGCAAGCATGGGGGGGGGGGGGCGTTGGAGAGACTCCCAACAACAGCGCCACAGTCGAAATTTTAAAAAAATCAGGTTTTTAGAATGAGTTTTAGAATGAGTAGTGTGCTGCTGCTGAATACAATACCAACATTATGTAATTTTTGTGCAGTCGATTCTCGAAACGAACATTGAGTTGGACGGTTATTAGCTTCTTGGTCCACTAAGACCCAAAGGGATTGGATACACAAAGACTGAGATAATCTGACTTTACCCCACCTTACATTTTCGCTTTCGCAAGCCTTTAATTGTGACGGTCAAAATTCGCATTGTTCCATGGAGTGATAATTTCTTTTCAAAACTCAAGACGAACTATTGCAGGTGAAAGACACAATGAGCGACTTATCTCGCAGAAAATTGGCAACCATCAAATTTAACAAACGTTCATCAGTAAAGAAATGGACTTTCCATGCACATTACAAGTTTAATCATAAATCCACACATCAAATGAGGGCAAAGTAGCACTTCTGCTTGTTTGGGGCCGTGGGGGGGGGGGGGCTGGCCCCTAACTAGAAAATAGCGGCCTCTGAAGACGGCCGAAATAAAACACTTCCGAATTGCGTTGAGTAAACAAATAACTTATGAAATAACTAATAATACATTCAAATTTTGAATGAACAAATGATGTAAACACATTTTCTGTTTCAAACACAATTTTAATGACAATGATAATGACAAATCGTCACGGTGTACCCCAACATACTTTATGTCATCTGCTTCGTCTCTTGTTTTGATATTAGTTACGGTATTCCCATCTAGTCATGAACGAAAGTCACATTTCACGTAGTAAATACCTATAAACGAGAATATCGCTCAGCACGTCCCAAGGTTTCTCGCTTGCAACCAATCATTGTTGTGAAGTTTTTTCTAGCGCGTTTGCCTTTATTTGAGTGATAACATGATTTCAATCAGATAATACGATCCAGGGTCGCATGTACACAGCTGAAGGTTGACTCGATTGCAGAAAGTTTGTTATTTGTTTTGGTTGAAAACTTGTTATCCTGCCCACACAGAAATATACTTTAAAACTCACATTTTTCAAATGAGCATAGGCCCCTCCTCCCCACATCCTCTAGGCTAGAGTGGTGCATAATGACCTAACGGTTGACGCGCCCTTATATTAATCCAAATAAACAAAACTTTATTTTTCAAATGAGCATAGGCTCCTCCTCCCCACATCCTCTAGTGGTGTATAATGACCTAACGGTTGCAGTGGCGTAGGAACTATTTTTTTATTGGGGGGGTCACACTCAACTTGACTACGAGGTTGGGTGGGCAAACCGGGTCTGGGGCGAAGCCCCATTCGCCGGAGGTAATCATCGCACGTGTACCCCCTACGAGATTTTTTCAAATGTGCCCTTGATAGGTGGCATACAATCAGTTCAGAGCGAAATTCTAATTAGAATAAAGGGCTAACATTTGAAGCTAATATTGCATTGAAGATTCGAATTACCTGACTAGAACGGTCGACTAGTCTGCTGGAGTTTTAAAACTTGCACATTGATAAATATTAATCAATAGTTATCAGAGTCGGCATGGTATCTAGAGTTATCAAATCACGTCTCTTACTGAATCTTTTGAAAAAATGTAACATATAACCTCCTTTTGTTTGCTAGCCCGACTAGTATTAAATAATCCTTCAAAAATCACCCAATAACTCTCAATCAAAGGACCATGGACTGCATTGACCCCCCACGGGGGCCTGGTCAATGCCAAAAGTAGGGGGAGCTTTTTTCACGACATGCTCCCCCCCACTCTCTACGCCCCTGAACGGTTGACGCGCCCTTAATCCAAATCAACAAAACTTTTTTCCACTTTATTGGACAATGGCATATTATATTATTATGTGTGCATAGAGCAACTATACTATGCAGATAATCCCAGCCAGCTCTCATCGAACACACAAAACGCGCGTGCTGTTACGAGTAACAAGCCCGATGCTGGAACAAACAATAACAGCTGGCGGCTAATACCGATAATATGGTCCACATCACACCACACAGCGCAGATCCGCGCGTGACGGAATGCGCGCAGTGCGGCGGCCATCTTTGATCTCGCGATTGACCTCGTTGAGGAAGTGAACTGCAACATTGTGACGTATGTGTGTAAGATAGCAACGACCTCTGTTTGTTTGTCAGGTCCAATGTCAACCGGCGTGTCATCTCTGGTTCAGGTTGTGGATGGTTGAGGCAGTCTCGTCTCCGTGCTCGCCTCCAAGGGAAGCCGCCGGTAGTTATAGTGTATCCTGTAGCCGGCGGGGACGGGAGATAAGATCGCGATCGTCCAGCATCTTCCCACGGGTTTGGGGGACACTTTAGGGGCGATTCGTTGAGGTGTCTTGTATAATCGAGGAAAATTGGACGCGTTTTTGGAAAATTCCTGTGAGCTCGGCTGATTGGAATCACAATAGTTTATAATTTTGCACATATGGCACGGAGAAACTGAAGGGCTATACGGTTACATTTTCGAAAGAAGCGAAACTGAAGGGCTATACGGTTACCTTTTCGAAAGATTTTCGCTAAATAATATAATACATAGGCCTACATTGATTTTACGAATTTTGAATTTGAAGAAAAGTTGGTGTGGGTCGTTGGTCTTGTGGTTAGCGTATCTGCTTCCAATGCAGGAGGTCCAGGGTTCGATTCCCGTCAAAGTCAGAAATTTTTAACTTCTGATTTGCACATCATCATTCTGTCTTTGGGTTTGTAAACGGTGACTTTGGAGAGTCTAGCAACGAAGTAATTAATCAGATTCGAACGGCCTTGTTGATCTGGTATTCGCGGGGTTCGCAGTCCATACAGATTGTACATCTATAAATACGATCTTTGGGTTTGCCATTGGTTATCGCTAACCGTCGATTGCGTCGGGCCTACAGGGTTGGCTATGCTGGACGCTTGATTACGCTCACTGAAAATCAGTTATACTGAGTGGGAGCCTTATACAATTTATTTATTTTTTATTATTATTATTAAAAATGTTGTGATGAATTTTGGTTGAAAAACAAAATAATTGATAACGATAGTCTGTTTGACCAACACACATTTTCATCTAAATAGGAAGCTTTCTGGTCGAGCGAACAGCTATTGCGAAATGCATGAAGGATCTGTTCTTTATTATCGAGGAAGCTATCATATCATGTATCAAATAGCCATCGTTTGTGAACTGATCTTTGATCCGCATATCTAAAAAAAGAGTTAATTTGTCTCTCTTTGTAATTTTGTAATTGACTTGTTTTTAGGAGATGGTAGGCTGGACTTGGAGACTATTTTTGACGATGTTTTTTTTGTGTAAGATAATAATTGTAAATAATATTGATCATCAACATAGCTTATCAATTACGAGAATTAATTAATCAATCAATAAGAAAAGAAATCATTTCTTGTGTTTTTTTCTTGATTTGTGTTACGATTGTTTCATTTGCGCCGTTTCTCTATGGTTCAACTCTGTCTTTGCTTCCGGATTTCTCTCCTATTTTTCCTCATTTTCCTCCTGTGCTGAGTACCGATACATTTTCTGTTTCCACGGGTGAAATAAACTCAACTTGATACGTAGACCTTCTTTAGATCATAAAGTTACTATTCTTACTTTTTTTTGACGTTCTTGCCTTCTCGTTCTCGCCATAAAGGGATGATGGCTGTTCAGTGTTCAGGACTGCGTAATTGATTTTGCAATAGACGGTGAATCGTTCTCGCACTTTTATTTTTTCAATATATTTCGCCTTATTGTATGTTTTCTTGTAGGCCTCTCTAAAAAATGCAAAATAAAGAAATGTGATGTATTTTGACGTTGCTATTCTATTTCTCAGAAATGGAAAATTTTATAATAATAATACATCACGCCCACAGACATTGAATATCGTCCACCGAAGGTCATGTATAACAAAGATCAAGCTGGCAGGAATATGTTGATAGCAAATACAAGTTGTGAATCAGTCTTCATTCAAAGAATCTAGTAAGCAAGCACCTTTAGTTATATGTCCTTTTTTGTCCGTTTTCGTTTTTTCTTCTCGTTCGTTCGTTTTATCTTCTCTTACGTGAAACATGTACAAAAAAGCTAGGTGTAATGTAATCCTAGGAAAACGTCGGAAAGTAGTAGGCGTAGGCGTGATAAAATAAATTTGTACGTACCGCATGCAGTTATATAACCTAAAAATAAAATGTTTGTGTTCCTAATTTAATTGAAGACGGCATTACGTGATAATTTCATATAACATCTACGATGACGAACTACATTTTTTGCGGACTTACTTTTCCTATTCTAATATTAAATACTTTTTTTTGGATAATATTAATATATAACAAATGCCACGTCCTTGTGCGAGTCTGCTCTTGCTCAGTACTGTACGTTCCGCTGACATTCCGCCTCTTATTTAGTATTTACTGAACTTCTTGTCTCATTATTCGCTCTTGGATTAGATTTAATTTTGATTGTCAAAATATGTCAAGCCCCAGCATTTCCATCCCTGTTACGACTTGATAACACTCTCCGAAAACAACAGTCTAGAATTCGTAGCTCTGATTCTAGGCTAGGACTTGGAAGCGCACTGGTATCAAGGTATACCAAACTGCCGAACACAAAACTTCAAGTCGAATTTAAAATAGTTATACTTCGTCAGATGCATCACTTTTATTTCCGTCCGTCTGTGCGTGTGTCACGTCACGATAAAAACCGATCATGACCTCCGATTGACAAACTTTCCTTGTATACCATTCAGCGTTGATGGTCGCGTTTTACTCGTGTTCTTTTTTTGGCGTCAATGGCGAAAAGTGTAATTTTTCAATATTTTATTTCCTACCAAGTTTTTCGTTCCGGGGGCAGTTTACCAGCAGCGATTGAATTTGATTGCATATGTCGAGAAAACTGTCTTCTCTAAATCTGTAAAGCCTAACCAACACAAAGCTGTCGCGAGCGTGAAACGGCGCGTAACAGTCGTCCATTCTCCACACATTTCGCAACGAAACTTGTAAACTAAACACAACTCATATTCCCCCAAACGCGAGTGTTGTGGTTCTGGCGATATCATTAGATAAGAAGGTTAGGTTGCGTTCAGTTCTCTCCAACTCGCATAGCCGTGGGCAGGTTATGGTAGTTTAGTTTAGTTTCACATCCGCCGCGAGCCAACTTACACTGATCAACAACAACATGGGAAACACTCCCAGATCAACCAACTATTCGCCACTTTTAATAACCTAATGAATATTTATATTTTCCGTTTTCGTGTGTTACTTTCAAAATGTTTTCGACACGAGGAGGGGACAGTTACGTGGGGCGTGGCCCCCCCCCCCCCCCCCCCCCCCGCCCCCGTCCCCCCCCCCCTAAATTAACCAGCTTTCTACCGTACATGTACCAGGAATCTTTCGCTTGGTCTTGACAATGTACTAGGGATGTCGTTCGATACTACTTTTGATAATATCGTAACTCGATTTCTAATAGAAACAAAAATATGCGGTATCGCGCACTTACCATAGATTTCCACGCGCACATACAATCTTTAAACATTATGTTCATAATTTTAGATCGACACGACTTATGTTTTCTAATCATACAACACAGATTTAATAATTTATGCACATTATTGTAAATCTCGTAAACCTACTCAAGAACCACATTTCCTTAGTTGAACTTCCTCCCTCCCCTCGAAGACCTCCCCGAAGACGACGACACCATAACAATTACAAAGACGAAGACGACCACGACGTGAGAACCCTCCTTTTTCCTCCCCCTATACGCCAACATTTTTTCAAAATATTTCTATTTCGAAAACAAGATGGCGGTGTATATTTTGGGAATCAAATATTTTAAATATAATACATATTATATTAATATCAAAATTTATGATTTCTTACAATTTTTATGTAATGATTTAAATAATAATATAATCAAAATCATTTCCAACAATTGGGTTGAGTGGTGTTCTTCACACCGATATCTAGGGCACGAAACTATTTTTTGCCGAGATTTGCAGGCTCAAGCGTTTCTTCATCATCATAATCATCATCATCATCATCGATCATCATCATAATCATCATCATAAACATACATCATCTCCAATCATCACATCATGTCAATTTCATCCTGCATCATCGCTTCTCACCAATTTTCTCACCCTTACTGTCCTTCCCACAGCTTCATTCCGTCACCAGGTTCCACGATTACCTCTCTCTTCAACGTCTCCTTCGATCAATTTCCCATCTTCTCTCGGTCTTCTACTTTTCTTTACCTTCCTCTCCTGCTTCGAAGTTGTCTTGGGATCCTATCCATACATCCTCTTCATATGACAACCTCGTTAAACGTTCCCCTTTCCCATTTTAAACCTCAACTTTTCCAGACCTAATCTTTCTTAAACGTCGTTTTTTAATCCTGGGATTTTTTTAACTCCCTTTTTTACTTCTCAAAAAATTTTATCCTGCTGCTTCCAACTGACCTCTTCCTTGATCCAACTGTCCCAAATTCTGCACCGTAAGTAAGTATAGGTTGAAGTTGCTTTTTAGAAAAGAAAATTGCATCTCTGGGAAACAGCTCGTTCCAAAAGCAGCTTTCCCCAGTTGATAAACCTTCGGGTTTTTGTACCCCAGCTGTTACTTCTCTATTTTTCTTTTTGCATCTTTTGTCAAAATACTTCCTAGGTACTTAAAATTTTTTTCCCTTTTTTTTAATAATTTTCCACAAGTTTAACTTTTCTGATTTTTAGGCATGCCTTTTATATCCTTTTTTTTAACTAAAAATTCATTTTTTTCTGACAATACTTAACCCCCAAAATTGTTGCCCCCCCCCCCAACCCCCAAAATTCTACCAAATAAGAAAAATTTTTCTTATAAAAAACCCTTTCCTCTGAAACCTCCCAAGCACCCCAAAAAATTTTTAAAAGGCGAAGCGACCCACGACGTCAGAACCCCCAACTTTTTCTCCCCTTTTCCCAATTTTTTTTCCAAATTTTCTTTTCGGACGGGATGGCCTTATATTTTGAAACAAATATTTTTGAAATAAAAAATTTTGTATTCCTTACCACTTTTTTGGATTTAAATCCCCCCCAAAATTTAAGTTGGCAAAAAATTTATTCTTTCCGTTATTTTTCCACCCTTTATTTTATCCATTACTTAAGTCGTGAAAAATTTGCCATTCCCTCTTTTTTGTAATTTGTTGTTTTTGTTGACCCTATTTTAATTTTACTTTTAAAAAATTTTTTGTCCATTCCAATTTTAGAAATGAAATTTTAGATAGAAAATATTGATAAAAAATATAAGAATACCTGGAATACCATGAAAAATTACACAAAAATAAGATTGATACACCTAAATTTAAGTTTGAAACTTGCAGCGTTTAAAAACATTCTTACACCTGATGTGCATCTTATCTCACATGTATGTGTACTGATAAGTCAACAAGGGTTGGTTTTGAAGTCCCTAGTGCAGTGCTACTGGATATTAAATTATGATCGAATAATAATATCTAGTTTGCATGTGACTGTTAGTTGATTGAGCACACAATCGCTGTGTAAAGGTCGTTATCACACTTGGGTTTGGGCTCAATCCAGCTGATAATACAAATATTGGCAACATACACACAATACGTAGGCACACTAGTTTAGAAGTTCATTCTATACTCAATGGTTCAACGGAAGTGAAAAGCACGTTTGCCAACCTTGACAGTTAACACAAGCTCGAAGAGTGTACTTGTGCTTTAACTAACATCTAGTAGGCCAACATGTATCCATTTTCATAGAACACGCGTTTAATATTTGTGTTTTCACATATTATTGTGTCAGGGCTTATTTACTCTCCCACTCTTCGTTGGGGGAGGGGGGGGGTTGGGGGGGGGGGGGGGGCTCGGAGTGCGCAAGGCCGCTACACCTATTTAACGGGAACTGTTTGGAAGCTTCGGGAATAATCGAGAGATCAAATACAGGGACTAATTAACGAATGTTGTTGTATGTGAACGTCGTGACAACTGACAACGAACTTCGGGTTTCTGCCCTCTAGATATTTGACCCATCACGTAAATACAGAGCAATTAATTTAATCTAAACTCCAATGGGAGATGTTTCCTAGGGGTAATTTAATTAATTACACATTTTATGGGCACCTTAAACAATCAAAAACATAGGTACTTAACCAAAAGTAAAGCTTAAAATAGGAGCTTCTATATATCGACCAAAAACAATAACAATCCTAGATACCACGATACAAATGGTGTGTTATTTTAATATTTATACCAATCAATGTTATTTTTTAAAACAAAGAAATCATAACACAATTGTGTAAAAGTGCGTCTGCAAGGGTTAAATTAAATATCACTGCATATTGATAGAAGGATAGATAGATAAAAAAGACGTCGAAAAAAGGAGGAAAACTATTTGTGATTTTGTGAGGGAAAAATACTGTGCTTACTGTTCTAGCATGACAATCTATTATTTATTTATTTCATAAAATTTATACATTTACTCAGAATTTTAGTCGAGTTTTTGCGTGAATGCAAAATCATTAGTGAAATTGTGACACGGACACCTATTGTTTACGACCCCCCCCCCTAACATTGTACAATGTCAGGGGTACTTGTCTAGGCTTGTGCAATTTGATGATACAAACACAAAACTCTGGCTATCAATGAAATGACTAGGGCTTCGATCAACACATACGATAAATAAAAATACACATGTGCTAATAAATCATGTCTGCGGGCCAGATAGTATAAACATCACACCCCTGAGTTCTGCGAATCCACACACGCTAGGGGTGGTGGATGTGTGCGTACGCCTGTTATGTTGGTGCCGCTGTGTTACGAAACTAAGCCCTCAGACTGCGAAGGGGTGTCGTAAGTGGGACGTCCTTGGGCCCGGCGGCGTGTGGCGTCGCGACGCACGTGCTGCCACCGGTCACCTAGGCGACCCAATCGATTCAATCTCGCGCGGTCTGTCGGTAGGTACCTGTTGCAAGATGATGCGCGCATCCATCCGTCTCCCTCCCGTGTTGTGATTATGACATCGGCCGCCGCCCGGGTAGGATATGCGCGTGTAGGGCCGCGCGCACACGCAGAGAATCGAACCCGGAGGGTACAGATACTCGAGAACGTTTCATCAGTAATCATGATTAAACTTTTTAATATGCTATTTCTACGAAAACAATTATATTCTATGGCGCTTCTAACGCTATCCGTATTCAGAACTGGTTCTATTTTCGATTCAACTTTTGTTTGTGTATTTGTTTATTTATTTGTTTATTAATATTTGCATTTACCTACATGTAGGCCTATCATTTGAACACAATATTAAAAATAAATGCGAAAATCAAATCAAAATCATTCTATTACTGACTCTATTTGACCCCAATACATCCTTATAAACTGGCTTGCAAAGATGCGATGAAAAATGAAAATGAAGGGTCTCTAAAATGATTAATTTGTTCTGAAACTATATTTTCCGAGCTCCGTAATAACATATAAGTCTACAAAGCAAGCCATATTCTAATTTGGATGGTGTCGGGATCGATGCATGCCATTATATGCATCACTTTCCTGTCCGTCTGTTGGTCTGTATGATGAGTCCATTGTCACATCTAGCGATGAAATCGAACACGTAATTCGCGAGCTAATTTTTTCTCCCTCTGAGGCACCCGCGGAAATGGGGTTTTGATTTCCAAAAGGGGGACGTTTAAAGGATGGTTTGGAAACCAAAGTTGGAAAAAAGAAAGTGGGGGCAAATAAAAGTCATTTGTCCTTTTTTGGTTTTTTACTTTTAACCCCGGGTAAAAGTACAGAGGGGGGGTTGGGGAAAAAAAAGGTGACTTGGGCCTTGAAAATAAAAGTGCCCTGTTCCCCTCACCCCTCCCTCCTAGTCCTACTTCTAATCGCCATGTGTTCACACTTCACACTAATCATTCTCCGAAATTTATGTAGAATACTAGAGAGAGTGGGCCTTATACTGTAAGACTTAACACGTAGGACGTCGCAGCATAAAAAAAAAAAATTCCCCCTTTTAAAAATAATTTTTGGGTTTTATTTAGGCGGGGAAACCCATTCCATTATAAAACGGAAACATTGAAAAAGCATTTATCTACTGATTTTGACACCCATTTAGATTTCTCTAAATTTCCACCATGGTTTGGGAAATTAAGGGGAAACCCCCCCCCCCCCCCCCCCCCCCCCTCAAACGACTTGTAGCCGATAAACGACGTTTTCTACACTCTAAACGGGTACTTTATTTATGTATCCTATTTCGATAACCAGCCAAAGTTTACTTGATCGATAAGTAACTTTAAATTGTAAAATTTGTCTTATCTCTGCGTTTCCTATAAAATATGTTTTTGAACCCTTTTGTTCCCCACTTTTAGAACAAAAAAAACTTTTTTCCATAAGCAAATCGCGACGCTAACCGTAGAAAATACCCAACAGACCAATGAAAGGAAAGCAAAAAACCCCTGAGACCTTTGGGAAGGTTCAAATGGGAAATTACCCACGAAATTTTTCCGAGTTTGGGTTTCAAAATCCCACGTCCGTAGTTCCAAATTTATCTTGTGAGTTAGCAGGAAGTAGTTGTAATTTAGGGAAACTCAATAAAACGGATAGTATATGATCGAGACGCGAGAAAATGTAAATACCTCATAAAAACTTGTGTAAAAACGGAAAGGGAAAAAAAAGGAAAAATAAATTGAACGAATTTTACTCACAAAATCTTTTTCGGGTTTTTTTTTCGAGTGTTTTTTTGAAAAGTTGGGCTTTTGGTTTTTAAATTTTGGGCCCTTTTTAAAGCATATTTACTTTTTCACCCTTTATTTTCATTTTACAAATTTTATTTGGGGCGGCGATACGTAATTTTTCTTTACAATAGTGAGCTGATAATTGGTAACGGTACAGCCGTACAGTGAAATACATTTGTTAAAAACGATTATAAATTTTGTTTTGTAATTGTATTATATTATAATATTAGTTTGAAAATTTAGAGTAAATACACCATCCAATCGGAATCGGGATAGCATGTTTCGAATCCCGATAAAAAAACGAATCGGGAAGCGGGAGTGCGGGACACACAACATAATGTTTTACATTCCACGAGCGCTAATTTAATATATATGACATAAAAGAAACATAATATACATGTAAAATCAACAGGTGTTATTGTAAATAGCTTTTGCCAGAAACGTATCTACTAATCTCGACGATGTGCTGCGAAGGTGAAGGTTGTAAATATTGTCGCGATTTGTGTTGTTCTAGGAACTAGATTCTCAATTTGATGACTCGACTTTAACAGTGTATTCGACGATGCATGTAGCCTGTGTCCGCACACACACCATTGCGATAGGTTAGGACGCGTGGGTGCGTAGTAGATTTGTTGCACCATACATAATAGCATCGATTCTTTCCCCCAATCCTTCTAGGCCTAATCCCGGACCCTCGCATCGTCGCTGCAGTGAGGTAGGCCTCGCCCATTCCCCCCCTCCTTGCGGCATCGCTGGCTTACGCAACTAGAGGTCGTTCAACTCACAACAACATTAGCCAGGCTTGACCGTTTGACCATCCACGAAACCTGGGATAGTAGTAGCGTGGCTCAACCAACTTGACCGCGCCGCAAATTTTGTGGTTGTTGCTAGTTGAACTTCGGAGAATTGGCAATGCTTCCCACATTCTAAAAATATCACATAATGTGTTTCTTATTTCACGTAATCAATTGTGTTCGGTTTGGAATTCACATTTTTTATGCACACGTTTATAGATTTTGGTTTTCGTTGATATTTATAATCAAATTTATTAATTTTGTTTTTTTTTAATTTTTCCCCCCCCCCCCCCCCCCAGTTCGTTTCAACGTCTCTGTTTTGTCTCGTAAACTTTCCTTTCCGCATTCGTCGACACGCACAAAACTACGTTGTACGTTCGCTCAAGCCTTTCTTTAATCAATGATTCGGTACAACCGTACTATCTATTATTCACCCTTGCGTCGACTGTTGTACTTGTACATTACACTGCGCCTATGCTGTACAGTAGTACTGTTATTTAATTATTTATTGTATTTCTCCGTATTCAAGGCTGATATAGCAGATTGCAGGCTGTGTAGCACTTTACAGCACACCACCACAGCGTTAGTGCGCCAAACCTGGGGGGGGGGGGGGGGGGGGGGGGGATTTGGCGTGGTGGTGACTGAAATCGAACTCGTGGACTTCTAATTCGTGTGCTTTGAGCTTTCGCTATCGGTTTCAAAAGTTCAATACTCTTCTTATTTGGACTAGTCTAACAACGATAATCCCAGTCGATTGTGTTTGAGCGACTATGCAAATATTTCACAAAACCAGTGTTGGCATAATATTACATTTAGTTTACGTATATTGAGTATGTAAGAAGTGAAACGAATGTGGTTTGGGGTTGGGGGGCAACATTGAGCGGTTTACGCTATTGAGGGGAAGAAAGAAATACAAGCTTTGACGTACTGTAACGCCCCATTGTTTGCTACTAGCTAGCTTGACGTAGCCAGAACTTGTTAGCAAGCTAAATGTCTGTTCACATGGGGTTAACGCGCAGCGTTCTACATTAGATAGACTCTATACACTTATTTACAAGTACTTTGTATGTGTACGCGGCAATCCCGAAGCGTAATTTCTAAACTTGAAATCTAGCAAGTTTGTATTCTTGGCAGATGGTAGGTAGTACACTTAGCATTGAATTTACCGCGGCTTTACTCCTTATGTAAATTTAGCGTTGGATAATGCTAAGCTGGCTGGGCTGGCCACCTGCCAGCGAGCTCGGCTCCAAGTCCCAGCGGGCTCGCGATAAACCTAGCTGTATGAATATTGCGAGTGACCTTAGAGTGAGTGGTAACCTTGATCGCTGGGCTCAGAGTGAGAACCAATCATTATACTAAATGCCCTTGACGGAAACTGGCGAGGAATATTAATGACCTGCTTTCGAGTCACAAGTTCGCTGCCTTCTGTGGCTTTAGAGTTTAGACCCAGTCGGAGGTGGAAATGAACTGTTTACTCAGCACATTCATAGTTTTTTAAATTATATTTTAATAAAACTGGATTTATTATCGTTGTGTTATTTAATGCAATGGACTGTAGATGAGTTTATATATATTTTTTACGGTTGGTAGGAACTAGGAAGCCTTTGAATGTATAATTTTGTATCATATGAGATGCAAAGAAGAAATCAAAACGCTGGTGACAAAGAGGAAATATGATCTAAGCCAATCCACCTAATGATGATGTCAAATGAATAGCGATATATAGTACATATAGCATTAATAGCATAAAGCATTAATTCACCATGTAGGCTTGAGGACCATATCTTTATGCTGGTGCTCCATTCAATAAAACTAAAGACCTGCTTTCGAGTCACAAGTTCGCTGCCTTCTGTGGCTTTAGACCCAGTCGGAGGTGGAAATTAACTGTTTACTCAGCTCATTCATAGTTTTTTTAATTATATTTTAATAAAACTCGATTTATTATTGTTGTGTTATTTAATGCAATGGACTATAGATGAGTTTTTATATATTTTTTACGGTTGGTAAGAACTAGGAAGCCTTTGAATGTATAATTTTGTATCATATGAGATGCAAAGAAGAAATCGAAATGCTGGTGACAAAGAGGAAATTTGATCCAAGCCAATTCACCCACCTAATGATGATGTCAAAGAATAGCAATATAGTACATATTAATATTAAATAGCACTAATTCACCATGTAGGCTTGAGAACCATATCTTCATGCTGGTGCTCCATTCAATAAAATAAATTCAAAATTCCACAACTTAGCGACCAGTTCCCGTGCCACTAGACAGGTCAACACGTTGCTGACTCTCAACACCTCAAGTTAGGTGCTCTACCCTCACACTCACAAAACTTCCTTTATACACCTATTGGTGTTGTATGTTCTAAAAGGTACTATTTTATTATAATTAAAAAAATACATTACATTTACACGTATGTGGCTCTAGGTAGGGCCTACCCATTCAAATGGGGTGCAAAGTATATATTTTATTACAATATATTACTTTGCTTTGTTCACTTTTCAGTTGTACTTGTAAAACTGATTTACAAAGGAGGACAACTAAGATAACAATGCACACAAAATAATAATCAGGAATTTCAAAATAATTTTATTTCAATTACAATGAACAATAAGGCAATTTTGTTTCTGTTATTATTGACGTAACATGCTTACAAATAACAAGGAAGCTTCGCAAACGCTTTAAATAAATAAATAAATAAATAAATAAATTTTATTTAGAGTCTGCCCACTCAGTTATATAACTGATTTTCAGTGGGGGACTTTAAATCAAAGCGACCAAGCCAACCCTGCAGGCTCCGACGCAATCGACGAGTGAGCGATAACCAACCAAAGATCGATATTTTTAATAGGAAATATAGCAATCAGTGGTGTGGACAGTGCGAACACCCGCGAATCAACGCCAGAATCAACAAGGCCGATTCAGAACAACTCTGAAATTTATTATGTGCTTCGTTGCTAGGACGGCTCCAAAGTCACCGTTTACAAACTCCTAAGACTAGAACTGATGGACTTAAGTCCAAATCAGAAGTTAAAAAACTTCTGACTTTAGCGGGAATCGAACCCTGGACCTTCTGCATTGGAAGCAGATACGCTAACAACAAGACCAACGAGTTGTTGGATGAGCGTAATTGGTGCATTGAACTGCCATGTGTTCATGAGAAATAATTTTTCGATTGCGCTCAAATTTCACACGAATGTAGTGTAGTGTGTAGTGAAATGGAATCTTCGCTACTCTCATCCAACTATCCGGTACTTGTTCATTATTCGGACCACCTTAGTTAGTTAAGCTAGGTTAGGGGGGTTAGGTTTAGGATAATAATAATAATGTCCTACTCCTCCCTAACCCCCCCCTAACCTAACTAACTTAGTTGGTCTGGATAATGAACAAGTACCCATTATCCTATATTAAAAATGTGTAATGCAATGAATCAAAATTTTATTTTGAAATAAACCAAAGACAAAACCTTTTTTTAATAACATAAAAATAAGCAAAACCTACAAGAAAGAGTTTAGTTCCGGGAGAAATAAAAACTGGAAAAACATAGGCCTAGAATGAAAATGAAAAAAAATGTTTAAAAATAAAATAGAAAAATCAGATAATTTATGAAGTGTTCTAAGATTGTGTTCTATTCTTCATTATTGTTGTCATATGCAAAGTTTTTCTAACATAGTATTCCCTTGTTCAGTTCTAGCCGTCAGATGCGCAATGAGGCGGAGAAGAAACGCCGTGACACTCTCAATGGCTACATCACGGAGCTGGGCAGGCTGGTGCCGACTGTCGATAGCACCCCACGGCGCATCGACAAGATCAGCATCCTGCGATTGGCAGCTACCTACCTGATGCAGAACCAACGTAAGATATCGCCTTCGTATATGTTCTTGATTTATTGGATAATATAATGTTTTTAATATCAATATATAAGGTAAACTATAGTAATAAATTTTACAGTCAAGACTATGAGAGATTACCTGTTTGGATTGCCACACCATAAACTTTCAATATCATCAATTTGACCTTTCACAATAAATTATTTATGTTTCATTTACTTACAGCATATTGTTGTTGTAGGCTATACTATTATAGGCATTGTATTTTGTACTTGTTTAATAAACTAGGAAGCTTAGCAAACACTTTTTCAGGCGCGTTGTCGGATGAGCGTAATTGGTGCATTGAGCTGCCAGGTGTTCATGAGTAATAATTTTTTTCGATTGGGCTCAAATTTCACAAGAATATGTTAATTCATAAAATTAAGGTTCTGTGAAAAAATCATTACATGGATAAAGCATGTAAGTGTTATAAGTCGAAGAATTTTTTTTTTTTATAAAAAAAATCGTAAAATTGCGATTTTCATGAGAAATAATTTTTTGATTGCGCTCAAAAACGCGTCAGTTCTAAGTTCAGAGATTTTGAAGGTCTCCAGAAAATTTCATCGCAATTGGAGGATGGGTTTAGCTGGAATTGTGTTAACAAACACACAAAAATACAAACAGAAAAAAAAGAAAAACATACCGGATTTTTTTCTCCAGTGTAGTGAAATGGAATCTTCGCTACGCTCATCCAATGAAGTTTGTAGTTGCCGTACTTAAGCTATGATCGTTATTCAGCCTAGTTTACTTAGAAATGATTTGATTTTAAATGGTGTAAATAATAAATATATAATAATATCAATTAATTAATTTGTTTGTTTACAGTCTTGCAAACGGCGAATGTTTCCGAAACACCTTTTCTGCCCATCTCTCTTCGATCGTTCAACCTTTCGCTCTCCATGGTCGAGGTAAGTACTCAGTAGTATTGTTCTTAAATAAATTGCAAACCAAGGGAACGGTCCTATGACCAATGATCCTTAAATTTGTTGTACTTTGTAGCTGGAAGTAAAGTAGACAAATAACCCTTCTGGGAAATGTGCTTATTTAAAAACAATTTTTTTTTAAATTGTCCATCAACTATGCATCTATTTTCTTACGATTACATAAACCACCTGTCAACAAAGTATAAGCACCAACTATTGATGTAAAACTCGCAAACTACTGTACTCTATCAATGTGTTGAATTGCAGTAACCATATTGGCTTTTCTCTTCTTCTGTATAAAGGCGGGTTCCCATGTCTCATACCGCGCGGATAAAACCGCTCTAAAATTCATGGTGGTTCTCATGTAATTTCTTTCAATGGGAGCGTGTCTCGTACTTACGTCAATGGTTAAAATTATTTTCTAATGACTCTTTTCTTTTATGTAATCCTGGCAGTCCTAAATATGCACAAAAGGGAGGCTAAATGGAATTAAACCTGTGGAAGTATACAACTGTACAAAAACCCAGATTTAGTCAATTACCTAGTTAGTAGTAGTAGTAATTATTGAAGTTTTCATTAGTATTGAATCTACCGGTACATACATTATATGTTCAAATAACCAAGTAATTATCGAAGCTAGCCTGGGAAAACATAACCTAATTTACATCCTTTGTTTTTTTTTTTTTTTCAATTTTTAATCCTCCTTTGTAAATCAATTTTTATAACTGAATAGGATAGACTTTCAATAAATAAATAAAAAAAATAAAAAATAAAAAAAATAATTGATTGATTGGATATTGCTTAACGTCTCATATTTATGCAACTAGGCTAATCGAGACGAAGGGAGGGACGTAAGGGATGACGCGGGGGGACAAGGGGTGGACAGGCCTGTGCTGGTCAGAACCAGCCACAAGCGTATGGGGAGGGCAGAGGTTCCCCCACGTCGTGGTCGTCTCCGTCTGTGTCATCCGTCCGTGTTGTCATTGTCGTCGCCGTCGGGGAGGTAGTCAAAGGGAAGGGGAAAGTTCCCCGACGATGACCCAGAGCTCGCACATTAGTTTCAGGGAGATAAACTCCCCTAATCACGGGCCAAACCACGAGAAGGTTGCAAGTTGGAATTTGTTCAAGTAGAGTTAGTTTAGATGGCTTATTTATCATACTACAGTAGGCAGTGAATGGATGTGACGTCACTCCGCATCAGAAAAGCTAAACTTGGCCCGTGCAGCATAGCAGCGCGACTTAAATAGTTTGGATATCGTCGTGATTGGTCAACGCGCTCGACCATACCACCCGGTATGAGACATGGGAACCCGTCTTAAGAGGGTACGCTGAGCATGGCCCAACTCAAATGCGCGCAAACAGGTGTTGATGATTTCTGCTGAACGGTTGGTAATATCATTACCAAATTTTGAATGGATGTTAATAAAGTACTTTTATATTGATATCCGTAATTGGTTGCACAAAATAAGCCTTAAAGATCCATTGCGAGACAGTCCAAAGCGTGAAAAAATGGAAAATCCAAAACATGGATTACAATTCTGGAAATTCCCACCAAACCCTTTATCTTACGATAAAACCAAATGAACCTGCGCGTTCACATTGATTTAAGTGTTAATATCCATTATGCAAATTTGAGTTAAAAAAATCTGTACACTTGGAATAAATTTCCAAAGTTGACCAAAATTGAGTAAATTTTGGTGATTTCACTAAATTTTAATTCAAAATCAATAAATTAATTTAGGAATACGCATAATGGATAACATAGATTTATTCTTTATAAACGTTTGTGTGAAATTTGATAATGGTGTTATAAACCGTTTTCCCGAAAAATCCAGAAAGCTGAGTGCGTTATCTCGCCTCCGTTCTAGCCTCAGCATACCCTCTTAAAGTGTTTTCTTGGTTTTGATCTAGGCAAGGCAAGAAGCCTAACAAAACAAAGAAACAGGACTATCTTATAACTTTTTTGCATATTTACATTTGCTTGCTATCTCAAGTGTTTGCTCATCAATTCGTTGTTATCACAGATTATGGCACTTTCAAAAATGCACCGCACAATATTGTAGCCCATAAACATGAGATAGCCTGCCAACACCTTAGAGCCGACTAATGCTTTGCAAATTCATACAGTATAGTATATTGCATATGGAACAAAATTATTTCTAATTATTAACTCGAATAATATCCTACAGATTATTATTTTTCACTCATTTTAGGGATGCACATCAATGGGCCTACTTTTTCATTATCGATTATCAAAATGGCAATGTCATTATCGAATCGATATTATTGATAATATCAATATTATCAATATAACCTGAAGTGTGGCAAGTGTAAATCAAAACAATACAATCACATTTCGTTTGCTGCCTCGCTGTCTTCGATGTCATGTGTTTGGCTTCCGTGATCGACTGATAGCTCATTTACAAACATAAATCTTGAGTGTGACTTTATCAGCCCAGGCAGTGCATGGAACAACGTGAGATAATCTCCATCTTTAGGGTTTTGGTTCGTGTCATTATTAACCAATTATTTGATTATCGATTATCGATCGATAATATCGATTATCGTGTGCATCTCTAATGCTCATGAAATAAATGTTTTAAATATTCAGTCCAACAATGAAGAAAAAATGATCATGTTATACAAAGTTGAACTATCAGACTGGACACGATTAAACCCTCGGCCTTCTACGTGTACCAATTAAAATCTACATATGAGTGACAATAGCAAGCATAATAAAAAATATATGTTTGAAACTTTATTGGCTTTGGTCTGCAGAGAATCTCACTATTAGCAATTTACTTATTATCTTCACATTAGAACAGTGTATCGTAAACACAGAGATTGTAAACTGAAAAAAGGGCAACAAAGTTTAGAAATAAAAAAAAAAACTTTAAAAGTAGGCCATGTTACCCATAAATACGTTGAAAACTGAAAAAATGCTTTCAGTAAAGAAGGTTGGCCTAGGTCCACCATTGCATTGTAGGATGTCTACTTTCACGTAGCCTGGAAAACCTGCAAAAGTCGGGGAATTGAATCAATCTGGAAAAGCAAGGGAAATTGCTTATCTTTTGTATTTCCCCTAAAAGTCTCTAAAACTTGCTAAATTGAATTGTTTAATCAAACTTTATTTTAGAGTAGAACACCAGGCTCTTTTTAAATCACAGCCAATCATGATGTTCTGTGGCAAAAATTTCCAGTCAGCCAAATTTGGTACATAACCAAAAATGGTATTCAATCTTGAATGTTCCTACATAAACATATGGTCGTCTCAAGCTATAAAATTAGAAGTAGGTCTACAAATTGACACTTTCTCGATGTAACAAGTCAGTGATACTACAAACTCTTTGAACACTTCCAACGTTGATGGTTGATTAGATTCCCCATTTGTAGCTAAACTAGTTGAATGGGACATTGCCTAAACTAGGGCCAATAAACGTGTTTGTTGCAGGAAATGGATGCGTTTATGCTCGTGGTCACATCATCAGGCAAGATCGTCTTCGTGTCGCATACTGTGGAGAAGCTGCTGGGCCACGCACAGGTTAGTTCAGAGAACTAATACGTACATTTAGATTTGCACTTGAAAACAGTCTTGTTTTTTGAAAGATCAATGTATAAGTATACAAACTATGAAGGGATGCCTACCTGGGCATGGACAGGATGGGACAGGGGTCCTACCCTTTATTGGTTGTAACTTAGTTGTCCTTCTTAAAACAGTTTTTTAACTGAATAGTATAGACGTTAAATAAATAAATAAAATAAATAAATAAATAAATAAAGACACATGAATATAAGCCGACCCTCTAACTTTTCTTGTTGAAATATTAAAAAACATATGTAAAAGCATTTGCAAATATTAGCTGGCAAGGGACTTTGAGACTTAAAATAATGAAAAAAGAGTAGGCTTATATTCAGGTCAATACGGTAATTTCACTAGGCCTAATTTGTCTCACAAATTCTGTCGAATAATGGCATGAAAACCATAAAAACAAGGGGGGTTTTAGTCAGTTGTGGTAGTTTTTTCTCAAGTGCGTAGGCCTAATATGTATTCCAATTTCAAATCAAATATACCTGTATGTCAACAAAATTTTTGCAAACATTATTTGAATTTGGAATGTTCTCACATGCTTAAGCCTCTGACCTATAAGTGTAGGCGTATAAGAAAGGAAAAGAAAATAAAAATTTCTTTAAATACGGGAATTATCCCAAGAAGAAATTAAACATTTGATTGTCTCAGCCCTAAGTGCTTCGTATTGTTAACTATTTCCTCTCGTTACTTCCAGATCGACATGTTTGGCCAGTCTCTGTTCAACTTCACCCTGAAGGAAGACCACCCGGTGCTGGCATTCAACCTGAAGCCAGACGGCGACGCTGACGCCACGGGGGAGGAGGGAGATGCCGACGTCGGCTCTGGGGACGACACCAGCTGCTCCTCCGAAGCCTCTCTCTCCCCCCCTCCCCCTCCCCCCGCCGCTGCCATCGACACCTCCCCTCCCGTGCCGCAAGAGACGCAGCGCCGATCCTTCTTCCTGCAGCTCAGTCAGCGATGCGTGTCGCGCTCGGAACAGCCCGAGTACAAGCGCGTTCACGTGCTCGGAAATCTGAGGGTACCGCAGCGTTCCGCAACACGCAGGCGTACTCGCAGGCAGTCGGGTAAGCGCTCTTCTTCCACTGCACTAAGACCAACTTTTCACTTTTTCCTCAGAGGCACGACTTTCCATTTTTCAAATTTTATAGAATTTTTGTTGGTAAATGTTCCCTGCCTTCAAGCTATTTCATGATGATTGCATTATCCCAGAGAACTTGGCCCTTATTACACTGTAGCCTCGGAGAGCAAACAAACACCCAATCCTGATAGTGACTGATAATTTTATGTTTTTACTTATCGCAAGCTCTCTTTCAGCTCAGCAGTGCGATCCCATAAGTAAAGCGTCAATGTTGCTATGGATTTATCAAGCAGTTAGCCATGCTATTTTCGGTGATAACGATTGATATATCCATAGCGACATTCACGTTATCCTTATAGAATCTCACTGATGCTTGGATAATTGGGATGTTACAATACTTCCTACTTTACTAGTCTGTAGTCTCACTTTGGATTGGAGAAGGGTTGACGGTCTGGGAAAGTATGGAGAACATAAAGCCCAGGCTAAAGGGCTGGGGGCAACAAAACTTTTCACCTGCTGATGACAACAGATGCTTATTTGAAGTTGTTTGTTACCTTAATCCAAAACGCATTTTGTCCTTCAAACAAAACTCGCAACACACAACCAAACCTGGGGTAGGGCCAAAGTAAATTCTGTATGTCCATGAATGCAAGTACTAGTTTTAAGTTATGTATAAGACACAAAAAAGACACACATTTCTTTAACGGTACTAGAAAGTGAAACGTAACAAACGTTATTGTTGCGTGCCAGGTGACTGGATGGGCGGCGAGTGTGGTCCAAGCTACGACTCTGTGCTGGTTGCAATGGTGAAGTTGGAGAGTCGCATCCGAGAGTTGTCCCTGCTCGAGTCCAACAAGGACGAGTACGTGACGAGGCACCTGATCGACGGCCGCATCATCTACAGCGATCATCGCATCTCACTGGTCGCCGGCTACTTCACGGAGGAAGTCAGCGGAATGTCGGCGTTCAAGTTCATGCACCAGGAAGATGTCATGTTCACCATTGTGGCGCTCAGGCAGAGTAAGGAGGCTTTAATTCGCTTCAAATTATAAATTACGATATTTTAAATGCTAATTATTATTTTTGATGTAAGACCTTCATAAAAAATATCACATCATCATCATCATGCCGAACCAATAAATAGCTAGTCGTGTGTAGGCTAGTACCATAAACTGTGTGGTACAATTTCCACCGAACAATTTTCCTATAACATGTTTTGCTCTTTATAGTACCGGTATTTAATATATTTCACACTTGTTTGAGGAAATAATCCATTTGAACCAAGTTTTGCATTACCTATATTAGATTAATCAAGTTTTAATAGTAATTGAATTGTTTTCATTAATCATTAATCATTATACATTAGGGGTGTGCGAGTAGCACATTTTGAATTCGAGTCGAGTCGAGTATTCCTTTAAATACTCAAGTATCGAGTCGAGTCGAGTATTCATTTCAATTTTTTTTTTATTTAGTCGGTCCACTTGGAACACAACGATTTTTCTGTTGTAAACATATAAAAAATACATCATTGTACTTGTATTAGGCTATTGAGGCCTTCCTGCCCTTTGTGCTGGTCAATTTCAATAAAATTATAATTAAACAGAATGTTATCAAGAGTTCCTGGCCCCATAACAATACTGCTGCGATGTTTTGATCCGAAAAAAAACCTCCAAATTCGCACTCGCATTATAATATTCGCGGTCTAGGCATATCCAATGCTATTTCAGCACATTTGAATATTCCGCGCCCTTGAATGGAACGAGTTCCAGCAGTCGATAAAGAAGTCGATAAAGAAGAACCTTCTTTATCGACTCTAGTTCTAGCGATGGCCGACGGAGCGCGCCACGCGTCGCTCGCGTCATCAAACACTGGCATCAAAGCAAAGATGGAAGATAGAAGGAAGAGACATAAAACATGTCAAACTATGCCAACTACGATTATAAAATACGTAAAAAGTGCATTAATGGAATGTTCACTGGCATTCTTTCTTCTCGATAGTTGATCTGAAATATTAGTGATATAGACGCAACGAAACCAATAAAGAATATTTGTTTTCGACGCCGTGTAGGCCTAGGCCTAGTCCTATTCCCGATTCCCGCATCCAAGTCTCCTTTGTTGTTTATCGTAATAATTTTGAAGGAATGGGAGGAGATACTTGATAGGGCTAAGGTTGACGCTAGGGACGATTATATGATGAGGTTAATGGATGGGGACCGGGGAATTAGGGACAGCGGGACAAGTTTATACAAGCACTTAAGGGGACAAAAAGGACGGGTGGCAATACCTACTCTTAAGGGGGAGGGGGAAAGGATATACGTTAGCGACCAGGATAAGGCGGAGGCTTTAAATTCCTATTATGGGGGGGTGTTTCAGGAGAATAGGGATACAGGAGAGCAGTGGCAAGGGGAAAGGGGGGACACCCCACTCACAATTTCGGATAGGGATGTAAAGAGGGTGTTGGGCAAGATGGTTGTAGGAAAGGCTCCAGGGCAGGACGGCTTGGGGTGCAGATTTTTAAAAATTGGGGGTGATGCCGCGGTAAGATTTCTAGGGGATGTATGTAGAAAGTCTTTAAGTGAGGGTAAGATCCCTGAAGGTTGGAGGGAGGGACTCGTGGTGCCAATTCATAAGGGGGGCGATAGATGTACAATAGGAAATTATAGGCCAGTTAGCTTGACTTCAGTAGGGAGCAAAATTATGGAGAGGGTAGTTGCAGACTATGTTAGGAACTCATTGGAAGGGGAGGCGTGGTTCACGGATGCTCAACATGGTTTCAGGGAAGGTTTTTCTTGTGACACTCAACTGGTAGGATTAGTTCAGGATATTGGGGACATTTTGGACAGTGGGGGGGAAGTAGATGCTGTTTTTCTAGATTTTGAAAAGGCTTTTGATAAAGTCTCGCACGATTTGCTAATGGAGAAGGTTAACAATGTGGTGGGGGATAAAGGAGTGGTGAGGTGGGTTGGAGATTTCTTGAGAGGTAGGTCTCAGAGGGTTAGGGTTGGGGGTACTTTGTCACATAGTATAGAGGTTACATCGGGGGTACCGCAGGGCTCAGTGTTAGGACCTTTGTTGTTTATTATGTTTATAAATGACATAGGGCAGGGAATAACATCAAGAATAAGATTATTTGCAGATGATTGTGTTTTGTATAGAGCAATAAGGGGGATTGAGGATGTTAGGCTGTTGCAGGCAGATCTGGGGGTAATAGAGGAATGGGTCACAGCAAATAAGATGGGTTTGAACATAGGTAAATGTAAGGTGGTTGGTTTCTCACGAAGATTAATTAAGGTTGGTAGGACATACACTTTAATGGGGGCTGTTATGGGAAAGTAGGAACGTATAAGTACTTAGGGGTGATGTTGGCAGAGGATTTGGGATGGGGGGATCAGGTGCAAGAAGTTGTTAAGAAGGGAAATAGGGCTCTGGGTTTTGTTATGAGAAATCTAAGAGGGGCCAGCCGGGAGGTTAAAGATCGGGCATATAAGGTAGTGGTTAGACCTGTCCTGGAGTATGGGGCGGCAGCATGGGATCCGTATAAGTTGGGGGAGGTTTTGGAGGTAGAGAAGTCCAACGTAGGGCGGCAAGAAGGGTTACGGGAAAGGTTAGGCGGTGGCGGTGGGAAGAGGATGATAAGGGGAATGTAGAGAGAGTATATGACAGTGTCACTGCAATGTTAGGAGAGTTGGAGTGGGAGTCATTAGAGGGAAGAAGAAGGGAGGTTAGGTTGTGCAATATGTACAGGGCGGCTAGGGGAAGTAGGGGTGGGGGGACATCCGCAATAGGCTACAAGAGGGGCTTTACAGGGGAAGGGGGGATCATTCATGGAAGTTCCAGCGTCAAGTAGTAAGAACGGATCTGGGTCGGTATGGTTTCATGGAAAGGACTGTCAGGGAATGGAATGACTTGCCGGGGGATATTGTAGGTAGTGGGTCTTTAAGGGAATTTAGATCGTTTTTAGGGGGGGACAGTAATTAGGTCTGGGGGGAGTGAGTGGTTGCCACCGGGCGGAAGGGCCCATTTGCAACCGTTAAGAAATGTTATGTTATGTTATGTTATGTTATGTTGAAAGCACCCAGTCTCTAGGGCCAAGGCCTACTTTTTGCCGTCACACTACACACGTAGTAGGCCTAGGTTGTAACAAGCCTAGGCCCAGGTATCTGTACGTAGGCCTAGCCCTACTGTGGTGATGGTTCTTTTCAGTTTTCATAGGATTTCATATGTTTAAAACTCGACTCGAAAACTTCAAGCCTAAAACCAAACTCGACTCGATGTCGAGTATGAAAAAAACTCGAAAAAACTCGACATTTCGAGTACTCGCACACCCCTATTATACATGTTGAATTTTCTTACACATTCAGTCGTGATCACGTCCTTATGCTGGTAAAAGTGGCACTAGTTGTTTTAACGACTTGTGGTTCGATGTTTTCGATCCGAGTACCGGCAATCCAAGTGTGACTCTCTGCTTGTAGTGTATGACCGCGGCGAAGGTTTCGGCTGCAGCTGTTATCGACTCCAGTCCAAGACGGGACAGTTCATTTACCTGAGAACTCACGGCTTTCTGGAGAAAAACGAAGAAACCAACGAAGTTGAGTCCTTCATTTGCATTAACACACTGGTAAGTCAAATCCTGCTACTTAGTTCATTGGCTACGAATCCCTGCTTCCAACACAGAAGGTTGGGTTCCAATCCCACTTCTTGTAGAAGAATTTTAAGTTTTAACTTCTGATATGGACTTAAATCTATCAATTCTTGGAAGCATATAGCACAGGGCTGCCACTGACATTTAAAAAAAATCCTGTTGGAGGACATTAAAAATCCGCAAAAATCCGTGAAAAGTCTAAAAACGTTAATTTCATTGATCAAACTATGAAAATGGCTAAATGTTATGTTTATATTTGTTACCATCATAACCTAAAAGTTGCTAGGGCCTAGGCCTATGCACAGACGAGAATAAATGAGCCAGAAACGCCCGTGGTTGCTTTAATTAAGATTGCATAAAAATGTAAAATGTTACTTATTTACAGAAAATCTGTTTTAAATCTGACCTGGTTAAAAAATTCTTAGGCCTAGGCCTAGCCCCTAGCCGCCTAGGCTAGGCCCTAGGAATGTTGCATCACAATTTTGACCTAGGCCCATGTGTTGTGTTTATTAATAACATTGCAGTCTTGCAGAACTTGTTAATAACATTTTAATCATATACCAATTCTATTTTTCACGTTTATGATCACATAATCCAAACTTTATAAACAAAAACGAACGACAACAATTTTGTCGGCTCCAATCTTCATTGTTTGTTCATGGCTCCTCCCACTCCCAAAAGCAAGCAGAAGCAGTTCCTACAATGTCTAGGAGTCTAGGACTTGGCTCCGCCCCCTATCGAAAGTCGAATCGATTATCGCCCCGCCTTCAATGTTTACAATCGAAATTAGCCCGCGCAGATTCAAATATACGAAAATAAGCATAGAAAACGTAATTAAGGAAATATCCGTAAATAAGACTAAAAATCCGTTTATCCGTTTTGCACCCTAAATATCCGTAAAACGGATAAAATCTGTTAAAACGGCAGCCCTGATATAGCACATTAATTTTTTTAATTGTTTCGAATTTGCCTTGATGATATTGTTTTGTATTGTTACCCACAAGTGGATTGTGCCCAACCTTAGTCGCTATGTCCAATTTCAAATATTGATCTTTGGTTAGTCCCTGTTTGCTCGTTGTTGGTGTCTGTGCTCGATCCTCTTTAAATTTAAGTCCCTCTCTGAAAATCAGTTATTGGACTGGGATACTGCATAGTCTCAAAATATGAATTATCTTTTCTGTATGTAGCAATTTGGAAAACCATTAATTTTAGTTTATTTTTGTTAACAAATATGTATACGTATCTCTTTTCTTAGGTGCGAGAAGAAGATGGCAAAAGACTTATCCAGGAGATGAAGACGCGTTATTCAGCAAACATTGACTCGGCTCGGCAAACCAGCGCAATCATGGAAAGTGAGGTAAGTAGTGCAGGGTTGCCAATGAAAATATTTACAAATCCTTGAGGAAAAGGTGAAATATCCATTGCGCTTCGGACTTTGCGCCATAGGGGTGTTGTAAATATCGAAGTGGCCTAATTTATTATGGAATTTAATGATTAATGTCTTGACTGGAAATATTTTATAATGTTCTGCAGAACGAGCAGTTAATAGGGTATAACAAATAATAAAATAATCAGATCGATCGATATATCGGATATCAAATGACAACTTTGTGTATCTATCTACCTACAAATATGTTTCGTAGAGCTACCATTACACCATGGAGCTAGATGAAGAAGGAGGTCTAGCTCAAATGGAACAGCATGTCCATGATCGTGTACTTCCAGTTTGTGACTGTTCGGCCATTTTATTGTTATGAACAAGGCCTAGGCCAGGTTACCACAGCATTCATGCGTAAGTTGAAAGTAAACAATTAAAATGGCTGACAATTTGAAGTGCTAACTTGTACACCGCCGACTACAACAACGGTACTATTTATAACTCCATGATTGCACCACATTAGTCATTTGAAGCTGTAATGCAGGGAACCAGGGATGAAGTATGGTACCATATGGGGTACCTATCACATTCGCATCTCAATTTTTGATGCAAAGCGAGTGCGATGCAATGCCAATAAAATACTAAAAAATGTGGTGTTTTTGCTACCATTAAATTTGTTTTTATAATTACTAGGTACTTTGTAGGCCCTACTGTGTAAGTCTACAATCAGTAGGTTTATGGAATTTTTATACATGGTAAGAAATGCATTTGGAGTTCACATAGGCATTCACACCATGGGAAATCAATAAAATATTGTATTTATTCAGTTAAAAATCCATATAAAAACTCTGCAATACAAATTTTGCCAATTACGATGAATTGTTTGATTTAAATGCTAATGTTGATATTTGTTGTGTGAAATATAAATCTATTCCCTGCTTCAAATTGTAGGTCTTCTAATACTTACCTAGTTGGAGTCCTTTTCAATTCGTTCTTATGTTGTTGTTTTTTCGCCAGGTGAAACTGCAAGAAGCCATCTCCCAACTGATCCCGGCGACAGTCGACCCGCCTAACATACACAGCCCATTCCCCGACTCACAGTACATGAAGGCTGTGCTTACCGGAAAGTCCCTCCCCCCTCCCTCGGTGCACACTGCGCAGGCAGGCCTGGGCTCCCCCAAGTCTGTCGCGCGCCTCACGGAGCTGGGTTCCCCCGGTCCGAGCGGCGGACACAGCCCCGGTCGCACCGCCGGTTCTCCCAACCTGGAGCGACCCAGCGTCATAACCTCGAGCCTCCGTCGCCGGCGACACGACTCGGAAACTCTCGCGTCGGTGAAGCGAAGGAGATCGCCGCATCACGAGGAACTGGTGATCCAGGTTCCACCGCAGATGTCTCCCGAGGAGCTGACCCACGCCATACTCACCCGCAGTCAGAGCTCGCCGTACAGTCCCCCCGTCAAGACGAGACGATACACCCACTCGTCGGACCTCTCCCTGACCACCTCCCTCCCCCTCAGCTTCCTGTCGGAAGAACACAAGCCCGACCCCGCATCCGTCATCCTAAGTCCCGGTCAACCCCCCTACAGAAGTCCCGCCAACCCTTACAACAACGGGAGCTTCCTCAGCCCTGGCCAGGCGACCTACACACAGTCCACAGACGCCCTCGTAAGCCCCGATCACAGTCTAGCGAGTCCGCGCGACACAAGTACAAACCGAGAAGCCCCGTATTCCAAGAGGCAAGCGTTAGAGGGGCCCAATCAGGGATCGGGTCCCAGCTTTCGGAGGGAGGCCCTGTTAGTTCCGGGGACGGCAGATGAGGGCCTGTATTCCCCGGACGTCGGCAGTATTGACCACAGCAAGTACTTCATCGAGAACATGCTCAATCAGCCTGACCTTATCATGGCGGAGATGGATCAAGTGCAAGGTAGGTTGGTTGAGGTGCTAGTTGACTGTCAGTGTCTCGAGATCTTGCTCCTATTTGGAGAAAACCAATTTATTGGCTGCTGACCAACCATTGTTGGGTGACCACAAGGATGCAGCTTAATAAATAAACAAAATACTGTACATTTAAAAAATTATGAACTAATTGCAGTTCTTCTTCACTGCTTGTCCAAGGTGTAGGGGATGGCTACATATCACTATCTATATTACACTTGGAAGAAGAATGAATTATATAGTATTAATATAGCTAGTAGTAATAGATGACCTTACTATAACAAACAATTCTGAAAGATTTGGCCATTTTTTTGCAAACCCATTTATTTATACAAGAAGTAAATCAAGTGCTAGGTAAGTAGATAGTAAAGGTGGTCGGGTGACGTGATTCCTCGTGATTGTGCGTGAACGTGAATGCTTTGAATAGGTACCGTGAATTTGCGTGATAATATAACAGTCACGCATGTATCGTAACACGCGTGACACTAAATGCTCTAGCACGGAACGAGCCCATCTCATCCGCGAGACCAGACCACCCTCATCCAGTCCTCCTACTCTTAGCTTGCCTCGAGCCGCACTCTGCCCTAAAATTTAGCCATGAATACCTACGTGGACGAGAGAGTAATAAATCAACAATTTATTGAATTTATTGTCTGCCAATCATCTGACATCTGATAATGCGAACATGACCAGGTTGGTGGCGATCGGATTAGAAGGGTGCATACTAAATGCACCTCAAAATACCAACAAATAACAATTGAGTAATCTTGAGTGCGCGTGATTGCTTGATAACGCTAGTTGTCGTGCGTGAAATAAATAAAAATTATGTTAATCGTGCGTGGCTGTGCGTGAACAGAAAATGAGTTTACGGGACGTGAGTGAAAAATTGATAATGCGACCACCTGTAGTAAATACATCTAGCTGTATCAAATACAGCGCATTCTTGTCATAAATGTCCAGGGATTCTTCTGATGTATTTTTAATCATGTGGGGAAAACGTTTTATGGGTAGGGTAGCCTAGCCTAACCAACTTCAGACGAAAAATCATAATAAGATCGATCAAATTAAGCGGCAAAGCAACTTTCATAGCCAAACCTGAAGACAACACATCAAAATCAACATTAATAATGGTTTCTTATGATCTTAAGCTGTTAAAAAAACACGCGTCTTGGTTAGGTCGCCCTAGCCCTAGGCCTAGACCTAGGTAGGCTTACGGGATAGGCCTACTACACTTGGACCGTCAATATCACCATCACTTCCCGATGAAAAATCATTACAAGATCGATGAAATCATAGAGAAATAACAATGAAATAAAGCGGCAATGTCACTTTCATAGCCAAACCTGAAGACAAAATCGACATTATTACCGGAGCCTAGGGCTAGGCCTAGGCCTAGCTCGGACTGCTTACATTTGGACCGTTACTTTCCGATGAAAACTCATTAGTAGATCGATAAAATTACGCGTCGATGTCATAATAAAAATTACGCGTCGATGTCATAATAATCTTTTTCGCCTGAAGAAAATCCACCAGCATCAACAATACATAACTATTTCTTGCTATCTCAAGTGTCCAGAATATTTACGCGTCAAGAAAAATCCGCCATTTTAAGATTTTGCGAGTTGCATATGCACTGCTCACAGCGCTAATTCGACTTTCGATTATCAAGCGGCGACCGCGGTAGACTTGTATCGATCGGTCGATGCTGTAGGCGGTGCTCCGGAAGGCGTGGCTTTCCGTAAGCGGGAATTTCCACGGTTCGGTTCGAGGTTCGACTTTCAAATTCATTTTCGAACCGACCCGGATTTAAGGTTCGGTTCGGTTCGTCTTTTCGAACGGTTCCCACAACCCTACGGGCCAAATCCTTATAATGCCTAAATGTACCAATTTCGATGTGATATTATTGATATATTATACACGTAATTGTTGTTAAAAAAAATTGAAAATGTAATTTTTTTAAAGAGTAGGCCTATTTTTAATGATTTGAGGCCAAAGAGGGTTGATAAGGTATCACCATGAATGCATTTTTTTTAACGATTTTTACAATGTCACAACCGCGTTTTATGACCCGGCACATCCACCATATGCACCAGCCAGGTTAATTTAATTTGGACTACCTACCCGGCACCTCCACCAAAATTCCGAAATTTTGCATTTTTTGTGTAAATTTGTATATGTATACATAAAAATATTTCCACTTATCAATATTGCATTGAAATACAGATTTTTTGACCAGCCCCAGTTAAAAACGGCGTTAAAAAAAAACTAAAAAAAATGCGTTTTTTTTTTTTTTAAATCCGTAAATTGTATTAAAAATCCGTCGATCCGTTTTGCACCCTCAAAATCCGTTAAAACAGATAAAACCTCGTAAAAAACGGCAACCCTGGTGTAGTACTAAATTTTGTTTTTTTCCCATTCGTAGGCCTTGCCCTACATATCTGTTTTCACGTCTAACTCCACATTTTGTGATAGGCCTCTCCTGTTTGTCTCTGCCCGGCCACCGGTCACACATAAAAACATTTTGTCACAGGCCTCTCCTGTTTGTCTCTGCCCGGCCACCGGTCACACATAAAAAACATTTTGTCACAGGCCTCTCCGTTTGTCTCTGCCCGCCACCGTCACAATAAAAACATTTTGTCACATGCTCTCCTGTTTGTCTCTGCCCGGCCACCGGTCACACATAAAAACATTTTGTGATAGGCCTCTCCTGTTTGTCTCTGGCCGGCCACCGGTCACACATAACATTATTGACGTGCAGTTCCTGGTTTTGGTTTTGGTTTTGCTTCCGGATAGTTACTAAAATACAAATGCAGCAATCGCAAGCTTTGAACAGAAGTTGAATATATTTGTAAACACTTGACTTTTTTTTAAATTATTTTTTAAATTAATTTATTATTTATAAAGCTTCGACTAAAAATACGACTGTTCACGGCAGAAGTAGGGTTAAATCAGTCATAACGAATTGTAGTTAACGTCGTATTTCGATTGCGCTGCAACTGCAAAACAATATTACGATGCATATTAGGCATACTAATTACCTCAAATAATACCAAAAGTGAGAAACTAAAGGCTCTTAGCCCAATTATATTACAAAATAGTGTAACTTTAGTATGTAGTGAAACATAATCGATCACGTCAGTCTGAAGGTCGTGTGACGTGTTTTATGTCGATAGTTGAACACTGGTCGTCAAACTCGTGAGAAACGATCAACATAGCGGTGTCAACACAAGTAAAGCCTCTTAGAGTTATGCACAGTCTGTAGTACGCACAAGTGTGGAACTTGCAGCGAGTGTAGCGGCATCGGTCGGCCGGAAATCTGGAGGCAGCGCCTTCTACTGGCGAGAAGTCGTGACTTACGGGCGCGATTCAAATTACCCGGAACCGAACCAAAGTCGGTTCCAAATTGACGACTGGTGATGGGCGGAGCGCTAAGTCACGTGACGAGAAGGTGGGATAAATCCTCATTTCGCAAGTTGAAGCCTGCTAAACGGCGCAACACTTATCACGCTCTAACTTTGTTTCCATTCGACATTTGGACAAAACCTTTAGAATAGTATGTAGCAAACATATCATTTCTTCTCATAGTGATTATCTCGAATTTTTAGACACATCCGTAAATTCGGTATATCGATGTACGTATTTAACATGAAAAAAATATCAAAGATTATAACTTTTCTCATCTTCAATTGACAAAAAACTACAGTTCGGATTTCGACATGATATCTTTTTAAATATGCATCAGACTATTTAACAAAGAAATAAATCATTTTTCTAGATAGAAAGTGCACTGAACGAAAATTTACAGCATAGAGTAATATGCAGAGTGTAGTTTTCATGGCTCACCCGCACGTCAAAAGTGCGTATTTGTTATGAAAACAAACACCTTTCATATAAGTCTATGCTGTGAATTTTCGTTCAGTGCACTTTCTATCTAGAAAGTTAATTTATTTCTTGTCTTAAGAGTCAGATGCATACTTTGAATGAGGTCTTGTTGAAATCCGATTGAAAGTTATTTGTCAAATAGAAGTTGACAAAACTTATAATTTTTAATATTTTTTCCACGTATAATACGTACATTGATATAACAAATTTACGGCTGTGTCTAAAAATTCGAGATCATCACTTTTAGAAGGAATTATATGTGTACTACGTATTATTCCAAAGGATTTTTCCAAACTATGAATAGAATAAAAGTTAGAGCGTGATAAGTGTTGCGCCGTTCAGCAGGCGTCATCTTGCTGAATGAGGATATATCCCACATCATTCCGCCACGTTGCTTCGTGACGTCAGGGGGCGGGTAAATCACTAGTCGTCAATTGTCATGCTTTGGTTTAGTACTAAATACCCGAACCGAAACAAAATTTCAGATATCCGCACACCCCTACATAAAATATCACAATGCTATAAGAAACTAAAACTAAATTAGCTTTTTATTATGTACTTATTTTTGCATATTGTGTGTAAATCGTAAAACTTTTCGTAGATGCTCAACGCCACACTGGAAGCTAAACTAACACCGCCAGCTAAGCTAATCGGCTTGTGTCTTGTGTTTAGTACCGGCCAGTACGGAGGGCGGTGACTCGGACTCCCCGTTGTACCTGATTGTAGAGCAGTCGCACTCTCAGCTGGAATCTAATCTCCAAGTGCAGCAGATGCAGATCACGTCTATAAAACAAGATATAAAACAAGTACCTAAACCTCACAGTGATCAAGTATTCAAAAATTTCACTGAGATCGAGGTAAGACACATTATTCACTTTGAAATCTTCTCTTTGTTTTTCTCATGCTTGTTCTTTTTATTTTATACCACGTAGTTTGGAATTTAAATTAATAAAAAGTTTTAAAGAAGTATAGTGGGAGTGACGATATTTTATAAGGTACGGATCACGAAGATTTGGAAAGAACTGGGATTAGAGTTTGAGCTATAAGATGGGAGAGAGGGGCTGTAGTAGTTCGGGCACGATGAGGAGGAAGGACGGAATTCCGAGGATACAGTTTGAACAGGGTGCAGGGGATAAGAATAGAGAACGAGGGAGTCCCATGCAGACTGAGGTGGGAAGAGGTAATAGACATAGTGTACGTGGAAAGAAAAAAACACAGCTTGGGAAAGAGTTCAACAGGAAAAATGGTGTGAAGAGAGGAAAACATGGCAAGAAGACCAGAAGAAGAAGAATGAAAAAATATGGGTGAAGCGTCGGGCATGGCTAGCCGACTTCGATAGTCCCGTAGCCCCAAGAGTTGGTGGGATCTTTCCATCCCCTACCCGACCGCATGGTTAAATTAAGGGTTGAATTATATTATTATATAAATGTAATGTACATTACCACTAATATTATAATATAATAGCTGTTGACGTTGTGCCTGTTGATGAGCCTAAGCTAATTTTAGGTTACCTTTACCTAGCCTAAACCTGTTGCAGGTTTTTAAAATTGATTTTCTATTTTTTTCTGTAGACATATTTTGACAGTTATGATTTCTGTTGGGTTGAAAAATCAGGTTCTATAGCCATTTCCAAATCTTTGCAGTAAAAATGTAAACAAAACAAATGTTGACTTCAATGTTGAGTCCTAATCTGGTTTACGTTTTCAGGATGAGCACAAACAGAATCAGCATCTGCTCCACATCCTGAAGCAGGACATCTCAAGGACGTGCACTTGAGAGTAGACATGAAGGTACAGGAGTCCCGGCACTCTCGCCAACTGTTTGCATGCGTCTAGAAAGAAAGAGTGCAACAATAACACATATGCAATCAGTTAATTGACCGTAGACGTTACGGTTTCAAAGACTAGGCAACAACGACTGATTATACAATTCCCGTGGTAGTGGGAAAATACGAGTTAAAACCTAGGCCTACCGGAGGTTTATATATTTATAATATTGTAGAATTATTTGTACATAATATACACATACATTTATGGTATCATATTTGCTGATACTGCTAGACATAGCATTGGTCTTTCTTAAGTTCATCTTGAGTTCAAGAAGACAAGGCTAATTTTTGTTTCTACCCACCACCAAGTACATCCCCTTTTCTGCTGTGTTTCTTGTTCTCAAAATACTGTAAAAATGGTATATATTATATGTATATATATTTTTGTAAAAGTAATGAGTTCTAGAATAATTTTAGTGGTTCGAAATGTGTATATGTATATTAAAAAAACGTTTTGCATGAATTTCATAATGGTATGCAAATTTCTTGGGAAGCTTTTAATAATGGGGTTACCATTCAACCAGTTTAATAATTTGGTAAATACTGCAAGTGGTTATTTTATCTGTACTTTGCTGGATCTGTATATGTTTGTGACATATATTTCAAAGTATACATTATTGATTGAATGTAGTTGGGCAATATAACAAAGCTGAATATGTAATTACGTTCATATTACTGAGCAGATTATGGCGAATATTTGCGTCACAGGAGTATGCGGGAACAAAAGTCTAGAGACAGTGCCGGTTATGACTATAATGTTGCCGCGTTTCTATTGTATCCTTAACACTGTTTCTCTAACGTTTCTTGTGCTCAAGTGGTTCATTAAAATAATAATATTTAGTTGTACTTATTAATATTTATCAACGTTTTACAAATAGGCAATGTAGGTATATTAACAATTAACATATTATATTTTAATATAAATATTAAATAATGGTGAAAATCAGACTACCGGCATTATTCACAACAACACACTTTACACGTTTCATTATTTGGCTAAGTTCAATGTTGATCAATACAAAAATACAATGATATTGTAGTAAATACTAAATATAACCAAATTCCTAGCTAATATTACAATAGTATCTCATTTCTCAACATTTCATTACAAAAGCTAACGATAATACGTAGTGGAATATACGTACAAGGGACTAAGTTTGCGACACAATTCTGGGAAGTGCATGTTGTGAACTTTCCACAAAACAAAAATACATTGATATACAGTTTAAAAAATATATATATATATATATGTAGATCCTTTTGACTTTGTGGATATGGAGTTATGGATAAGTATTCACGTTAAAAGTGCTGTTTTACCTGTCACGTAAGTAGTAAAAGTATACAGCAATCTGTATAAACATGCTTAATATGGCTGGGAGATAACTGTTATATCGCCTTAATTTCTACAAATCTATGTTTCTACATGTGCTCACTGCTTGCCCCCAAGTCATCAAAATTACTGTTACATACCTAGCACCTAATATCTTTATTCTTTTGTGGTAGGCAATGACTAGACAAAATTATCTCCTTGTTTGAACTTGATTCAGCTTGAATGTTGAATTTAGGTTCTTAATGTTATACAGTACATAATTAGTAATTTCCTAATTAGTACCAAGATTTGGTGATTTGCCAGCCAAGTTAAGCACTTTGAAACGTGTTCCATCCCCAAAGCCCTGGTATCGAGGGCTATTTCTTTAAAACTCGATCTGACGGTCACGCGTACTGTGTGCCTTAGTCCATGTTCTTTTGGACCCTACAAAATTGTTTCTAGTTGCTACTCAATCAAAAGAAGCACAAAATATGGTCTGAAAATTAATAAATATAATCAATCACTCCAAATAAGTGCCATATATACCATTCTTGCAGAGTGATTTTGTCTTAGTGGATAAAACAGAACACTTAAAAATAAAAAAAATATATATGATATAATATATTGAAATTCTTATGGCTTAAATGCAACTATGAACTATGTTATTATTTTACCACTTGAGCACTTCTAGATGAAATGTTATGTTACAGAAATTCACTTCTTTTTTTGCTTCTCTGCCTTAAAAAAAAATGTATACCATTTACATTCTGTTCTGATTATAGAATTTCAAAGAAATTAATCAAAATTTAGGCTGTTGAAACAACTTCTTGGGTTGTGTGGTGGGTGATTGAACCTAAATGTAGGCATGACCCCAATGTCTTAGTTGTATTGTCATTTGCCAGCACTATTCTGTTACTACAATTACCTGCGTGGTGACAAAAGGTTGATGTTTTCAAGTAGCACTGTATCGGGATGGTCAATAACAATAAGTTCACTCGATAAGAGTGATGACATCGGGTCCAAAAGTTCAAACCGGTTCCTCCATGCAGGAACCAGTTTTTAAAGGTCAATTTTTGTTCACTGTATCAGTCTTACGTGCGTGTTTTTTGGAAAGACTGTACGGCTGGGAGTGAGCTGGCTTCAGCGCCGGCACTTTGATATGTACGACTGTCGACAGTCAAGTTTTTTTGTTTATTTGGATTAAGGTCGCGTCAACCGTTAGGTCATAATGTGCCACTCTAGCCTAGGGGATATGGGGAGAAGGGGCCCATGCTGGTCAGAACCAGCCACAGGAAAGGGGGGTTCTCGCGTCGTGGTCGTCATTGTCTTTGTCATTGTCGTCAAGGAGGTCGTCAAGGGAAAGGGAAAGTGTCCCCGACGACGATTGCCAGAACTCTCTTCTAGTTTCGGGGAGTAATATACTCCGCTCTTACTAGCTGATGTTTGTGAGGTGGACTTTTTCGCTTGAATCGCCTTTTATGATTGGGCAGAGCTCTGGGCCAATTCTACCCCGGGCCCAGACGGTTAAGTGTCATGTAGCAGCCTCGCGCGTCAAGACTGTTCAACTGCTTGATAATCAGCTAGCGAGGAAGGATAGGTCATCACAGGCTCCGTGGAAATAGACCGCACAAGAAACGGTGCGTAGAATTACTATTTTTGCAAGAAAACGGCGGGAAAACGTGTCCGCGAAGTTCACTGTTGTATAGTAGAACTTTGGAGGGGGTCCCCTTCTTCTTCTTTCTTCAGAAAAATGAAACCGGGTTGAAAAGTTGCAACCGGGGTCGAGGGGGGGGTTGGAACCGGGTCCCCGATGTCATCACTGCTCAATATCAAGAGGGTAAAATCCAAATTTTGTTAATTGCATAAAAACATACATTTTGGAAATTGATCATTTCTATTGTGCAGCCAAAAGAGAGTACAGTACTTTCTTTGATTTAAGGGCATAGGGGGTAAACTGTTGGGTCAAAAAACACAGCTGTAACCTGGTGAGATTGGAAGACAGGTCTGTGCTGTACGGAACCAGCTACAGGAGAATTAAGAGGAGTGCCTCTAGCTTCGGGGAGAATAAAGTCTTCCTGCTAACAGGTCAAATCTGGAGAGGGTGGTTGGATGGAGATGATGACCTGATTGCCTGTTCTCTAGCCTTTTATAATTAGCAACGGCATGCTCGGGGTTAAATTCTATTCCGGGCCCAGTCAGGGCGGTACAGTACTTAAGTATTTAAAAACTTAACTATATTTTGGTTTTCAAATTTGCACGTAAGGCCTAGTTAAAATGAGAAAACTTATTGACGTCGAGTTGTATTGATTTCGTAAATAATCCCAAAATATTGTTATTTGTGCGTATCCCTATTACTGTACTACAATTTGAAAATTTCTCGACTCTGTCATTACTGTAATGAATTTGTTGAATGTTGCGCATTGGAAACATTAATGTACCTATCATTGCTGCTGAATTTATTACGTAGGCCTATGTACAATGTTAATTTTAAAATGTAATCATGCCTCATGGTTTTATTGATTTTGTCAAAATCAACTTATTTGACTGGTACTGACTACCTACCTCATACAATTTTATTAATTGTTTAAACTACAAAATGTTGGGAATTTTGGTCAAAGTATTCCTAAATGTAATTACCGTACTGTCTATTAGAATTATTTTCCACTGAGTAATGAATTTAACCATCCTTATTTGTCTACCTACAGCAGAGATAATGAGTTATGTATCACTATCAGTTATCCCTTTGATAAGTTCAGGTAGTGTTGTATTAGACCACCTCATGTTAGCTCAAGGTACAAGTTCTATACGTTATGCGGCGTATTCTTTATATCCATGAGACGTTGCCGTAGACCTCCTTGATAGTGCATAGTGGCCATATTCCCATACGTGAAGGAATTGTTGTTGATAGAAAATGACGTTCGTGAATGTAATGAATACACATCATTTTTTTTTAATAAGTTTCTTTCGCATTTTACTTTAAAAAAAACATTAATTAATGTTGGCTTGACTATCTGTGAAGTTTTGTTCAATGATCCCTCGAAAGTCTAAACAGAACCTGAGACAGTACATACTACTTATGTACCTATACTGTATATATGAGATCCGTGCAAAGTTTATTTTCAGTAGGGAACATCCACCAAGTCCAAATATTGACTTGGGTATATAGAATGAATAGAAAACCACTTCCATTGCCACAATGTAAACCAATCCAAAGTAGTACACCATTTCAATTTTATTGAGGTACAAAGTTGTTGTTTATTATATCCTGCGATTATTATTTCAAACGGCATGTGACGTCACTATCCAGGTCATCGCCAATGAATTAAACCTATCTACTAGGTTCTTTTATCTAAGTTCTTTGGTCGCCTCATGGTTTATGCATAGGCTTATAATAGTAACCGCCTTGTAAATCCATGGTGTATGAATGAAATTTACAACCGCCTGCTAGATAACACATCTAAATTTACTGCATGGTCGCTAAACAGCTTGTGTTACTCTTGACAACAATTGTTGTCACTTTCTTTTGTTTTATGATTATTTGTTATGTTACGTAATTGGTTGATTGGCCATACCAGATTATGACTTATGCGCCCGTTTTTCCTGCCAAAATCTTTGGTGTAACTTTCAGCTAACTTGTATGAATGAAAATAATATTATCTAAATAAAAACAGAAATCGATTGACGCACTCAGAAACAAGTCCTTATTGTAGTAGAGTGATAAAATCAAGTCACGTATATTCCCTATTGACATTGTTTAATTACTGGCTGAAAGATGTGACCACTGGTATAGTCGTCTCTTGATGAAATTCTCTTATTTTCTAGTTTCAGTTCAAGTCACTAGTACTTTCAACAACCTCTATACTACTTATTTAACATATACAAGGATGGGCAGTAGAGAATTCTTTGCTTGTCCATTTTTGAGCCTATTATTGCAAAAACATTTGCTCATCCAGTAGGCTTTGAGCTACTATTGGATGCAAGGAGGTAGTTTCTAGCAAACAAATGCAACTACTAATTAATGTACGTATTATACTTTGCACAAAAACAACATCCTTGCCAATCTACTATAAGTACAACCAAAATCCATTACCTGGTGATGATGAGTTGTACGGTAATTTACTCCAGGAATCTAGATTTCAACCAGATTTATATGGTTAAGTTTAGTTTATACGTTCATAGAGAAATCTTAAAACTTGAAATCTAAAGATTTACTTGTAATACCATCCTACCTGATTAGGCCAACTCGTGGACACATCTTACATCCCATCTACCGTATTCATACAAGCTGGTACTTATATAACACTACCTGATGTTTTACAACTAGAATTCCTTTATAATATGTTTTGAAATTGTATAATGAATGATTATAGCATTTTGAAGTTATTACACATGCAAACCCATTGTGTAATGTATCAAATGTAAATCCAATTGGCTAATATTCTTGAACGCATTATTATACAGGAAAACTTATTCGAGCAAACTTCTTAAAATGATTCTATTACTACATAACATATACTATAATATGTTTCTAGTTTCAAGGGTGGTAATGCTATGGTGGCCCTAAAAGTAAAGTTTTGCATCAGTTTTGTTTGCATACCTGATTATTTGAAAGTAATATCTGACTGTACAACAAAGCTATTGCTATTGGTTACTATTACATCAATTGTTAAGGGTTTTATTTCATCCTACCTTGTATTAAACTAGTAAAATTGTAATAGCTATAACCTATAAGAAACACGATTGCTGCGTTAAAGGTAATTTGTACAAAATATAAACAGTCATGTATGCTGTTAATTAACTGCAACAAGTCTAAAGGAATGTGCATTTTGGATTGATAATCGACGACAAATTGTGTTGTCTTTACAAGATGTTGACTGAACTCGGGGTGAAAGCCCCCGTTAGCTATGAAAGACAATGCTATTGGACACTAGCTAGAAATCTTGCAAACACTTCTTTACATGTATGTATGTATACCGTATTGACCTGATTATAGTAGAGCTTTGAATTTACCCAATACAAGTATTAGTACATTTTTTATAAAAAAGAATTTCATAGAATTTTGATTTGATTGCACTTGATTTCTTGTTATTGCACAGGCATTAATTGAGAGTCGAGACTGAATGACGAGTGGCGGAGGAATGATGATATTATCGGATCAATCATCTTAAAGTTTGTCACCAAACATAATTGATTCATTTATTTGGTCTACTTAAATTATCATCATAGTTTGAACTTTGAAGGTACGCTGTTATATTTTTTCTTCGAAACTACTACCATACTCTGCTGATTAGGGAGCACTCAAATGTATCCACCCTACCACCGGAAAGGTACATTCTGGATAGACAAAGCCGTCAGTTGAGTAACCAGTCAATTCTGTTAGGGTATGAGAATGACACAAGAATAGTGTGGCTGATATTGACCACAAAACTGCTAGCAGCAGGGCAGACTACGTATATAGTTGTAGGCCTATACAGTAAAATACTTTGAAATTGTTGTTTCCACTTCTGCATTAAATTAAGTCTTTAACCAACTGCACTAGACTGCCTTTAGTAATAATGAACATTGCACATGGAAGGGATATCGGTAATTTATTTGTGGCCTGCAAAGTACTAGTATCACAATAGTCTAGGACTTCACCAAATATTATATAATCTTTTGAAGGCAGTTTCAGTGAGATATTGTCCGAGTAGTAGGCCTCCTGGCCGAGTATTAAACAGTATAATCTTTTGAAGGCAGTTTCAGTGAGATATTGTCCGAGTAGTAAACAGTAAACGCACAAATTAAAAATTATTGTTAAATGCCCAATCAGTGCCATGAGTTAGAACTGTGCATGTATCCCATTTCATTTAGTTGCGTCCATAATATTCATTTTTCTAGTTTCCACCAACTAATCCTATCGGTGGGCATTGTCATATTATTTCATATCCGCCTTTAACTTCTTGAAACAAAATGTCAAATATTGGGCATCACCCTGTAGTGTTAACGAAAGGTCCCCATGTTTTTCGACAAAATGTCGTGACTCGTTACGAGTAGTAAGCTGATGCTGTGCCTTCTTTAGAAAGTGTATGATATTGATCGATATGCAACGTACAAAATTTCGAGCAATTGCTGAAGTGGGTTACTTTATTACATTTTACCACAACTGCTCAAACATGCTAATTGCTAATACACTTATAATACAAGTGCAGTTTTAACTTTTAATAGAATTCTGTCATAAGTAGCACTGTGGCTGTGTATTCGGGTCAATACGGTACACTGTGGAACACTTAGTTTTTGTGGCTGATTACATGAAAGAACAATACACCTGACATGATACTAGGAGGCAATGTCCTCAAACAATAGAATTCTTGTGGCGAGGAGAATGTTAGTGCATTGAGCTGGATGGGGAGGAGGTCTACAGCACATCCACGATTGTGTACTTCGGGTTTGTGCCTGTTCGGCCATTTTGATTGTTATGAACAAGCTAGGCCACTACCATCAGGTTAATCTTGGCTACCATGAACTGTGGTAGGTCCTAGGTTACCTTGGTTACCATGCAAAATGAATGAAAGTAAACAATCAAAATGTCTGCCAATCTGAAGTGCTAACTTGTAAACCGCCGACCACAGAGTTACAACGGTACTATTTATAACTTCATGTTGAGTGGAAGATTGAGCATATCTGTTGTTCATGCTGCCTTGTTATCAATGTATGTACTTGGGTTTGCTAGTAGGCATTACGTTTAAATACCATTTGTGCTGTAGAAGTCAAATACTATAATGAAATGGTATCCTAAAGCAGTAATCTGGTGTACTAGCACAGAAAGTTTCTTAATAACACCTGATTGTCTATGTAAGGGTTGCTTTTCAATATGGAACTCTAGATCAACATTGCCTGACGTTGGCTTTAAATCTTCCCTAATCCCTACTACAATGTCTTATCAATAGTAAATAAATATTAGTACATGCATATTATTATCTTTGGGTTAAGAATGTATATTCAAAGGCATCATACAAAATACCCCTACCTATGTTTGATAAATGTGATTCATAGGTAAGCTTTTGTAAAAAAAATTGTAAATAATACCTAGTTTTTTTTAAATTTACATCAAATAACGTGTATTTTTAAATTGGCATTTAAACCACATTTTTAAATTGCTTGTGAAAATGATTGGTTACTAAATATTGAATTGCAACCTTGGGTTTATTATCATCATGTAATCATGCCATGGAAGTTAGGTTTTTGCAGTGTAGACCTTAACTACTGAATAATATTTCCAATTAGAATGGAAGACATACTCATTCTGCACACATGTTAGTTGGTAATTCTGGAAGTTAAAATGTGGTTTAATTAATTCTCCATGTGAAAGTATGTTGAATGTATCTAATGTGACATAACAGACTTGTTATTACTGTGGCTCATGTTCAACACTATTCTAATTGAAAAATGTTTTAAATCAAGTAGGGGCCTACATCTCATTTCTGTTAGAATGTCACAATAGTTTGCCATGTGAGTATTGGTGGAAAAATATTGTCATGAATTAACAGCTTACCCATGTAATATAAAGTGTGTTTGCAGCATTTGAAGGTTGAAAATACATAATAACATACATAGGGATCAAAACGGTGAAACGTTTTGTGCCTTTTTTATTTTCTTCAATCTTGAAATGGCTGTCAAAAACTTTAAACATATTATGCTGTTGCCAGCCACATTCTCTCCTAATCAACACTAAATCAGCCTTTAGGCATATTTAAATTAAGTCAATAATTTGCCATTTGTAATTCTTGATTATCCTCGAAACATATAAATGTGTCTATGTAAATTCCAAATACATAACATAAATATGTACTATATATTTATATAGGATTTGGGTTGCCCATGAAGATGAATTAAGATTTAATTTAGAATCAATTGTCAATGTGAATATTTTGCTAACATTTTCTAGAGGCATCTATTTATTGTTGACAATTGATGGTTGATTGTAATCTCTTGTTTTTGGAGACATGGGTGGTAGGTTTAAGTTCGTGCCTTGGTACGTGCGTTTCAACTCGTGCATCGAGTTGCGATGTAACTGCAGCTGTGTGGAGCCTTCTGCCGGCCAAGTCACGATTAGCATAGTTGTAAATATAAGTGATGTTCAACACCAAGTATACTTTAATGAAATTCATATTAAATACAATGTGGACAATTTTTTATCAATGGGCAACTCTATATACATTTAAGCACTTTACTTAAAACGTGTACGTACGAAAACGAACGGTAACCCCACTTTTAATCTTGGTGTACTATAATGCTACTTGTTACTGTTATCGTTCTTTACTTTTGTGTTTTATGAACTTTCATTTTAAGAACTAGTACCTGGATGTATGAAATATGTTATCAGTTGCAAACCATTACAGATTTAAAAGCAACATTATTATAAGTTCCTGCATACAAACTGGCAAATTGAATAATCTCCCACGCTATAAGGGAGGCGTGTGCCGAGCAGTGGAATCGTTCTCCCCCTGAAAGATGTACATTTCTTACATATTTAGCTCAATGGCGACCATAGACTGAATACCTCAAGACTGAATCGTAGCGTGCGTTGCGTATACCACTGTCCCCTCTCCTGGTCCTCCCTCCACTTTACATCATAAGTTACAACATGGTGAATATGATGACTGTAAACTGTTATATTCTAGGATATTATTCAGAGGCCCAGGATTTGCAACTGTTACAATACTATTTGCACGTCTTAATAATGTCTCATTTTTATCAAAATAAAACTCACCAATGTTTTAAGTGGATTTTGTATATGTCATGTTTCTTTTCGGCAGAGTCTCGGCGGATGGCAACGTGTGTTTGGCGACAATGAGAGAAACGAATGTGTAATCGGTCTATATTCTCGCTTGCGGCTATGCGCTATGACATTTGAGTCTTCTTTGCACTTTGCTAATCTTACAGGCAGTGGCGTAACTACAGGGGGGCAATCCCCCCAAATTTGGTCAGAGGAGGGCAAGGGCAACACAATTTTAATTTTGCTTGAGGTATTTATTGAGATATTATATAAATACATATTAAATATTTTTATATTTTTATTGTTCTGCTATTTTTTCATACATCTCTTATATAAGGGTTTTGTCAAAAACTCTGGTTGAAATACTACAATAATTGTTCAATTCAATTGTGTTAGTGAACAAATGGCTAACATCTCGCGAAAACAATTATTTCTGTGTGTGTCTCAAAAGTAGTATCTCTCACCTACACTCAATAATATGAACAGCCATTACTAATTCTATTATTTTATATTATTTGTAATGAAAATCACTTGCGTGAATAAAATCTTCATTTAAAATTTTGATACCTAAAAACAGTAACCCCGAAAATTTGTAGCTTTTCCCGTCTTTTGGTTATTAAAAAGATTATTATTAAGGCTCTTCGTGGGACGATATTTCTTCGTAGATTTTAAGTGTTGTAGCAAAATATTTGCTAGCGTCGACGCCGTTTCTTGTTGTTTGAATGTAATGACTAGGGTAAACAATAAAATAAATAAATTATAAAACATCAAAACAAATCAGATACAATAGCCAAGGTAGATACATACAATATTTAATGTTTAACCTTGGTTTTATAGTAGGCGACAATGACGCTGTTTTAATGACACTTTTTTAATTTCTGTCTAAACTAACATACAATATAAATTTTAAAGCAATCATTCTGGTAAATATTCTTCACAAGTTAAAACACTACTTGGTAGCAGCAGTACTCAACTAAAGGAGATGCTTCTTCCATTTATGATCTTAAAATAACATAACATTCCTTTGGCAATAACATATTTCATGCAATATACATTTTATGCAATACGTAAATATAGCTGACACAATGCAGTCAATAAATAATACGTAATGATATTCAAAGGTTGACGGGAAAACTCATTGGCTAGACAAATCACTACGTCCCATCCGATGACTGTAACTGTGTTGTAATAGCCTAGGTACTGCCAACTTAAATCTCTTAACACTTGCGAGCTTTTGCACGACCTTACTATTCATACTCTCATGCGGCATCAGAGTTGTGTCCCTCCTTCCTGTTAGTTGCAATTTGACGGTGCTGTAAATGGTAGACACTACAAAGTTTAAAGTACCTATATATTATAAACTATCTTCACAAAAGTTTTTTATAATTCTGTGCATTTTGCAATCTTCATTGTTTTCATAACTCGATAACTAAAGAGTTAACAACCAATGTACTTTTCCATTCATTCTGGCAATGATTTTTTTATTACGTACCATTACCCAAATTTAAAATAATCAATTTGATACCCCCTTACTCAAACAAACTACAATGATCTGTGGAACTTCGGTTACTTCAAAGAGCCAAATTTATATTATTACGTATATATTGTGCCGACAATCCGAGAATATAGACCATCGACGACATTGCAGGTTACGTTAGCCGAGATTACCTTTCTATTTCCTAAATACTCCATTTTACAGTACATATTGTATTTGGTTCTTTGTGGCCACACTTTTTATAAAGTTGAGAGTTGTGTGAACATATATAATACTTATGGGCCTACTACTATTGATTAGAGAAATTTTGTAATTATGGTTGTCCATTACATCAATGACTGTCACAAAAAACATTCATATTGTTGAGTGATAAGTCATTGATGAGTGTAGGACTCTGTAAACAATAAATATTTAGTAACTATATAACTAACAGGAATTATTATTTTCTCAAAGAAGAATGTGCAATACCATCATTATTTCTAATCCTTCCTTCCCTTATATTGATTCTGAATCTATGGTGGAGTTGTCTGGTAAAAAAATGCCCTTTCATGAAAAGCTAAACCGCCCCTAGCGAGCTCAAGGGTCACAAAAAATTCTATATAATCGTTGGCGAATGGTAATGCCAACAAATATTGCATGTCAATCATGGGTCGTGTGTGATTTTTATCATATTTTCGATATTAACATGTAAATTACAGAATCAAACTTGCAAAACTTATACGAACCATGGAACGCTGCTTCACCGTACCGACAGTGGTGGCTCAAGCGTAAAGCGGGCGACTCCTTCGGGAAGTCTTGGCAAGGGTAGCAATCCTGACTAGATGTTTCCAAGGTTACGAATTCAAGAGTGAGTCCTCTTAAAACAGCCCTCGGACATCCCTTCTCATTTGTCCTAGCTCCGAGAGTGAGTCCTCTTAAAACAGCCCTCGGACATCCCTTCTCATTTGTCCTAGCTCCGAGAGTGAGTCCTCTTAAAACAGCCCTCGGACATCCCTTCTCATTTGTCCTAGCTCCGATATACCTAGTAAGATGAACTCTGGGCAGGTTTCCAATGATAGTTTTTAACAATAATACAATGCGTTGGACCGCACCATACAAAAGTTGGCGAAAACAATTACTTTTATTTTAAAAGCAACTCAATATGTACCATAACAATAATAATAATAACATAACAATCATAGATGATGACCAAAATTAAAAGCACACTCATACTAAGCATGCAAATCGTCATTTGGGGTTTGACCTTTTGTTTTTTATTTTCATCTTTTGCTGGGAAAATTAATTTCCTACATATGCTTGATACACACAAACGCTCAATAAATCATACAATACGCAAGGTTAATTGTTATAATTGTTATTGGTTATGTTAAATCGTGAATTGTTAAATGTTTTGTTAATTTGTCACTTCTATGTTTGTCACTTTCTATGTTCTATGTTTTATAGGTGCTTGTAGTTGTTTATTCTCACAATTAAATTGTTGTGTAGAGGTTGGCGGACACCTTGTGCTTGGGGCATACTGCCCTTTTCTGCCAACCTTCCTACTAAGCCTAATGTGGGAAAATAACTAATAATAATTTTAAAAAAGGTGTAGGGTTATACCCTCAAACATGCCTTGATAGGCATGTTTGGGGGAGGGATAGGAATGGGGAGATGATTGCTGGGAATAATGTATATTTTCGTAATCTCTCCGCCCCCCCCCCCATTGGCAAACCTGTGCGCACCCGCACGCCTATACCCCTTAGCGATGTCCCTGCATAACAGTGACCACTTTTTTGTAATTCACGTATTTTGACTTTTTACGCACCAAAACTGTGGACAAATATTGAGATCTACTTTGGGTTGCATTATCAAACATGTCATTAACGTCTTTACTCTTGGTAGCCCGAATAATACTATTTAATTCTCGAAAAATTTCAATTCATTAGCGTTTTGGAGAGATTGCTTTAATGAACGTAATCCCCCCCCCCCCCCCCCCAAATAACATCAGGTGAGTGTAGTTGCCGCTAGTCCCGTCTAGCAACTCGGCTGTGGAGGCAGCTACGTCGTAATACCGAGGTCAGGTGACTCTGAGCGAGCGCCGTCCAGTACGCCAGCTCAAGCCCTCGGAGACAGTCGCTCTACAAGTCACTACAGGTAAGAACCAAGAAGACCGACCTGTAACGCATTCTATTCACTTCATTAGTACTACATTGTTTTACATCATTTCTATTGCTTCTTTTCTACTTTGAACTTGATTTTATTTCAATGAATTCAATGTTTTAGCTAGCATTTGCTTCACAGCATAGCCTAGTTAAATTCACAATAATTATTATGGCAATGAGTCATTACTTGGCATGTCACATATAAGCCCAAGGTTCCTTATATTATGTGAAAGGTATTTCAGTGCTTGAATTATTAGGGCTATCAATGTAATAAGTTTATATTTTAATAGTTAATTTTATAAATCCTGATTTAAATTCGATTTGTAAACTGAAATTGGAAACGTTTAGACCAATATTCCATACAACTGTTGCGTGTCCAGTGTATTGTATTCCAGGTCACTCGTGCATGGTTTAGTCAAATGGAGCAACTTCAATAAGCAATAATATATCGTCTTATAAGGTATATTTGCTACGTGTTTGCTTCTACTTTGCAAATGCTAAACCCCGATTTTCTATCGTACATGTTGCATAATTTCACTGTTAAATACGGAACAAGATGCCAGGGTTTGATATATCATGCGTAGCGTCTTAAAACAAAATCAAGTCTAGATTATCCTCAACGCAGCAATCATAGAAACCGTTAGTATACTTTGACTTTCAAATTTATTTTTCCTCTGATAGTGTCTTATCAAAGTCGTTTACCAGTCTAGCCAGTTTCGAGACTGCACACTCGTCTGTGATTCATTGATAGAATGTGCGTAATGTCATGATGGGTGAACTAGCTGTTTTGTGACTTGATCTTAATTTACCGGTGTTTTATCTATGTAGGGCTTTACTTTACGCATCATTTGCCAGGTTCTTGTCGCCTGTCGGTACCTGTTTCGATAAAGTGATCCTTGCATTGTCAGCCGGTCGCATAGAACCCGCGGGCTAGTTAAAGCTTATAACTCCACTGACCACTCGTTATTTTGCAAATAAATATTTTCGCCCATGTAATTCGAAACTCTGATATTATATTTAAGACAAAACGACAAATCAAACATACTGCCCTCATGAATGGAACATTGGGTCATGTCTGTACTTTGATAGAGGCAGGCTACGTGCTAGTATAGTATTATAGTAGCTATTTCTCCTCGAAGCATAATCGTGATTCGTGAGACGTTGAAGAGACACCAAGTAAAAATAATTGTATTGTTTTCCATGTTCCGGTCCACTGTTGCTGGTGCCTGCCACTGGACACGTCATGTCATGTCTGGAAGGGTCGAGATGTCTTCGCTGACGCACTACTAGCGACGCTTTGATGACGAGCTTCTAGCAGGCAAGTTATATAGCCACACTACCCTGCACAATATTATTCAGTGATTCACTAATTGTCTGCTGATATTGAAGGTTTCTTGCAATTACACAACAGATTCTAGGTTAAACTCTTGACTTGTTTAAAAGTAATAGTTTATTGTTACACAAATTATGTGATGATGAATAGTGATTTTTTTTAAGTCTTTCGTAATCTGCGCTAAAGTAGCGGGGCATTTTGCACCTTTGCACTTTTCATAGGAATCTTCTTGTATAGGCCTACATACTTACTAAGATTTTCTTTATTTTACTCACAATAAATTTAGGTTATGATGATATCAACGGAGCATAAAGTTGGCTACGACAACACTAAAAAGATCGTCCAAATCAACAATACTAATAATTTCATATTTGTGTTCCATGTTCCAGTCTACCAAGGGTTGATGTCTGCTATTCAATATGCCACTTCTAGGAGGGGAGGGATCAACGCAAGGATAATTCGTGTCACTGATGGGGCCATTATCATACAATCATCCTCAATGCCCTGTCGATCGACCAGCTGGCAACTTCTAACAGGCAAGTACACGTTTATACAAACCCCCTTTCCCCGCAGTGATAAATACGTTAAAGTTCATCTTGTGATGAGAATTCCCTATTAATTTTATAACTTGGCATTGTAATTTACCACAGTTTGTTGATCATGTAGGTTTCTTGCAAGTACAGATATTCAAGGCAAATAGCTAAGTAACTTTATTAATCTTTCACAGTCAGCTCAAATAGTAATTGTAAAAAGTTGGCCAAGCCCACCTTTAAAATAAAGGCAATATCGTCGCATCATATTATTATAACTCATGGATGTTAAAAGAAAACTAATTTTATTGTTTTCAAGTTCCAGTCCAACCAACTGATGTCTTGCCTGCACTCAACAGTCAGCACGTCCTTGCTGGAGGGGGTCAGGCATAACTTGGGGCCACTACCACACCATCATTCACAATCAGCAACGCCCAGCGGCAATCAGGATCTTGTAGGCAAGTACTCGTGGACGCGTGGACCCCTCACTGACCCACCACTAAAAATAAATATTTAAACATTACTTGTTTTGGGAATTTTCCATTGTTAATGCTTGACGATTTCCAATAAAAAGTTAGTTGATCTTGTAGGTTTCTTGCAAATACAGAGGTTCAAGGTTCGACTCCTGACTAGCTTGAAAATTATAGTTCACTATTAATTAGATGACTAGGAGTGACTGGGAACTTCGAATTGGATGTCCTAATCTGCGCTAGACGCTGGACTCGTATGTACTTTTGAAGGAGTAGAGTACACCATGCTTTAGTCTCCATATAGCTTATCAAAGCATAATAATTGTGAATTTGGTTTGCTACGGCCAGATTAAAATAAAGTCCAGATCGTCTTATCATATCACAATACTGTTATTTATTCATCAATTCAATTCAAAACTAATTGTATTGTTTTCCTTGTTCCAGCCTACCAGTTGATGTCTGCCACTCAATACGTCAGTTCCTGCAGGGGTCAAGGATGCGAGGAGCATTTGGGCCAGTACCACACAACCAGCCGCCCCGACTAATACCTTCTCGAAGGTAAGTTGAATACTCTCGCCCCACACAGCATTTAAATTGATCTTGAGTTGAGAATTCCATTTTTATGTTATTGCTTGATATTTAAAAAAAGTTGTTTGATCTTGCAAGTTTGTTGCAAATACAATGGTTCAAACTCAATTAGGGTTACCATACGTCCAGTTAAAGCCAGACATGTCCTCTTTTTTTTATGTCTGTCCGGGCGGTTTTTTCAAAATAATGCAAAATGTCCGGTTATTTCACCCAATTCCATGCAGAGGCGCATGCGCACCCTTCCGCCCCCTCACTTACCATCCACCGACCGTAAATCGCCGAATACGAGCAGCCGATCATGTCCGAGCGTGTCACAACACGCCAGGCTGTGCAGCAAGCAGTGTACTATCACGTGATTTAGTTACCATTTCCGTACGTTTCGTGCCTTGTGTCCACGTCGTACGGTGTACGTAAGGAAGTGTTTGTAGGCCTAGGCGACTTGTCTTGGTTAAATTGTCATAAAATGTAGTGTTCATTTAAAAAATAACCCCACAATTTAAAAGGCGTCGGCACCACTGTCCTTCCTTGACCCTTGTTCAGATCGCTCTAAACGCTATCCTGACGGTAAAAATGTTGAAAAAAAATTTCGCCTCCGCCGGCTGGGGCTCTGCCCCAGACCCCTTGTAGTCCGCGAATGTCTGTGAACGAAATGTCCTCTTTTTTGCTGAGACACTTATTGTAAGCCTAAACTCAATGTTCTTTTGAAAACTGTAGAAAAAAGTTAATATACAGATTTGTGAATAGGGAGATGCCCTATGAAAAGAGCCTTGATGGTTAATGATATTGATATCCTAGTCCCTTCATAGAATGTTTGCCATTTGGGCTAGTAGATGGAAGAAAGATGCCCTACTAGTACTAGTCTGTTGTTGGGTGACACTGCTTTTTTTTAAAAATATTTTTATACACCTGATAACCCACCAGTTTTGACTTAACAAGTATAGCTGGATCGATTCCTGCCACTGACGATCATACACATTGTTTTCTCTTCTTCTTAGGCAAAGTAATGATCACCTACATTCTACACTAAAGCTCTGGCTTTTTAGTCTAGGGTCAATTCATGCCAACAACAACCTTGAACACAGCTCCAACTTCACAAGTAGCGGGTTCGATTCCTGCCTCTGACAATCTTACACATAATGTTTTCTATTTCTCTTCTTAGACTAATCAATGATTACCTACCTTAAACACAGCTCAGACTTAACAAGTAGCTGGTTAGATTCCCGCCACTGACAATCCTACACTGTAGGGCTATGTTATCTCTTTCTCTTCTTAGACAAATCAATGATCACCTACCCCTACATTGTACACAGCTCAGACTAAACAAGTAGCTGGTTCGATTCCTGCCACTCACAATCCTACAGTTAATTTTGTGTGGCTCGTTGGTCTTGTTGTTAGCCTACCTGCTTCCAATGCAGAAGGTCCAGGGTTTGATTCCCGCTAAAGTCAGAAGTTTTTTAAATTCTGATTTGGACTTAAGCCCATCGGTTCTTGCCTTAGGAATTTGTAAATGGTGACTTTGGAGCCGTCCTAGCAACGAGGCACACAATAAATTTAAAGTGTTCTGAATTGGCCTGGTTGATTCTGGCGTTGATCCATGGGTGTTTGCACTGTCCATACCACTGATTGCTATATTTCCTATTAAAAAATATCGATCTTTGTTTGGTTATTGTTCACTCGTCCATTGTGTCGGGGCCTGCAGGGTTGGCTTGGTCACTTTGGTTTACTGTCCCCCACTGAAAATCAGTTGTGTGACTGAGTGGGTAGACTTTAAATACGGGTTTATTTATTTATTTAAATGTTATCTCTTCCTCTTCTTAGACAAATCAATGATCACCTACATTGAACACAGCTCCAACTTAACAATCAGCGGATTCGATTTCTGCCACTGACAATCCTACACATTATGATTCTCTTTTATTTCTTAGACAAATCCCACGGACCACCGAGCTTAAAACAACATTGCACTTGCCAAACAGAATGTAATTTTAATCGGGATGTTATTCTATTGAGAGCTTTTTTTTTATATATTTCTGATTATTGTTCAGGCATTTAGGCCCTACTATGGATGTAAAATTATTCTTTCAGATTGCTTTTGTTAAGAACTATCAGAACCTAATGTTTCTCAAATTTATGCAAGTTAGGAGAAAGTCCTGCAATCAATATTAAAGACAACCAAACCTGATATTAGTAATTTTCTACTCAAAATAAAAATGTGATTATAGGTCCAATGTAGTTTTATTAGATCTACCAGTACAACTTTTAGGAATGGAATTAATTTAATTGATTCTGCATTTAGAACAGTACTGATTAAAAATTAAAAATTAATGCTTTTGTCATCAGGTTATTATAGTTCCAACAATACTACAACCTTTAATAATTGAATCACTAGATGCAGAAACCCCACAAGTCACTAATTGGGGCATATCGACTTTGGTCCAAAAAATTTGTTCTTTTAGGGTCCCTCTACCTTTCACGTAGAAACACCACAAATCCATATGCTCCAAGGGTATTATGTATGGGTTGGATTGTTGACTTATTTGCAGAAACCACACAAAGTCCTGGACTTGTGGGGTTTCTGTCAGAAGCTGTGGAATCTCAAGAAGGCTGTGGATCAGTCACAGCTGTTGTTTACACACTTGACATAATGGCAGATTACAGCAGATGTTATTAAAGTGAAGCGAAAAAAAGGTGTATTACTAGTTCATCTGCTAGTATTTTTTATTTAGTATTTTTTTTTCTAGTAATTTTTTTCAATTTTTTTAAACAATTTTTTCAAAAATTTCAAATTATATGCAATTTGTGTATGATTATAAAAAACTGGTGTATTGTGCACATATGCAACCATGATGGAATGATACCCAATACATTCCTGCTGAAAAACACTAACTTTGCGGAGTTAGCATTGCCCGATAAAGAGGCTTATGTAGAAGGGCAGGTGCCAATCAATGTTAAAAAAATGCAGGACATAAAAAAACTTACGCAATACATACCTGAGGAGTATATGTACTTCTACAATGATTTGTTTACTTGGTCTACGCTAGACAAAGATTCTGTAGAGAATTGGATGAAGAAGACTAGCCATTAGCTCTACATACCACTATAAAACAATCTTAGCCTACTAAAGTGACATGTTAGAACATGCCAACTGGCATGTGTTGTTGTTGTTCTTTGAATTTAACTTTCTTAATTTAACTTACATTAAAAGACTATGTTTTAAATACAATTTTTTCTATTTTCTTAAAAAAATATACAGTAAAAAGGGCTTAGATTCAGAAACGCCATAAGTCCGTCACATACAATGATTAATTGCTCAACAATTAAAATTTTTTAAAAATGTATATATGTCAAAAAATTATTGCAAAATAGGTCTTCTCAAGATAACTGCTTGTTGAAAGTCATAAAATATAAAACCGTTTGAAGTGGATAGTTTTTTGTGATTATCTCAGAACTATGTATCGAGGACTTGTGGGGTTTCTGAATCTAGTGATTCAATTATAAACCACTTTTTTGATTTTGCATGTCATTTTGTGTTTATTTTATTGAAATTTACCTGCCCATAGGGCAGGTGAAATATTGCTAATATCAGGTAATGTGATGTTTTAACTTTTAATATTGGTGGTAATCCTTTCTCTTATCTAAAACTGCATAACGGGTATGAATGTTATCTTCGGAGTGCTGAGCAAGGGCTTATTCTGTGCTACTTAACGATTTGTTTGTACAATTTCTTATATTGTTATGGTTTGTGTTGCAGGTAACCGGGATGTTCACTTCTTGCTACTTAACTCTTGGAATGTTCTAAATCTTGCTGCTTCACTCAAAGTCTTTCGATGGGATCTCATCACTCTTGAAATCTGCGCTCGCCTCTCCCCAGCGCATCAACCCACGTCATCATCGAACATTAGTCATCGACTACTAGCTGCACATCACTTGAAGATACCTAACGAGCGAGCTACATGTGAAGGTTCTATGCACTAATCTCGAACACTTCTTTTTTCAAGGCCGTGGACATAGGCTACATTTGTCTGTGTACTACCTGTTCAATACATGCAATGTTTAATTCATGCTGTTGTGTTTTACTCTTTGTACTGAGCACCATAACTAATTCCCATGTATTTCTTAGCAATGCAACTATTTAGAGCTGACTTCTGTCTAGTCTATGGACCAACAAAAGTCATCTCCAGCTGACTTATCTAAAAGTTGGCTGGAGATGACTAATGTTGGATAGAATGAGACAAAAATAAGCTCTATAAATGCACTTCCTATTCCATCCATTCTACTTTGGCCATTTAGGACTTGACCTAGTTTATGGAGATAGTCTTTTTTTTCAAGGCCATACCATGCATGAACACAACTGCTTGCACAGCAGTTGACCTAATTTATGGACTTAGTCATTTTTTTGAAGGCCATCAATTGGTCTACTAATACTTACTTAGTAATAAACAATTGCATTGGAAAAATATATAATTTATTTAAAACATCAATATTTATTTATAAACAATGCAAATATTAGTAAAATATAAGAAAATTATACAAATTTAACAAAAAAACAAGCAAAAAAAGAGAAAAATATGCCAAAAAAAACGCTTTTTATACTACCTAAGTCTTTTTTGCACTTCAGAGCTACCATATCTAGCGTCGAAACTTTTCACTTAAACGGAGTGTTCTCCCCAATGCAGAGACAGGACTGATGATGAAATTTGAAAGAGGTCCACTTCCTAAACATTTAATTGTGATCAAACGTACAAGAGTTCGATCACAATTAACATATTCAGAAAATGGCAACCTCTTGTGAGATTCCATATCAGCCCTGTCAGCGCATTGGAAGAACACTCAGTTCAAGTGTAGCTTAAACAGCAAAAGAGCAAAAATTACCAACACCACTATGCAGGCCGATGCAGCCATGAGAACAAAATACACTAGGTCTCCAGGGGTTAAGTGGCCATCATTGCTCCTAGTTTTATTAAGTATTGAAAACCCTCAAGTACTTCTGTGCTTGCAAAATAAATGTTACCCTTTCTCAATGCTTTGGAAATTAAATTGATTATTTATTTACTTCATGTCTATCCCAATCAGTTATGGAAATAAACTAAACTGAGATTGCATTCAAATAAAATAAATTAGTATTTAGAGCTTAACCACTTGTTCACATAACTGACTATCGGCACTAAACGTCACTTAACCCAAGATGTATTTAATAATGGGAGGGATACCTGAGATTGAGAATGTGTTCAAAAGCTAACAAAACTTGCCAAAATTCAAAACAAATGCCCAATGTTTTTTTTTGGAGCAAGACAAAAACTGCACAATTATGGAGGCCTTCAACTAGAAAATAACCCTAGCCAAAGAGATTTTTACTGGCTATTTCAGACTGGCGTTTTCTAGGGGTGTGCGAATCCATGAAATTCGAATCCGAATCCGAATCCAACACGGATTCGAGTCTATTTTAGCAGATTCAAGTTTTCGAAGTATTCAAAACTTTTAATTTCTCACCGTTTACCCGCCGTTTTCCCGCGTGTATTAGCCGCGAATTAAGTTATGAAATTTTAAACAAGGCTTTTTTCAAAGTTTTGGTGGAGGTGTCGGGTAGGTAGACAAAATTAAATTAATCCTGGGCTCCTGGCTGGTTCATAATATTAAGGTGGAGGTGCCGGGTCATAAAGCGCAATTGTGAGATCGTAATTAATCGTTTGTACGCGAGAGTAAGCTAAAAATACTTCATATCAAAAAATTGACATCAAAAATGCATAATTTCGTAATTTGGTGGAGGTGCCGAGTAGTCCAAATTAATCTGGTGGTAAAAACTGTCAGAAAACTTAGAAAACTAAAGGGCTTAAATTGAGCTTAAAATTAAAACTGATTCTCACTCTCATTGCTTGTTTTTTGTGCATTATCAAATTGTTTTTTGGTAAATAGCAAAAGATCGCGAAATTTTATTTTTAAGATGCGAGTTTTAATAAAAAAACATTTTTGCACATCTCATTACGGTAGGCTACGCAAAATTCCATTGGAAAATATTCGGATTCGCGAATCTTTGGAAAGATTCGATTCGGATTCGAAATGAAAAACATGGAATCGCACACCCCTAGCATTTTCCTCATCCTCATATGTCAGGCCCGATATTGCAATTCACAAAACAGAAAGCGAATTCTACTTCTGCTATTGAATTGCAAACACACTAGGGATGCACAACCCTAAAATAAAAAAGATCAATAATCAAAAATGTGACAGCATTATTGATCCATAATATCTAACGATGATGTCAGTAAAAAGAAATGGTTCCACTTCTATCGGCAGACAGGCGTGATCAAGACTGAATGCCTCAAAAAGGTAAACAACAAAATATGTTAATCCTATTTAAAAAATAAATAAATTTGTATTTAGAGTAAACCCCACTAAGTCTCGTAACTGACTTTCAGTGGGAGACTTTCAGTCTCCGTGATGAGAAGTACCAAATAATTATTATTTACCAAATTGAATAACGATGATATGATAAGCACTGGGGATATGATGCGGCAAATTTTTTACAGAAAAACTATAATTCAATTTTTATAATATGGCCTAACGGTGTTTGCACTGTCTATACCACTGATTTCTATATTTCCAATTTAAATATATTGATCTTTGGTTGGTTATCGCTCACTCGTCGATTGCGTCGGAACCTACGGGGTTTGGGCTTGGTCACTTTGGTTTACTGTCCCCCACTGAAAATCAGTTATGTGACTGAGTGGGTCGACTCTAAATACAGATTTATTTATTGATTATTATGTGCATCCCTAGAACAAATAAAAATAAAAATTTGATAAAGTTACGGTAGGCTATTTTTTGTTGTTGTGAAAGCTGAGTTGATGAAGAGTCTCCTAGCCTGGGCTAACCCAAGTTGAAAATTATGATAGCCTGGTATCTGCCCCCCCTCCCCCCCATGGTCAAGCAAGCACAGAAGAGTTTGAGGGTTGCCAATGAGCTAAATTGCTCGTTTTTAAGGTGGCAGACCCCTGCCAACATTATGTTATGTAGTTTTGTAAGAACTATAGCCTGCATGAAAAGAGACTCAAAGAGTGTAATGTTTATGGTAAATAAATTAAAATTTGATATTTAATAATTAAAATTAAATGCATATTCGAAATACAAATCGTACCGATAAATATTTTTTCTTGCATTACATAGTTCTAACAAAACCACATTACTGTCTGCAATCAGCTTTTGGATACTTTACACCGTTCTTGAGATATCACTAAAAACTGTAACTGCGAGGGTCTACCACCCTAAGAAGCCTGGTTCTTCTGGGTCGCAATGTATGAGTTCTCACAACTGTCGGTCATAACAATACGTCTGTTCATTTCTAGTACATAAGTTGTAAAGCAAACAAGGTTCTCCATAATTTGGTTGATGGCTACAACAATATGGCTTACAGATTGATTTAATTTATTGAATTGTCGCATAGTACATTCTCTAAAGCAGTGTTGTCTGTAAGCAATGTATTTAATATTTAGGAACATTTGATATCAAATTTTACCATTAGCGATTTAACGCTTTTCCAAGCTAACTCTATTCATTTAAAAAATCATCATGGTCAAGAATGAAGAAGAATCAATGTTGGTAATGGAAACGGTGAAGCCCAAGTATAGTCAAGTCAACTTTCAACTTTTATAAAGTTGACAGGGACTGAATTATGATTTGTAAAAAAGTAATTTAGTGTAAAAATGACAAGGAACATTAAGATTAACAAATTAAAATTTTCTGTAATGAATTAAGAATTTTGCCAACGAGAGAGTAAAAGTGGGCCCAACTCTATAACCGAGTAATAGTAAAAAATCGACTTCATTTTCAATTAAAACTTGAAAGCTATACATCAGTATCAACTATCAATTCAAGTCTTATCTTCTTCAGAAATATCCATATTTGGCCATTTATGAAATCAATATCATGGATGGTCTTGGGTCTAGCAGTGGAAAGAAACTGGTTGGGGGGTAAACAATAGGTACTGACCTACAATATGTAAGCATGTAAAGAATGAGTGGGTTTGAAAATCTTCGAGTATCCCGGAAAATAAAGAATGTGAAACACTGCTTTGAATTCTGTACTATGCATCTAACAACAATAGGGTACTTGAAAAAATTTCTATCTGTCTTAAAAATTGAAATCAGTTTGTTTTTGGCAAAACTAAATATGTAATCTGGTTAATAGTCAGATTAAAATAAATTGATTAAAATATGCTACAGTATTACCTACCAGGATGATACATTTTACAATGTATGATACCAGTTTAACTGAATATATGTACTGTATTAATGACTTTCATGCCGACATGTAGTAAAAATGAACAGACCTATTGTTTAGAAAGTACGTCAGTGGTACGTCACACAAAATCAAGAAAGCTGTCTTATAGAACAACACATATAAATCAAGGCCACTTGCAAATCATGGGGTTAGTGAACCTAGCTTTTATGCAGATTTAAAACAAAAATGAGTGTAAATCTGGTTTTTGATGAAAATCACAAATCAACAACATGTTTTATTTGGATCCAACAGTGATTTGCAGTTGACTATGATAAAGGAATACAATACAAAGCCTTCACCTTGGAATTATAAAAGCAAAAACTCCTAACAATAACAGCAATCTTGTTTTTTAAGAGAGGTTTAACAGGTATTGTATATTAGGTGCACTATGTAGTGCATTTGACGTTTGAACCTACATATTGCAAATTGGTACATGCGTATAAACTAGTGTAGGCCTAGCAACACATTTTGTGACAATTTAACATTAAATCTTGCATTACAGCAGGGAATATATCCCTTATCTTTGTGAATTTATTTATACTAGTTGAATTCAAATTTACACGATCCTATTTATCACAATATATAACGTAACGACCAACGTTCTGTTCTTATTTCAAGTACAAGATTTGTGTGAGTCAGGTCACCTTTGGAAGGAGACTATTGACACAAAATGCTGTTAATGTGAGGAGGTTTCACACGCAAGGAACTTCAACAGCACTCGCAAGTTTGTGGATGGATTATAAAGTACAAAAGTAAACATCTGAGTGCCTTCAATAGTTCAGTGGGTGAACTAGTGGGAGTCATGTTTGATCCACATTCTAGCCACTGGGGCAGATCTTGCCAAACAGGCTTTATACCCGAGATCAGAGATCTGTTGGAATTTTACAGCTTTATCTTTAAAGTGAATGGCAATACAATACAGAGGCTACACTTGTGTGTGTGACGTGAGAATATATCCTAAACACATTTCAATGAAAAGTGGTACGATTTAGAACCACAAACAGTAGGTGAGCTATATTAGGCCTACTTGAAATCATAGCTATTATCTGCTGTTCCGCACAAGTATTTTATATTCCATCCAATAGGTAACAGGGAAGTAGAAGCCGCCGAGAAAACAACATGGAAACAAAATAAAATACAAACTTAACTTGAGTAACCCCTACCTTCACATCAAATCTTATGACTTTATGCCAATATGTAGGCCTACTCTGTTTACTGTTTAGGTATGACTAATAATTTACCATATATTGCAAATGCATTTAGGGACTGCACTAGGTAGGTAAATTTTTGCAAAAAATGCTAAGACTTTGCACAGATGGCATGGTCATGTCATCATGATTGTATCAAACTAGACATTTAAAAACAAATTGATGTTTTTGTATTTTTTTTAATCATTATAATTAGGCCTAGTGAAGTTTGGAATCTTCTAGCAAGTAATCCACAATAAAATATTGATAATCTACTAAAGGCCTATTAGAGTACCATACATACCACCTCAAAAGTTGCACTTAGTAAAAATTGATAACATATGGTAGGCAGGGCAGGCGCTACATTTTAAAATCAATGTAGGCCTACTGCATTGTACTGTAGCCTACCGACGGTGTCATATAAAATATATTGTATACTTGAGCAATACGTAGGCCTGCTTCATATGGCTCTAAAGTTGATTTTGAGAAACTGTTTCACTTCATTTTCAAAATATATTCTTATTGTGCCGTTCTTAAAACCATAACTTGAGAAAATGTATAGCAAACTAAAACAATTTAATCACAATCTGTACTATGTAGCCTAGTGGCATTTATTGATGACGAGTGATGACTCAATAAACTTATTGTCCCATTCCCATTCCCAATCCTATTTGTTTCCATGTTGCTTTACAGATGTAGAGGGCACTAAGGGGAATTCTATAAGAGCAGCTTAAATTAAGTGTCAGTACCAAACTGACATACACCACACCAACTACCTACCAGCTGACAAACACTAGGGTTTCACTCCACAGTTCACTCTAAGTATTGCCGACAAGCATCAATCAAACACAATTACTCACTGAAGTTTCGTGCAGGTTGTATCTGGCATCTAAGTGTAAATAAAACGTAGTAATTAATACTAATTCAGGTCTAATCAAAACAAGATCAGCAGTAAAGGATGAAACATTTTAGAAACTAGAGCATCCGATTTAGAAGAAATGAACACAGAAAGTGTACTTAAGTGTTCTAAATCGCTTTGTTTTTTTTATGGTAGACAATATTAGAGCTACTAAATTGCAACGTAAGGTAAACTGTGGTGTGACCTAGTGAAATATGTAGGCACAAACATGCTGGTGCTTTGTCATGACCACTAACTCAACGATACCATCAACACTCAGTGACAACAGGTGCGTTAGATTCTTTTGATGAAAGCAAACAACTCTGCCTAAAGGTTGAATTGGCCCAGAGGCATAAGAAAAAAAATGAATATGGCAAAAAGTAGGGGTGTGCGAATCCATTTTTAAATTTTGAATCCCAAGCAAAAAGATTCCCGAATCCGAATCCAAAATTGGTTTGCCTCACACGGAAAAGTAACATAAAGAAATGCTATAATTTCATGGTCCCGTGCTGTTTTTCATTGTTTTTACCACATTTTCGAGACTCCATGACATCTTCAGTCAATCAACAACACTTTATCCATCCAGCCTTCTCTGAACGCGAAGTATTTATCTCGCGCGGTAGGCCTATCTTATCTTTTGGCATTGTTTTACTTTTCAAGATATCATCGCGAGGAAACTTCTTGCTGTCATTTAAAAAGAGCACATTAGTAGGCCAAAACATAACATTTATTGTATCCGCTGGCCTTTTCATAAACCCGCACTTATTATCACGTATGAGATGGGCATCGCTCACGTAATGCAAACGCATCACTATGTGAAGGGAGACTGACTGACGTAAACACGGCGCCCGCGTGTCATCTGAGCTGGCAGCCGGCCGGCTAGGGCTCGCGTGAGTGAGAGACAGAGCGTGCTGCGCCGTCCGCTTGCGCAACGGCTGCAGGCAGCCTGCCAGCATCGTCCAAGAGAGAAGAGAGCGCACTGTTGTTTTTTGAATGCTATGTGAGAGAAAAACATCGCGTTTTCTTGAACAACAAGACACGAATGGGAATTCTTCGTTTACATACCCAGCGGCCATGTTATCACGTGGTCGATGCAAACTATAAAATCGACCTATTTGCAAGTTTCTCGGGAGTTTGGCACCGGATTTGAATTTTCGAATTCTTCAAATTTTTACAATTTCAGATTCGACCAACGAATCGAATTGAATACTAATTGATTAGATTCGATTCGGATTCGATAATTTCGAAGCTTCGCACACCCCTAGCAAAAAGTCATTTACACTAGGGGACTACCGAGTAGTATGAACTTGACATGGACGCGATCAGACCGGTTACGTGGCTGTCTTGGCCCTGTTGCCACAATCAGAGCAGCCGACGCAGCAAGTGAAGCCGGTGCCTGGCTGGAGGCCACTAGTCAAAAATATTGATTGCATGGCTGGAAATTCTACCAAATCTACAATTGGCAGGGAAATTTAGTTGTAATTTTTTATTGGACTAGTACTAAATTAGGGCACAGCCCACAATTCCAAAACACTTTGGCTGGATCAGTATTACATGCTAATGATATTGTTAAGTAAGCAGTCGAGCACCGTACCAAACGAGCAGGACAAACCTCTTCCGGAAAGGAAAACAGGACTAAATGAGAATGGTACAAGCTTGGGAAATCAAGTGTACCATGAACTGACTCACACAGGGTGATGCAAGGTACGTAGTACGAAGACACCAAACTTGACGAGACACGAGAACGGCGGCAGTGAAGGTACTTGTCAGGCTGCCTCGACGACCAAGGGGTCCTGCTGCTCCTGAAATACATAATAAAATGTTAAGTTACAATTCACATTTTTAAACTGGCCTACACGTAGAATAGGTAGGTAATTCTTAACCTGTAGTAGGCCTACCTTCTTACCTCTGTGGAAGTCATAATGAATACATTATTTGAGTAAGCTAATAATAACATTTATTAAGTTTCACATTGAAAGGACTACAGAGAAAACACATCTGCTTTCCAAACCAGCAGTTGAGAGAGTTAGACCTTCATTTGTCTTTAAGCTCAACAATGATCTAACATAACAATTGGCTGGTGGTTGGAAGTCACAGCCTTCTAAATAAGTAAAATGTCAGGTTTGACATTAGTAGATAAAGTAGGCACAAAAGGCCCCCCCCCCTCCAGTGAACGAGCTTAGCGATGGAAAAAAATTCTAGGCCCCGGGGGACCGGTGCGCACCGCGATCCCTCGTGTCGTGCTAGTGGGGGGTAGCAGGACGGCAGCAAAGTCCGCCCAAAGACGGATTGGCGGAGTTGACCCAAAAATTGTTGCGGAAAACGGAGGCGTACTATCTTAGGAAAGGGGAAAGTGTTGGTTCGGTCGATTAGTTTGAAAACGGTTTGGTCGAGGGTTTTTGTGGCGGTATCAGGAGCTGTGCTGTCAAAAAGAAGGCAGGCTTAAACCGACTATGGATTACTCCCACTCTTTTCCCATAGCAAAAAGGGAAATACTTCCGGCCCTTTGGCATGTTTTCGTATGGACCGTCATACGGGTTGTGAAGCGGATTTTCGGACAGCGTCATGGCGCACAAAAAACGGGGAATGTTGCGGGGTCCTTGAACAAAAATCATCTTTTTGCCCGTTGGGTAGGGCGTGTCGGTCGGAGCATCTGGAGTTTTTGGGGCGAAGTCGGTGACTACTTGATGGCGTCTGGCGTTGACGCGAGGGGACAAATATTTCTCCTGGAAGTCTGAGAGTATTCCGACACCAACTCGGCAGATGACTTTTATTCCTCTCCATGCTGATCGAATGCCCCAAACATGCCCCCAGGGCCCAATTTATCGGCCCAGCGCCCTCTTCATGGCTTTTTGAGTGCGGCCCTTGACTGGCGAGGAGGCGTTCGACCATGCCATGGCGGCAGGGGGGTACGCTGTAGTTCGGATGAGAGTAGGCCAACAGGGGGTTTAGAGACCTAAAAAGGGGGCTGACTCAAACTCCGGGCCTTGATGGGTAGGATCCAAAGGGGCTTTCCCAAAACGGATATCCCCCGTGATGAGGGCAGAAGCAATGTATCCCGTGAGTCGGAAAAAAGGAATTTTCCGGCCAACGAGTAAACGATCTAGCATTAAGCAGGTAACAAACCCAAAACTCAGGAAGAGGACCCACCAATCGATGTGGATAGGTCAAAACGGCGTTGGGAGCGTTGAAATGTTCAACAGGTGGAGACGTGTCGTTGCCCTTTTGATCTCTGACCGCTATGCACCCCCCTTGCCCACTCCTTGCAGTCTTTCTTTACAAAGGCCAGACAAAAGGCCTTGAGACAAGACAGACTGAGGCAGCAACACCGGAGGGGACAGATTTATGAAGCTGTAAAAACACGGGCGCGGAGAGTAACTGGCACGAAAGGCGGTCTTTGAGTGGATGTGTCACAATTCGTAAGGTCGGGTTAAAAACAAGGCTCCGCTTTTCAGTTGAGGCAGTGTAGAAGGAGAAAACGCTTGGATTTGGGGTTTTCACTTGGGCTTGGGCAAATTGTCTCATTCTTCCACAGAGGCCGAGATCGCTTCACCCGGACAAGATGGGCAACACTTTTTCCTACCGGGAAAAATCCCCAATGTCTTTGAAAATTGCCCAAAATGTAGTCAAGGTAACGAAATTGCCGGGGGGGAAACTTGTCAAAATTTTTGCTGAACGCAAATATCAAGGGTTGGGTCGGTTGAGATTGCGAACTTTCCTGGCTTCCACCATATCGGAATCCGGATGCCTCGTAGACGCGAGGAGCTCACGATCGTATGCGCCAAAATTGCGTTGCGCTGTTTTCAGCTTTCGCGAGAAAAACGCTGTGTTCCCACCTAAACCCGTTTTTTTGGAAAAGAGCAGCCCCAATGCATGTAAAAGGGCTCAGCGACGATTGCAAGCTCGCTCTAGTCAGGGGGGCGCAAGAAGTGCTGCTTGTGAGAGACAGCTTACACTTATCAAACGTGTTAAAACAGCTTGGCGTCCAAACAGGGGCATTTTTACCTGAACACAGCACCGAAAAGAAGGCGTTGAGGGTGCCTAAAAGCCGGGCTGCAATGGCATAAATCGACGATAAAAATTTTATCACCCCAAAGAAACTGTCGTAGTTGCCTAATGTTGTGGGTGGTGTAAAAAAAAACGATAGCACGACCTTATCTTCGAGAGGTCGGTCCCACTGGCTTGCGGTGTGACCAAGGAAATTCACCTCGGAAACACCGAAAATGCTTTTTGAAGTGTTTTCGGACACCGTACTCTGATAAGCTGAAAAGAGTAGGGTGGGTTTTTCCGTTTTCTTGGGGGGTGACGTCGAACGTAAAAATGTATGATGTAGGCAAGACGAAATCTAGGTCTCGAAGGGTTTCGTCGAAAACCCTTAAAAATTTTTGGGGCGGCGTTCCGTAAACCAAAACTCATAAAAGGGAAAATTTTCAAATAGGCCAAAGGGGAGCGTTATGGCAGTTTTTGGGTATATCGTTTGGGCAACTGGAATCTGATGTAAGCCCGGCTAAATCTATGGCGGAACACGGATTCCCCAGCAAGCGATGGCAAAATTTTGTATGGGGGAAAACCGGAACCTTTGGAATTGTCCTTCGTTTAAAAGGGTCTGTATCGCCGCATGGCCCCCACTGATTTCCTTCTTCGGAACAGGTAAAGGGCAGCAGACAGCTGCTAGAGAAAGCCTTGCGACCCCGTTTTGAGCATCTATAAAATTTTGGGTTTGGAAATCTGCAGACGGCGGAGACGTCGAGCTTGCAAGATGTTGGATGTCCGGGCCCGTGTGAATATGATGCAGGGCCCCCGGTTTAATGTCACGCAAAATCCCTGATGGCTTTGTAATGTCCGAAACTCTTAAAGATTCGTGGTAACGAGACCCTCCCCGACTCCCTTACATGTCTTGAGCCGGTAACCACTTACCGCGACGGTAAGGATGAGGCACTTCAACTAACCTTTTTTGGGGGCGAACAAGTAGGTCATAGAACGTAAGAAGTCAACTCCGATGTTGGTCGGATACGTCGGCAACGACGAAACCCCAGAGAACTCGCGTTGAGTCCCAATTTGAGGTTAAATTTTATGGTTCCAAAGCGCTATGACTGACCATTAGCCCCAAAAGCTGTTTTTGATCGTTCCGGGGGCCCCCTTTGATGAGCTTAGGGATACACCACAGATCGCCCCCCGGTTGACCAGAACTGCGTTACTCAAATTTTTATCAAAAAAGAGACGGGTGAGGTTGGGCAGTCTCTGCCGCTTTTACGACTGCCCGCAGTTTTTTCCCATAAAAAATTGCATGGTTTTCAGCAGACCTTGCCTGTGCGCATATTTCCGGGGGGTCCCAAAACAAATCATTGCTGGGTTCGCCGTTTTGCTTTTTTGTGAGTTCGAAAAGGGAGATCGCAAGATTTGATCGATGCGAGCAAGAGGCTGTGCAGTTCGATTGTTGGATAGCGCGCGACTTGTCGTGAAAAACTCCTCCAACTGCGTTTGAAGCTGTCGACAACGTACCCGAGGAGAGGTGGGCGCCACCCATGTATTCTGTCAGAAATCACTGTGAGTGCTCAAGGTCATCAGGGGGTGATGAAACCAAAATGTCATGCATACGGGGGGGGCAAAGGTTCAAACCACAATGTTAGTAACACCTTTTTTGTTTCCTCGAAACCCCGTAACATGCGTAGGCGAAGCGAAATTCGGGGAAGGTTACCCCCACCCCAAAACCCCTTTGAAACTGTTTAAACGTGCCAGGCGAGGCCCCCCCAAACCGACGAATGACTCAGTTTTAAGAACTCAATTTACCAGTTGGGGGCTTTAGGATGATGTGGTACCGTCGTGGCGACCTTGTTCAAGGGCCTTGCTGCATAATTTAAATTTATTGAAACCTGCTAAACCCCCTACTTTTCTTTCCCCGCAAAAAACAAATTTATTTTCAATTGGCGCAAACCACAAAACAGGATCATTTTCCCAAAACGGTGGGAAATTTCACACTTATCTATCGCTGAAACGGTGCTGTATCGTCATGAAGCCCTGGTTTGTTTTTGGGTTTAGGAATAAGATTTTTTTGAGCAACACAAACATCAAAAAGCCCTTTACACACCAAAAAAAAAATAATAAGAAAGAACTTCCATCAGAAAATTTGAAATGTTTATTGCCTACCCCGTTGATAGATCCTGGGTCACCCCGTGGAAGTCTAATGAAATACATTTTCGGAACTAATAATAATAATCATCTAAAACAGTTTCCAAATATGTCGGGTTTAGTGGTGGTTTTCCACCATTATCAAGGGCATGAAACTGTAGATACTAAGCTTGCCAACTTAGTTTTCTTCCCAAACTCCAACTTTCTTCTCCACCAAAATTTCCCATCTCTTTGTCCTCCCCACTTACTCTTTCCACATGTCCCACACTCACCCCTTTTCCAACGTCTTTGAATTAATCTTTCCCATTTTTTTCTTGGCCTTCCCCTTTCTTTTCCCCCCCTCTGCCGCTTCAAATTCTCGTCTTGGAATCCTCTCCCTGCCCCTCCTTTTTTTTTATATGTCCAAACCATCTTAGACGTTCTCTTCCCGCTTAAATTTCAAAACCTCCCAAACCCAGTTCTTTCCCTTTTTTCATTTCTTTTTATCTTGCCCTCTTGTAACTCCCTTTTCTTCTTAAAAATTATTTCTGCGCTTCCAGCGACTCTCTTTTGTTCCCCTGCCCATTTACTGCCCCATATGTTAAAATTAGGGAAAAATAGCCCTTTACGCAAAATTTTACATTTTTTTTGGGGGGCAATCATTCCATAGTAACTTTTCACCAATGATAAAACCCCTCTTTTTTGCACTCTAATGACACTTCCCACACACTTTTTTCATCTTTTGTCAAATACTTCCCCAAAAATTTAAATTTTTTTTTCTTTTAAGACTTTCCCCGTAGTACAATATTTTCTATGTCCTAGGCCCGCCCTTTCTTCTTTTTCATACGCAAACATTTACTCTTTTTGATTGATTTTTAGACCCCAAATTCCCGTGTAAATTGTTCCCCTCTGTCCACTTCTCCCACATTTCTGGACTCTCCCCCAAAACAAACTCGTCCGCAAAAAACTAATGTTCTTGTGTCCCCTTCCCTCTGTATTTGGTTCCACTCTTTTTATAAAATTTACCTTACAACAGTAAGAGTGTTTGGGGATAACACACTACCTTGCGCAAGCCCCCTTTACTTGAAACCATTCTGAACCCACCCAATCTGTCTGTCACAACTTTCACTCCTTTGATTTTTTATCCTGTTATTAAACCTCTTCCCACTCCTTTTTTCTCTAGACACTCCCATACTTTCTCTCTAGGCAGGGGACGTTTCCTTTTCCAGACCAAAAAACAATGGCATTTCTTTCCCATTTTGCCATCTCCCCCCATTTTCTGTTTTTTAGCAAATATGGATCAATAGTAGACCCTCCACTTTGAACCCCAATTGTTTTTTCTTTGATCTTGTCATATACCTCCCTTTAGTCTTAGTTCTATAACTTTTCAAAATTTTTGCACACTGACCATTAATGTCCCCTCTAAATTTTCCATTTCTTACGGTCCCTTTCTTAAAAAGCGGTACAATTATACCTCTTTCCAAACTTCCCGGGACCCTTTTTTTGTTTCCACGCACACTTATACTGAAAAACCATCTTTTTCCTTCCACCTGATGCTTTTATCATTTTCCCCAAATTCATCCACTCCCGGAGTCTACCATTCTTTGGCTCCTAACGCCCGAGCCCCCTCTTTTTCTGTTACCTCGTCTTCTTCATCTTCTCCACTTGCCCTTTTTCTTTTCTGCATTTAAATTTTTTTAAAAATGTACATTTAGCAGACTTTGAAAAATTTTCCCCAAAATTTTTGTATTCCGTGGGTTGTTTTTAAATTGGGCCCTTTTTTTTTACCATGAGCTTTTGTTTCCCCCCTTTTTGTCTTTTTCTTTTCAGTCCGTAAAAAATTTTCTTATTTCCCTGGAAGTCACTTTTAATTTACCCGCAAATTTTCCATTGCTTTGTCTTTCCCTCCTTCCAATTTTTCACATCGGTTTTTTTGCCCACGGTACCATACCCTTTCGTGGGTTTTACTTTTCATTCTTTTTTTCCAAGCTAGTTTCTTCTCCCAAGCATCTCGTACCCTCTCGTTCCACCCCTCGCGTTTCTTTCCTTTCCCCCTTCCACGCCCCTTTCCCAGCTCTCCCTGACCAAAAAACTTCTTAAATTTTGCCATTCTTTTTCTATTCTCCCCTTTTATTTTTAGGGTTTGGTCATAATTCTTTTCTAAACTCTTCTTGCACTTCGGAGATTGCATTTCCACATTTTTGTCTTTTTTTGCCGGTTCTTTATTTTCTTTTGTGTCGTACCATCATTCAAACTTCCCAACACCAGCCGGGGGTCTCCACCCAAAGATATTTATGGCATTTCCCCCACATCCTCAAAGGTTTTTTCATTATTTCTTTTCCTATACATAGATAGTCAATTACGTCTTGATCTGTCTTCACCAAGCCATAAACTGTTATTTGTTGGGGTTCTCGTTCTTGAACCCAAATATTTCCTATAAATAAGAGTTTCTGGCACACATTTTTAACAATTTTCTCCATCTTGTTTCTTGCATCTATCCCAGTCTGCCCCAACCTCTTTAAAAACCTTTTTTATCTTTTTCCCATTTTTGCATTTAAAACCCCCCTTACACAATAGTATTTGATTCATAATTTCTTCTAATTTTGCCACAAAATCATCCTTCTCAACCCCTGGTCTTCCCGTTTTAGGGGCATAACCTGAATAATTCGTTTTTCATGCTGTCAAGCACAAGATGTAATCTGTATCATTCTATCACTTGGGGTTTTTACATTTTCGATACTGTTTTCCCTTCAGGGCTTACCACAAAAGCTACCCCATTTTTTCCCTCCACTCCTCCAGACCCCCAGCTTTTATCCCTTCTCTGAGATTTTTTGTTTTCCCCAAACCCCCTTTTCCCCTTTGTCTCACTGAGTCCCATTACAACAGTTTTGGGTTTTTCTTCATGACATCAATGATCTCTTCGATTTTACCATTAAGTGACACTATATTATTGTGCCCACATTTATAACTTTTCCTTCTTTCCTGTGTGATGATGTTTCTCCCTCTTGTGTTTGGTTTTCTCCTTTGTCCACGGTCTATGCCTAACTTCTTTTTCTCCACACCCACCTTGTGTGAAAATCCTTCTGCCCCATTGTTTCAGATTCTTTTCCTTTTTTTCTTACATTCACATCTAGGCCTAGCCATTTTCCCTCGTTGCTCATTACGAAGCGTTTTGCTCTTATTCCCACTTCTCTTGCTCTGTTCCATTTCTCTTCTATTCCTTCCACCCCATTCATTCATTCATTCAGCTAATAATAACATTTATTGAGTTTCACATTGAAAGGACTACAGAGAAAACATATCTGCTTTCCAAACCAGCAGTTGAGAGAGTTAGACCTTCATTTGTCTTTAAGCTCAACAATGATCTAACATAACAATTGGCTGGTGGTTGGAAGTCACAGTCTTCTAAATAAGTAAAATGTCAGGTTGTACAATTAGTAGATAAAGTAGGTCACTACACCTCCATCGGAATATAGGCCTAGCCTAATTAATAAAATATTGATGACGATGTAACCCGAATGAATGGGCACAGACAGGATGTAAGAGAGGAGAACCTCGAGAAACCTGTGGCATTGCATGCCAATGGGCATGGCCTTCCCTTCGTGACCTGTTTCACAGTTTGTGTTATCAGGTCACTCCCTCCCACTGTACACGATGGTGAACTGAGAAGATGGGAACTGGCCTACCAATGGATTTGCAAATCGCGCCACAAACCTAACTTAAACCTTAGGTAGTCCTCCCTCTCCTCCTCTCTACCCCTCCCTGTCACCCATTCCACACCCCCACTCATCTTTCACTTCACCCCACCCCCCACCCTAGCCAACGGCTACCTAGCTTTAGTTTTTCACCTCAGTAACTCTTCTCTACTCACTGAGGAAGGTCACGTAGACCGAAACGTTTGAAATGTAGTGTGTATTTGTTTATTTGTGTTTATGTCTTCTATCACGGCGCGCCTACTCCACTTCAGGTACGCTGTTGGTCTCCTACCCTATCTCTACATGTTTCTCACATAAAAAAAATATAGGTAGCCTAGGCTATAGGCCTACCTATTAACGATAAATTATATTACTATTTTATATGGCTTTCATTACCTAGAGACTTTCCCAAGATTAACATGAGATCTAGACTAGGCCTAGTAGGCCTAGCCTACCTACTGAAATAAACTTTAAAAGAAACTCCAGTCGGCTTACCAAATCATCATGTGGCAGCAACGGCATGATACAGCAACCTCCAAGAGAAACACTGCGACGAGAGCCGGTGCAGCAGTGAGGTGTCGAACGGCGAGAGACGAGCTGAAGATATGAACCTACACGGTGTGTAAAGAAACCCTAATGATCATGCCACGCAGGACATTCAAACCAAAATAAAATAACAATATACTATATATGCTTAATGAATTCATCAGATATAGGCTATCAGAAAATTGACTTTCTATATGTTCTTGAGGTAAATATAGTTAATAAGTTAGTTATCGGCTTGGATAGGTCAGAAAATTATTATCAGTCTTTCTGTCAGTTCTTGAAGTAATGAAGTGTGTTAAAGAAAACAAATGCACACATTTAAGTGGCTTTTCACTAAACCTAGAGGTAGACTACTGAAAGGTCATTGGAAGTATTACTGAATGAGTGAATGTTCATATTACCACATAACTTTTAGTTTTAAATGTAAAATTTGAGTGCAGATGTAGATAGATTCACTGGATATTTCTGAAACAAAAAAGAAATACTCAAATAAGATAAAATGCTTTGAGTTGGCCTGCCTTCATTTATATATAGGATGGCCAACGAACTGTACAACAACATGAAACATCACATGGCACTCACAAACAGGTGGGTCTAGTTTTAAGTTTAGGTAGCCTACCGTACGTACCTTAGATTTATCCCAGCATGTTTTATAATGAGACTGGGAGTCTTCAGGAAGAAGAAGTAGGCCTACGCCGGAAGTCATCTACGTTGGACTCGGAGGTTCTGCCCGCGGGAGTGATGATTGAAAATATTCAGGGCACTGCCAGCTCTGTTAAACAAAAATATTAACGTGTTATTTAATTTATTATTTGATTACGTAATTCTGGTAGGCCTAGGTAGATAAAGAAAGTATAACTCTGTTTAAGTCTAAATTAAAGGAGTATATGTTGGGTATTTGTCTTTATAGAGTTGAGGATTTCTTGATTGGGCTTAATGTGTTACCATGAGAATATGTTTTAAGAAGCTTTTTAAATTTTAAATTTTTTTTATTTTTATTTAATCTTAATTTTAATAATAAACCTTTAATTGGTATTCTTAATTATTATTATTATTATTGTTATAAAGTGAGTAAGTGATTACTATGCCCTGCACGGCAGTTGGCAATAAGATGTGTACCCCCCAAAATACAAAAATTTGTAAAAAACGGCAGCCAAGCTCTCCTTCCAAAGTCTTCGGCTGTGAATGCTGTGAGATATAGAAGTTGAGCCAAGCATTTCATTCTTTCTCCCTAGTTTCGCATTGAAAAGAAGTAAGATCATTTTGCCTGTTGACGAGCGCCAAGCCAACCATTTTCGTGGTAAAAAAAGTTAATTTTTTTTTTATGATAGGCCTATTGAGTTTAAAATTTGAACTTTTTTTTTTTAGTTAAATTTTTTTTTATGATATTGAGTTTAAAATTTTAACTTTTTTTACCACGAAAATGGTTGGCTTGGCGCTCGTCAACAGGCAAAATGATCTTACTTCTTTTCAATGCGAAACTAGGGAGAAAGAATGAAATGCTTGGCTCAACTTCTATATCTCACAGCATTCACAGCCGAAGACTTTGGAAGGAGAGCTTGGCTGCCGTTTTTTTTACAAATTTTTGTATTTTGGGGGGATATCACATCTTTTTGTTGTTTGTTTCATAGCAAAGCTTGAAATATGTGAAATACGTGTAAAGGTGGATACAGTGCCTTTAAAATAGATTGTTTAGAAACAAAAGCTACCATCTTTTTTTTTGTTTTCAATCTGTAGGCCTAGTTGGCAATATTCAATGTTTTTATTAAATTTAATATGGTTAATGTTGTCTTGGGTTTTTGTGTGAATGATTTGTTGACCGGACTATAACACATTTGACGCATAATTTTAATCAGCAATTAAGAATATAAAAAATTGTAATAAATACAACATAACATTTGTCTCAAAGTAAAGAGTGGTAGGGAACAGTGGGGGTGGAATATCGCTTGTATCGCGACGAATTATTTTTCATATTAGTATGTACCATCATGCCAAATTTCATGCTGATAACTCATTAGGTGCCTTCATGGTGAATGCTGGAAATCAAGGTTAAAATAATATAAACTACCGGTATAAAGGATGGGGGTTGAAAAAATGTGGTTTAGGAAATGATAATAGGCCGATTGGGTTAAAACACATTAAAACATAATTTTAATAACTAATTTGAATAAAACATCAATTTTAGATTAGAGCTATGAATTATTCCAGTTTTAGGGGGTGTTGGGGGTGGAATATCGCTTAATTGCCTCTCGGCGGATTATTTTTCATAATATTATTATTTACCATCATGTCAAATTTCATGATGATAGCTCATTAGGTGCCTTTGTGGTGAATGCTGGAAATCAAGGTAAAAATAATATAAACTATTAGGGATGGGGGTTGACAAAATGTGGTTTATATAATGAGAATAGACCGATTGGGTTAAAACACATAAGAACATAATTTTAATAACTAATTTGACTAAAAATTCAATTTTGGGTTAGAGGTATTAATTATTTTAATTTTAGGGGATGATTTAGGGGGTGTTGGGGGTGGAATATTGCTTGTCTCTCGGCGGAAGTTTGTGAGTCTGAGGTACATCTAAGTGTGGTCCAAATTTCATAGTTCTAAGATGTACCGTTTTCTCTGTAGGCTCTTATTCCTCTCTGGCAGAATCCACTACCCCCCCCCCCCCCAACCAGCCAGCCGGACGATTATCGTCGATATTTACACACTTTTTTAACACAGAACGGGTAATCGGATCGGGCTGATACATATCAGGTCATATACCGAGTTTCAAGATTGTAAATCTTTTGGGATGGCGTGTGCAGATAGCTGAAAACCCCCCAACTCGGGTAGGTGTAAACAGGGTCGAGTTAGTCATCGCCTTCTAGCAGTCGCGTGCGCTTGGCTGCGGGCGAACGACCGTCGCCCTAGATGGTTGCTTAGACAGTTGGTACTTACCAGTAAATTAATGACAACTGCATGAAGTATTTGGTGTTTATTTTGTGTTCTGTGATGTTATGTGTACTTGTTGACAATGTATTATGGCTGTTCTATAGATCATGTAACAAATGTATGCCATAGGCCTATAATGAAACTGCTAAATAAACTGAACTGAACTGTCTATACACCTACGGCAGCCCTATGTGAATGATCTTTACTTTACCTACATATAGCCTATGTATGTTGGGGTTTACAAACACTTTAACTTACAAAGGAAAGGACACTACAATAGCCCAGCAATAGCTTTCCGTTACCGTTATAGTTACCGGGCCTTGTTCCCGGGCTGTTGTGGGCTGCCCGGTAATGGGAAGCAATTGTCGGGCTACTGTTGAGCGGCCCTTAGTCATCACTCATCATAGCTGCACAAATGACCAGGAAGCTGTTTGGCAATATCAGCTTGCTATGAATGAATGCGGGGAAGACAACTGATATTCTCTTCAGCCTTCACTAAAGAAAAGCCGGCAAGTTGAACCTATGCTGCCAGAGGCGGTTTCCGCATCTTCTTTAGGATTCACCATAAAATTGACTCACACGCCAACCACTTGGTTAAGAAGCTAAGTGCTACCTAGGCCCTATGCGATCGGTACTTCTTCGGTTGGCATGCCCCCAACGTTAAAAAAGTAGGTTGGGGGAGGGGGGGTGGGGGTGGGGGGGCAAGCGCCTATGTTTTATAATATTATCATCATTATCATTAGTGAATGATAGCAATCATCATAAAAGTACGCTGAGGCTATCGACCAGTAACATTACGGGAAAAATACGTCCTTCCTCACATTCGCCCTCCGTCCAACATGTACAACATCGGTGTGAAACACCGAGGTACTCGAACTGGACGAAAAATTAGGCCTGCTAATTTAACCTAGGTACGGAAAGTAAATTACGTAATTCAATATAACATCTGAAGTATACGAATTGTAATTATAAGATTCGACACAACTCCACTACCATTCACTGGTTTGCGGCGCGCCCCATCCGTGATATGACATTTCTTTAGGCACGCTTAACCTTTCAATAAAATACTCTAATTTACCAAACCTTTAATTGTATTTGAAATCTTAACTCGTTGTTTGAATGGATCACTCTACTTACCATAAATTTAGGCCTAACGTTCTATTTTAAATCTAAACTGTTTTTAATTAACGGAAAGGATTTGGGTGCTGCTTTATCGATTGTATCTAGAACTAGCTGCGCAGCACTTTTTAAACGCTTTTTATCATATTAGTATTTTGTTTGCTGAACAGACCGAATGTATGAAATCATTTGCAGAAAAAACATGGCCCAAATAGATGGTAAAAAAAACAAAATCACAAATTTTTGCCGCCGCCGTCGCATAGATTCGGACAGGCGCCTACCACTCGCCACAATAGCGTGATATTTGAACTAATTGGCCTAGTTACGTGGTATCCGCGGACGTTCAGATACCTTCGATTATTCCGCTGATTAGTTCATGCTACGGACGCAATGAAATACTAATTTTCGTAGCTACGGTTAAATAGCCATTCCAAAAAGTATGTCCGACTTGGGGATCGAACAAAACATTATTAACTAGTCCTCGCGCCCCCCACTCCCCAACACTTTCACTAACATGCGTAGTTGAAAAGTTTGAGCAAGGCCAACTGACAGGAAGTAGCTAGGCCTAGCCTAGCTCTGTCGATCGGATAAGCATAAAACATGGATCAGTTCAGGTTAGGAACCCTAGGCCTTCCAGTAGGCTATGCCTAGGCTAGGCCTAGGCCTAGGCCACCACACTGTGGCTCACAACTCAGAAATTCTCTTATTTTTAGAGCCTAGGCCCTAGGCTACACTCTACAGCTGTGGCCTACAATTAAGAAAAAGTTAGAAAAGTAGGTTTACGTACAAGAAGAAGTCATCAGCCTAGGCCTAGTCCCCAGACACTGCGACGGAAGAATGTAGGCCTAGGCCTAGCCCTAGTCAAAGTAGGCTCACCTAGGCCTAGGCCATTGATTAAAGAATGCCTAGGCCTAGCAAACCTGAAACAATATCACATTATAAATAAGTATTAGCCAAATATTCCGTGATAAATAAATTTAACAATTGCAGTTTATATCGCTAGATTAGCTTACCATAACAATAGTAAAATACGGTAGGCCTAGCCTAGGCCTATTTCTCTAGACATGAATTGAGGTTATGTTCACGGTAGTTTAAGCCACAGCCGTCTGGATGCAAACTGATAGAATTACATACATTACAGACAGACGGCGGTGTGTTGAAAGGCGGGAACGTCTTGAATCCTTGTGAAAGGGGGTGTTCACTATTCACCGTCTAAAAAAAAAAAATATACTTCATTCAGGCGGCAGGCCAACTAGTTATGAAATTAGAAAATAAAAAAAAAGTTCTTGAGTCCACCATGACCCGTGAAAAAATGTCAAACTTTGGAATTTTCGAGCTAGGTCCCATCGGCAAAAAATTCCCATACCAAAATAACATGGGGACGATCTTTATGACCCGTGACCTTGGAGGATTTTGATCCCCCCAAAAAATAGTGGATATTATTGACGTACTCGACATATATTTTGTCTTGTAATTTGGGCAAGTGGTTCGGTTAAAATATGCTGATTAGCAAGAAAGGGGTGTGATTTTGGAATAAATATTTTTGTGTGTTTGAGTGTAGCCTATATTTGTGCAGTTTCAAGACACGATGTTATAAAGGGCCATCTTAGTTTGGTACGATGCTCTATAGCTCTAGTATTTATGTGGAACAAAAAATATGCAGGTTAAAGCCAATTTAAGAAATTCCCCAAAATACCAATTTTTGCCAATTTCCGGATTTTAAAAAATAATAAAATTCACGTAAAATAAATCACAGTTACAAGATTTATTTTTTAAAATTGTGATTTGAGTGTAGTATTACGCTATTGATTATGTGGTTAAAATAATTTTGGGGGGTAATTTAAGCCATTCTACTTGTTTGATTTCTTGATGGTGTAATGCAATTCAAAAAATATTTAAATGTTTATGGGTGTACACTCTTTCTCTCTTTCCAGGGTAAAGTACATGATTTTGTACAATGGGGGGGGGGGGGGGGGGGGGGGGGGTCCGGGGCACACAGACTGCCTCCAGATTTTTGTTAGTGGTGAATGATGTAATTGTGATTGCAAAATTTTATTATGTTCTGTGTCTTGACTTTGGATCTTCTCTCTGTACCAAGAGAAACACAGCGCCAGCGCACACACTGATTTTTTAAAGGTATACAGAGGGGTAAGTATTTATTTTTGGGTATACGTATCTTCTGTAGTATTTATTCAATGAGTCATGTGTTGAGTAACCGGGAAAATTTGCATTTAATTCGTACTACGTAGCATTGCTGATCGCCGTCCAGAAAGCCAAATCCTACACCTAATTAATTACCCTACGCATTCTTAAAGACATTCCTATACATCTTATGTCACATCCTCGTACTTAGTGTCATTATAAGCGAGGATTAGGTTTGTTATGTGATTTGGGTGGTCTTATTGAGGAAGGAAGTGCAAAGAAACGTTGTGATTACTTACACGTCGTGCCGTAACCATCATCGTCGTATTCGAGTATTTAACTGAGCGTTGAGTATTTACTTCTACTTACAAGTTACATAACCGATAGGTTTATAATGTTCATGTTCACAGTACAACGATACTGATATCACCAGGAACTTTACAAAATTAAATGATGATACAATAATCATTGTATAATCAAATATGTCAAACTTTACAAGCATTAGTAAATACTGGACTCAGGTAATAATTCTGTAAAAATGTTATCTATTTTATACATAATCATATTTAAATAAATATTGTTCTTCTTCAGTAAAATCTGTACAGAATAGACTGTAATTACTAATGTTTTGAAGGCAACACACCTAGGGTGCCTAGGTGATAATGGAAGGTGAGAAAGGGGGAGGGAGATAGTGGCGAGGGAATATCAATCATTAAGTTCATACTTCGTGGTAACACTTGCAATTGTAGAGATATAAATACATTTTCTTTGTTTTGGTATGTATGCTGTGGTCTGTACACTTGCGAAGATTACCCAGCCGAGGCCAATTTTTGTTATTTTTAGGTTTGGCGCAACGAAACAATATATAGTTCGAGTTTCGTGCTTTGTGTGATTGTTTTATCGTGTTGTATATTTTCAGAAGGCCTTCTTCTCATGGGCATATTTTCCAAATTCACCACGATTAGATTTGTTTCACAGTACATACTTGAACATCCATATTATTTTGAATGATAAATGAGTAAAGCGAATCGTTGTATAGATTTGATCGATTTCATTCAAAGTTACAACATGATTGTTTTGTTTTTTTAAAGATCGTTGCCTTTTATACTGTTATTTGATATCAATTTTGGTCGAGCCCGTAATTGTTTTAACTGGAATTCGACTGAGTTTCAACGTAATTGATAAATATCGATTTATGTTAGAAGTAATCACCAACCAATACCTATTTGAATACACGTATTAATTCTCATGACGATGTATTATCATCAGTATAATCAAGCCCTTGGACTTTTCAATATTCCGTCATGTTCCAAATATTGAGTAATATGTTATTTTTCGATGTTGGCGTCACCGATTTCCTGTACTACGCCTTTCAAAAGTCGTAAGGTATAACGCCAATGAGTACGCAATTCGCGCTCAATGGTTACACTAGCATAGTTGTTTTCGTCTTCAAAAAGCTTGCGTTATTAGCATATTTTCCATTAGAAAAAGTGTCTAGTGCTTTTTTGTTTAGCATTCATTGTCTTAACCTAAAGAATCCATTAACATGCGTTGAGCTTTGTATAAAAAGTTTCTCATTCAAACAACTTCTCCGCGTGTAACTCTGTACCCCGATTGTGGGAGTAACTCCAAACTGCACTAGATTCGCCTACTTGCACCGCTTTGTTCCTCCACGTTCGCCATTTCCTGTACATTCATATTGTTAATTTAACTATCCTTCCCACATGTCGTAACATTTATACACTTAGTAGCCGCAGAACATATTCTTAAATCAAAACCCATTAGACTATTGAAACATTAGTATAGGTTAAAACACGGCAACGTTGGGTATCGTAAAGTTAAAGTATTGACCACGAGACGCGTTGAAAATAACACATTATTAAATTTTATTACAATGAAAGTAACGAATTCAAACAATAAAATAAAAAAATTGTTGATAAAATGTAAAATCATGAAGAATATTCAGCCAAATATGAGAACACAGATTAAGAAGAAAAAGTCAACGTCAAAATGTTTACACACCCTTGTGATGATTCTCAGTCTCCATGGTAAGAACACCACGCCGCAGTGTCTGTAAGATGAAAGAGTGCACTGTTAAAGTTATGTGAATTGTGAGATTAATATTCATAAATGGTTCATTCTCATAGTTCTATATTTTGCGAGAATCATCATTCATCAAGCATTTTCTTATGTACATACATAGTTATATATTTTTTTAAATACTGTGCAATAAAAAGCAACTACAATTTTAATTCATGAGAATTAATACAATCTTATGGCTATAGTTATATTTTTTCCGATTTTCACTTTTTCATTCTTCTTCTAATGAAATTTTATTTAAATAATGATAAATATTTAGTTGAAAACATAACAACTCAATCATACGCAACATTGTATTAAAAATGTAGCTGCCTTTTAATATTTCACTGTATTTTATAATACAACTATGTTTATTGAGATACTATGACAGTAAATGAACTATTTGTGATTGTTGATCTTACATTTGTTTATATCTAGGCCGCTTCGCGAACGCTTTTTTCCAGTCGCGTTGATGGATGAGCTTTTTTAATATTTCTGTCCAATGATTACTACGTTTTTAGTATACGTGGGATCTCATTACTTTTTTAAGTTCCATTACAAAATTATTTTTGTTAAAGGATAATTTTTATAAAGTAGTATTAATTCTATGGTAATACCAATTAACAATAGAATATAAAATATCTCGAAGGCCACAGACATGCTTTTTGTACGCATTGTAGGTGATTTATTTATTTATTTATTTATCCAAGTTGTTAATTAAACCTGTAAAAGGCTTATATTAATACCTTTATTTCTATGAATTCTGGCTAGCTTTTTCGACTTTTTGTTTCAAAAGGCTCTACATCACCATAACCTTAATGTCCACGTAAAATATGAACGTTGTATCCCCACCCGTTTGGTCAGAAACGGCCCAAACATTACGAAAATATTGCATTAAAAATCCAGAAAAAATCGTAAAAGCACGATTTCTACGAGATATATTTCTTCGATTGTTCCCAAAATCATAAGGCACTTAAATCAAGTGATTTCAAACGTTTCCCATGAACTCATAAAGTATCATCAAGATCGGGGTAGCCGTTTGCCCGGTCGCGAGCTAAATATCACGAAAACATCGCATTAAATACGAAAAAAATCGTAAAAGTACAATATTCATGAGAAATATTTCTTCGATTGTACCCAAAAACGTGGCAGGTCTATAAGTTCAGAGATTTCGAAGTTCCCATCCAATTTTCATTAAGATCGCATATGCCGTTTGCCCGGTAGAGCGTGAACAAAAAGACAAAAAACAAACAAAAAAAACACCCGAGCTAATTTTCTTCCTTTTTTGGGGGGGCGGTGTGTGTGTGTGTGTGTGTGTGTGTGTGTGTGTGTGTCAGTGAAATTGAAGTCTTCGCTTCACTTATCCGATTAATATATTAATATATATTATAGAATACATGGAATTTGATATTAGGAACTATTTTCCAGAGTATTTAAATCTGTCCAATGAGCCAATTTAATTTGTTCGTGATTGTTCACAGGTGTGTGGCCTAGAGCCACAGGGTGGAAGAACCACCTGCGTTGGTACTATCCCATGGCCGTCATAGGCTTCGCGTTCACTCGGATGTTCGTGGTACATATCATGGACATCATCACGAGCTGGGGCGACGAGCTGGCAGTTTGTGAGAGCAGCATCTTGGCCTTCACTAACTTAATCGCGGTCGTCAAGATTGGGGCGCTGGTGGTCTACAAGGAGAAGATCAGGGCTCTGGTGGATTCTATGGAGAGGATGTACACCAAGGAGAAGTCAGCGGACAGGGAACAGAAGAGGCTCCGGAATAAGGCGCTACGCAAGGCCAACAAGGTGACGGTCATGTATCCAGTGTTCTATACTGGGTTGGCTGTTTTATTCGCGCTGTTGGGCATTTTCAAGGCTATGAAGAGTAGAGCGCTGCACTATAGGTAAGTTATAAATTTTAATAAATTTTCCTTGACATTCTTGACTTTGCTTGGTTGTTAAATTTACCACCGACTTTGTCATGTTCATGGAGATTGCTAGTTAAAAAACAGTTAAATTTAAGATGATTGTAATGGTTTGAATACAAAATGGGAGAAACGCGTTTTGGAACGTTCCAAGTGTTTTGGCCCTGTGGGACAAGGTAGGTATACATAAACACGGTTTTAAATTTGGGTTTTAGCCCGTATAGGCACGGGTTCCTAGGTGACAAGTTTAGGTATTTACAGCTTCTTCGGCTTTAGAGGTCGAACCCAGGCGTGAGTGATTTGTTGTTGAGTGATTGTTGCTGAGTATCTCGCAATGTTGCAAAACTTGCAATGTTGGGGACTAGGATGAAATAGTTGTAATCACTGTCTACTATAACAGGTCTAGGACGACTCCTTTCAGAGAGTTGGAAGAGAATTGGTAAAATTAGAATATGACATTGTTTTCGAAATCATTATCATTTCGACAGTAATATATCAAATTTTCTCAATGTATATTATACACTTGCAGAAAATCGATCTACATTTTGTGTCTACAATTTGTTTTTTATTCACTCACTCACTTACAGGTGTAGGATGCTCAGTTACAGGTGTAGGATGCTCAGTTACAGGTGAAGGATGCTCAGTTACAGGTGTAGGATGCTCAGTTACAGGTGTAGGATGCTCAGTTACAGGTGTAGGATGCTCATTTACAGGTGTAGGATGCTCACTTACAGGTGTAGGATGCTCACTTACAGGTGTAGGATGCTCACTAACAGGTGTAGGATGCTCACTTACCTTCTATAAAAAGAGCTTATTGGCCCGGAACTATATTAAAACGTAACTTAAAAACTTATGACCGAGGCCACTACTTACTTATAAACGAATTTTCGGGTGAAACTTCCTCACCAATCATCAAGTTGATGGCGAATCTATACCGAATATACCGAAGTTTTTTATTGTTTCATATCCCTATTTTAGTATGCGTCTTTAGTGTCATATTATTAAGTATATTTTTAACTCTTGGCATTCTTTCTAGATTCTTTAGGATGCATGAGTAAAAACCGCCAATTTGGATGGAAGAACGAGTTATTATCTTAACCTTATAATTTTCTTGTCTCGTGGCACAAAAGTACATATCTTTGTATAACTATAACTAAGAATACATGAATGTATGTCATGAAATGATGTACAGAGCGAGATAAAGATAATCTTATCTTATCTTTTCATTAACAGGGGGTGGTTTCCGTACGACGTCAATAAGTCACCATACTTCGAAGTGTCCCTGATACTCTGGTCTATATCTCTGGTATGCAATTTCAACCTCGTGGCTGTATGCGACTTGACGATATACGTTCTTCTGCTGCACGCGGAGGGGCAGTTCCGCGTGCTACGTGCCAAGATGTCCGACCTGCGCAAACTGGCTGCCAGAAAGCTGCGCGCTGACACGCAGGTGCGCGCCATCTTGGCGAAGCTAGATCAGCAGCCTGGACCTGACCCGAGACGGCACTCGGAGAGGAAGATAACACAACGTGTTGATGTAGCCGACATTTGTAGAGCGAGACATGAAGTGAAAGTTACACGGAATCAGCCTCGCGGTCGCAACGTACCACAGGTTCATTATCTTGACCAAGATGTTAAGTTGTCATCCGAAGAGAAAAAATATGAATTAAATCTTCGAATGGATGCTTTGATAACGGAATGCGCTTATCACCACAAGGAGTTGTTGGGGTAAAATCAAATTTTTTTTTTTCATTAAATCAAACATAAATAGAAGGGTACACGATGGTGTTGATAATTACTTATAACCCTTACGTTTAAAAAAATCATAGGCCTATACATGAAATTATTCTACTTTCTTTGGATTAAAGCTGAAGTTGTAAATTAAACCAGAAAGAGCAGATAATATGCCTCCTTGTAATTTGTGTTTTGGGGGGAGAGGAAGGTAGATATATCCACGAATGTCTTAGGCATAACCAGCAGAAGAAGCATCGGTTGGAGATGACAGTCACGAACGTGTCCTAGTTCAATTTCCTTAGTCGCAATCTTTTGCGGGGGAGGTTCACACCATTGCACACCTATATTTCTTTCATTTTCAATGCACAAACAGATTTCCTTAGTCTGGCATAGAGAAAGAAAAACTAATTTGTTAGGTGACACTTGGATTCAGCTTATTTAAATAAACAAAATGTACGTCAAAAAACATTTATATAACATTGATAATTTATTTACAGATGGAAAGTGAACTTCGAGTCAGTTTTTAACTCGACTTTTATTGTTCAGTTCTCTTTCAATCTGTTGAATACTGCAATCATTGCCCTATACTTCACCCTGGTAAGTACTTAGCCTGCGTACTTAGAAATGCACTTGTGCATTGTGTGCACCTAACCTCTCCTTCAACCTGTTGAATACTGCAATCATTGCCCTGACTTCCCTGGTAAGTAAAATTGCCTTTCCCTGGTAAGTTACATAACATTCTTAATTCATTTATCACTGATATATTTGGTAATACTGCAGAATCACTTAGCGGACAACTTACAACCAATGGAGCTACGCTCATACATCCCGCACTTCACGCAATACCTACCCTAATAACCGTGGAAAACTCTAAAATAACTATCCATTCCCGACTTAAAGTGTTTGTACTGATCATCGAATTATACCGTCCTCACAATTCGGACATATTGAGATTTGTCATGTGATGTGCATGACACCTTGTTGTTGAGTGGAGGGACACGTACTTTATGTGGTTGTGCTTGATATGGTAACTTTATTGTTTCAGGCTCCGCAAACCTTCGACAGTAAAGGCAGAGGGTTCATTCAATTATTAATAACCTCGGTGATACAGTTCTACGTGTATTGTATGTTGTCATCGCGACTTACTCATGAGGTAAATTAAAAAAAAATTATGTTTTTTAAAGTAGTGTGTAATAAAAATTCAAAAAAAGTGAGTAATTGTAAATACCACAAACTGTCTTAAAACACGGCTATCTTATAATTTTAACGGTTCAGAATTACTTATGTATTCTCTGTTGTTTCCTAAGAACTGTTCAATAATACGAATTTGAGAAACTCTTTTTACAATAACAATCAAGAAGCTATTTGTTCAAATATATTATTCGCAGGATTTCATTTGATATGATTTAAATAAGAAGAGCATATAACAAGGTTTGTTTTGTACATATTTTGTGAAATATCACATTAACAATACAAACAAAGTGAAATAAAATACATAAATACTCTTATGACTCATGAATCCAAACTAAACATTGTTTCCAGGCAGAGCAGGTTAAAGATGCCATTTACAACTCTGATTGGGTGGACGCCTCTAGCAAGTTCAAGCAGTCAATGAGGATAATCATGTCCGCAGCCAATGTGCCCGTCATTGTCACTGTTGGCAGCTTTCTACCGCTTAACTTGGAAATGTTCGTCAAGGTAAACTCACATAAACAAACATTTTCTTTCGTAAATCATGGGTTAGATGGGATATCAGGACCAGCCTCACACAGTCACCATTTGTGAATTAGAGTGTTTGTAACTAAGTAGAATAGATGTGGAATAAATTTAAAAAAAAATGTTTATAAATTATTTTAAAAAAATTAAAAGAAAAAAAAAGAAGAAAAAAAAACAGATTAATACATAAATATATAACTTAAATACACAAATAGGCAATTATAAATAAACTCCAAAACACTGCTCCATAAACGCCCCATAATAGCAATAGGCCTATTTATTTTATCTGGATGTTCGCGCTATGATACAAGTCCACACCAAAAGACTTTTTCTAAGGTTTTGTTTAGTTATATACTAATGCTGGGACTAAAAGCACTTGGACATTCCTTTGCAAGTACCCGAACACGCTAGATACCTAGTAAGCAATCTGTCACACACTGTCACACACGGTAAAACCTACAATCAGAACACGCTAGATACCTAGTTTCTCATCTGTCACACACTGTCACACACTGTAAAACCTACAACCCGAGCACGCTAGATACCTAGTTAGTCATCTGTCTCACCTGGTTAAACCTACAGTTAGCATCTAACCCCCACGAACAAGTTTTAGTTTGGTCGGAGGAAAATGTTTTTAGTATTGAAATACCTCTGTTAATTTAATGTTTTCTTTGTTTACAGGTTACGGACAAAGCCTACTCTTACTACGTGGCAATGTTGATGGCCATGAACAAAGCTAACCCCCTAGAAATAACACAAAATAATTAATTCTTATTGCTTAAAGACTGTGATGTACATACTTCTTTCAATATGTTAACTATCACTATTGTTTAATTGGTGGATCGAGTGGACAGTATCACTATCTTTTTCTTAGATGTCTGTACAATTTTCCTGTGTATTTGTAATTTTAGAATTATGTTGTTTTTGTTTTTTATTATACGTTACTGGTGGGACTCTGACCTGTTAACGATATATTGACAAATAAATAAATAAATAAATAACTAAATCAATAAACTGGGTTTGTTTAGATTTAATATACCGTGCATACTTGTGTACGTATGTGTTTTAAACTAGTATTTCTCAACTAAAATAAATGAAATCTAAAAAAATGCCAAGCAAATAATTCAATAGAAATTCACTTTAAATAACAATTATGCGAAATAAATAAAAGGCTGTATTTATTTTTTCAAAAATCACTGCCTCCTATGCTAATCGGTTGCAATGGAGGCAGTGGAAAAAATATTTGTAATGCAGTATGCAGTGATCAAGGTGCAAACATCAGCTCGTAAGCATGGAAGCTTTTAACTCCCCGTAACTGGAGGCGAGCTCTGGCGGTCGTTTTGGGGACCTTTCCTCCTTACCTTGACCACCACCTCAACGACGAAGCCAAGACAACAAGATGATGATCATGACATGATAACCCCCCTTTCCTCCCCCTACCTGTGGCTGGTTCTGACCAGCATTGGACTTTCCTCCCACATCCCCTAGGCTAGAGTGGTGCATTAGGACCTAACGGTTAGCCTTAGATAGGGGGAGGAAGGGGAATGTTCCCGGGTACTCAACGCATGGCTCACTCACTCGTCTAACAACGACTTTGGCGTTTTCCCAGTATTATTGAGTTTAAAGGGGTCATTACAGATAATCTAAAACTCTTACAAACAAGCAATTCTATTTTTTGCGACACATGATTTGATTACCGGTAACAATCCAATTTTCAAATAGACACAGTACAAGGTTGGTACACGTGACTCATAATATGTTCTTCAATTATACTGATTCAGAAACGGCTATATTTTAAATCATTCTTTAGTAATGCATGTTATAGCCCTATTTTTTCTAATTTAAAAAAATTAAAAAGTCTCAAAAATGCAATATAATATATAACAATGGTCACTCAATGAAACTTTCAGTTGCAGCCTGAAGGGTTGAAGTTCGGCAGCAATACAGCGGAGCGTCAGCCTGAGTTTTTCTTGTGGCCTCAAAATTAACCTGCGCGTTTACATTGATTTAAACGTTGACATCCAGCATGAAAATTTGAGTTAGAAAATCTGTGCACTCGGTTATAAATTCCTCAAAATAGCAGACATTGAGTAAATCTATTACGGAGATTTCACGATTTTTTAAATTTCGAAATAGATGAATTAATTGGGAATTCACATTGTCATGTGAAATATGAAAGTGATGTTCTCCCGAGAAAAAAAAAAACAGCGTGCTGGCCTCAGCGACTCCGGATAATCATTGGTAATGTTTTTAGAAAATGTAAAAAAATAAACGGATTGATTATTACTAGTCAGTTGGCTTTGTTGACATTGTGTGTTAATTACTTTCTTTCATCATGGACTTTCAATAGTACCCAACCCAAACGTATTGTGTTAGTGTCCTTGACAGTAACCATGCTTTCATAAGTAGGCCTACTTCTTCTGTTTTCCTTTTACTTTTTACTTTTTTCACTTCCCCGCTTTACAGCTCTCCAACAGCAGAACGGACACTGCCACAACCTGTAACAGTATTATTATTCAATAATCAAAGATTTCCATAGATACAAGTGAGCGTATATAGAGAACCGTGGTATTTTTATTGGCGGCCGAGGTTTTAAGTGATCACGATAATTTATACCGATCAATGCATTAATTCAACATTCAAATTAGAATAACTTTACTCTAAGGCGGATGCTTCAAGGGTCATCTAACATGTAAACACATATTTGACAATATTATAGTTTGACTGAATAATTTATGCAACTTTGACTGAAAGTATAAAAATTTCGAGAAATGTACTTTCTTCAAATCACAATACATAAATCTACACTTCCATCAGCATAACTATGAAGCCTTGATCCATGTAGACGAGTGATTGGTGAGTCGAAAGGTATAATTCAAAACACCACTACTCAAAAGGTGAACAAGTTGCCTACCGAGGCTGTAGCCTACTTCAGGAACTGATAGAGAGGAGAATACCATGCCGCGTAAGATATGCATCAAGACCCGAAGTGAAGCTATCGACGAGTACTTGATGGTGAGTATCCTAGATACCTACTTTCTTACAGTACTGTAACAAGAACACAAATTCTTCGTGGAAAACCTACCCAGCCTATTTTCAGTTAACTGACATGAAGAAGATGTGAAAATAGTCACGAGGAAATGTCTAAAGGCTATTTTATAAGTACATTAGCCTTATTGGTTGAATAAAACCTTTAAAAACCTAAGTCATGATCGTTGATGACGGGAAACATGGGGCCTAAGAGTTCCCTATAGGCAAAAGGACCGTATGCTACAACAACTAGCCTATGATCAGTGTTAATCTAGGGCGACGATCGTCGCCCGGCAGACAAGCGCATGCGACTGCTTAGGCGACACGAACTCCAGCCCTATATACAGCTACTAGAGTAGGGGGGTTTTCAGCTATCTGCACACGCCGCCCCGAAAGAGTTACAATCTTGAAACTCGGTATATGACCTGGTATGTGGTCCATGACATACCAAAAAAAAAATCAACCCGATCCGACAACTCGTTCTGGGTTAAAAAAGGCTCTCAACATCGTCAAATTTCCCTTTCGGTTGGCTGGTGGCTGGGTGGGTGGGTGGCTGGGTGACTGGCTGGTGGCTGGCTGGCTAGGAGTTCTCCGCGGAGATTAATTATTTAGCCTACTGAGAAAACGGTAAATCTTAGAACTATGAAACTTGGACCACACTTAGATGTACTTCAGACGCAGTGACGTTTGCTTTCAAAACCAAAATCGGGTAACAGGGACCGGAGAAAATCAAAATTTGGATGATAATCAAAACGCGTAATTTCCAAGGCGTGGTAATTTGTACAAACTTGAAATTAAACATGCTCTTAACCATTATAAATATCTTGCGTCCAAAACACAAGGGGCTAAATTTGGGGATGACCATGGGCCCAAAAATGACAAAAAACATATCTGAACTTTAAGAAATGAATCATTCAAAGAAAACGCTACAACTGAGATGTTTCAAACGTGGAAAACATTTTAATATCTCTCATTCTTTATCACTTTTGAATATGGAAAGCAAAATTGGGTAACGGGTACCGGAGAAAATCAAAATTATCAAAAGTAGGTAATTCCGTACTCTTATGAATAATACGCTATACTGAGAAAACGGTTCATCTTAGAACTTTGAAACTTGAGCCACACTCAGATGTTCCTCATATAACCAAAAAACGGGTAATATCAAGGCGTAATTATCGGCGTAGTATTTGTACAAGCTTGATCTTAACCATTTAAATCGTGTGGCTCGTTGGTCTTGTTGTTAGCGTATCTGCTTCCAATGCAGAAGGTCCAGGGTTCGATTCCCGTCAAAGTCAGAAGTTTTTTAACTTCTGATTTGGACTTAAGTCCATCAGTTCGTGTCTTAGGAGTTTGTAAACGGTGACTTTGGAGCCGTCCTTGCAACGAAGCACATAATAAATTCAGAGTTGTTCTGAATCGGCCTTGTTGATTCTGGCGTTGATTCGCGGGTGTTCGCACTGTCCATACCACTGATTGCTATATTTCCTATTACAAATATCGATCTTTGGTTTGTTATCGCTCACTCGTCGATTGCGTCGGGGCCTACAGGGTAGGCTCAGTCGCTTTGATTTACTGTCCCCCACTGAAAATCAGTTATATAACTGAGTGAGTAGACTCTAAATCCAATTTATTTATTTATTTATTTATTTATCTAGTGCTTAAAACACAAGGGGTATCTTTGGGGGGGCCGTGGGCCCAAAAATGTCAAAAAACAACTTTGAACTTAACAAATTTAATCATTCAAAGTCCATCATTCACACCATGATAGCAAACGAACAACAAAAAGATGTAATATCCAACCAAATACAATTAAAAAAAAAAAAACGGCAGCCAAGCTCTCCTTCAAAAGTCTTCGGCTGTGAATGCTGTGAGATATAGAAGTTGAGCCAAGCTTTTTATTCTTTCTCCCTAGTTTCGCTTTGAAAATAAGTAAGATCATTTCGCCTGTTGACGAGCGCCAAGCCAACGATTTTTGTGGTAAATAAGTAACATCTTTAAACTCGAAATCATAAAAAAATGGCTTGGCCATTGAATTTGGTTCATGGCCAAAGATTTTTTTTTATGATTTCGAGTTTAAAAATTTTACTTTTTTACCACAAAAATCGTTGGCTTGGCGCTCGTCAACAGGCAAAATGATCTTACTTATTTTCAAAGCAAAACTAGGGAGAAAGAATAAAAAGCTTGGCTCAACTTCTATATCTCACAGCATTCACAGCCGAAGACTTTTGAAGGAGAGCTTGGCTGCCGTTTTTTTTTTTTTTTTTTACAAATTTTTGTATTTGGTTGGATATCAACTAGGCCTAGGCCGCTTCGCGAACGCTTTTTTCAGTCGCGTTGATGGATGAGATTTTTTTAATATTTCTGTCCAATGATTACGTTTTTAAGTGGGATCTGATTACCTGTCCTATAGTTACTTGATATTACTTGTTAATTATACATGTACAAAAGGCTTATAATAAAACCTTTATTTCTATGAATTTTGACCAACCTTTTCAACTTTTTCTTTTCAAAAGGCACTACATCACCGAAATCTTTATGTCAATGTAAAATATGAACGTTGTAGCCCCACCCATTTGCTCAGAATCGGCCCAAATAGCACGAAAGATCGAATTAAAAACCGTAAAAAAATCGTAAAAGTACAATTTCCATGAGAATTTTTTTTTTAAATGTCTCTTAAATCATAACATAATATGATCAGTGATTTTAAACGTTCCCATAAAGTTTATTTAAGATCAGAGTAGCCGTTTGCCAAATATCACGAAAATATCTCATTAAAAATCGAAAAAAAAATCGTAAAAGTACGATAATCATAAGAATTATTTCATAGAATGTACCCAAAAACGTGGCAAGTCTAACTTCAGAGATTTCAAAGGTCCTCTCAAATTTTCATCAAGATCGCATATGCCGTTTGTCCGGTAGAGTGCAAAAAACAGACGAAAATAATAAAAATAAAAATAAAACACCCCAGCTAATTTTTTTTTTTTGGGGGGGGGGTCAGTGAATTTGAAGTTTTCGCTTCGTTCATCCAAATATTTGGGAGAGTTTCTGTCAGTGTTTGTTTCTGTGTCTGTGTCTGTGTCTGTGTGTGTGTTATGATCGTGTGTGCCTCATGAATGTTTACGAGCTTTGTATGTGTATGTTGTAGAGCAAAGAAGGGTGGCCAGTTATACCAAAGCAGAAGACCACTTTCCTTAATGCCACATTGCCACTTGACTTGGAAACAGAAGATGATTCCGATGACAGCGAAGAAACGGGTATCTCCCAGGTGAATGAACGTTTGATGAACGTTTACTACTTATTTTACAGCAAAGTACTAACTAAAATGACCTTTTGTAAAATGATTTCTTAATGTGTGATTTTTCATTACTTGTTTTAGCTTTTGATTCCAAACATTAATGGAAGCTAAGATTTTGGTGAAAAGGCCTACTTATAAATTGGCGTTATCCTGCTTACCTTTTGTTTCACCATAATCTGAAATTTATCTTGAAACTGTGCACAATTAATATTCTACACACAAACACGTAAAATAAGCAGAATTAAATTACAACCCTTCTTGGTAACGAAAGTAGTGTGACTTTCCGAGATTACAAAATCAATGGACAATGGAGACGTGTAGTTGTCTGTACTACCGGAAAGATAGACGAGAAGACTGCGCCATTAAAAGACAGTATTTTTCCAGGCCAGAATCCTCCAAGTTCCGGGGATAAAATTAATGGTTTCCAAATTTGTATTCTAAAAGTCGTTTTCAAAATACTAACGAATAGGGTAAAACGCGCGATATTTGTATGCGTCCATAAGAATAATACTTGAGGCGGAGGGGCTCATATTCATATAAACATACGTTTCTGAACACACCCATCGCAGGCCCTGGAGGCGATGACTCGTCTTGAAACTAAGACACGAAGTCTACTAGCTGAGTACTTCACAGATCCGGACGCGCCCCTCAAACTACGCGCCCCTGTATTGCCGACTCGGAGGAGGAAGAGCTCTCTAATCCAGGAGTACAACAGGACGAAGGTAAGCTGAAAGTTTTACACGTCATTTGGGCAGGAAAAACAAGTTAACATCTCAACCAATCTTGTACACGACTGATCAAACAACACTTTCTGAATTATTCTGAACTAAAAATGAAAATTACTAGAAATTTTGTTGTTATAACAATGTTACATATTATTTTCAATTTAGACAACTTACTACATCCCGACCTATTATTTAAAATAAACCTTTCCCGTCTTCCCTCTTTGTCACACCATTTGACCATATAACTGTATATTATATCGTCGCCTAAGCAGTCGCATGCGCTTGGCTGCGGGCGACGACCGTCGCCCTAAATCTACCTAGTAGTAAGTTAGTTTATAAGCATTATTGTACATGTTACATTTTATTAGCTCTCTTGTTTTATGCCTCTTATCAACATTTATCTATACAAATAATTATAAAATATAAAATAAACTTTTCAATGTACATTATTCTCTTGATCACTCTACTATGTTTCATCATAGGTGCTATTGCACATAGGATAGGAGTATACCTGATATCTATGCACGTCCACACGATACCCCAAGTTCAATGTAAAAATTAGAAATTGCCCACTCACAAATCTCTTGAAGATTTTGTGGGCTTCTTATTATACTTATTAAATATATTAATATACTACTATTTTTTATAACCTACTATACAGTAATATATTGACTTGTATTTTATCTCAAACTCAAACTTTATGTATAAACCAAAATTTGTTATAAACCATGTCATGAAGTATATAATAAGAATAAAATAAATCTGAATCTGAATCTGAACCATTCTATGTTGAAGGACGATGTCTTCTCCTACGAGAGTCTCCACAAGGCAGCGTGCAGAGAGTGGCAGCATCTACGAAGACATTGCACTCCTCACAAAGTCTCCGGCAATGCCGTTGCTGCAAGGACTCCTAGTGCAGGCCCAAGCATCCACACTGCCACCAACGAATCTTCCGAGGCTCTGCTTGCAAGCACATCTCTCGAAGAAGAAGAAGACTAGATGTTTGTGACTAAGAACTGAACTTTAGGTACAATATTAATTACTATACTACCGTGCCAATTATAAATCAGTAATTCATTTAATAAACATGGAGTAATCCCCCTACATTTTATCACATTTACGACTAACCCGAACCCCTTGGCGACCTCCCCGACGACGACGACGACGACGACGACGACGACGACGACGAGACGACGACCATCACAATACGAACTATGACAAAGACGATGACGAACGCGACGTGAGAACCCCCCTTTCCTTTGTGCCAATCCATGTCTATCTGACCAGCTTGGGACTTTACCCCCTCCCCAGGCTAGAGTAACATAACGGTTGACGCGCCCATAATAATTTTTTTAAATTAATCATAGTTTTGTTGAGAATTTTACCACACGTTGAAAAACGTGCAAGATTAACCGTATTTTTTATTATTTTGTGACACATGCATTAGAGCATAAAAAATGTCATAATTGCATCACTATGTAACAATTTTATTGGAAAATAAATCGAATTGGATTGTATCTTCTTCTTTTTCTTCTTTACTTGTTAATTCTAAAAGAAAAGTCATTGTGGTAATTATACGATTGGAATGAGGAACTCAGTCTAATACAATACACGCTTGTGAAATATGGTAAAAAATACATTAGTAGGCATAGGCGCCGAGTTTTGATTTTGCGCGGGAGGGCCTAATGTGTGAACAGCTGGGGTCTGGGGCGAAGCCCCAGCCGCCGGAGGCTTACACAGTAGGTGAAATTTTTTGGGGCCTACATTATGTTTGATGGCCTGAAACGTGATTTCAGGCGTGAAAAAACGATGAAAGAATTGCATTAATATGTTATATCTAACCGAAAACTAGCTATAAATGATTGCTCATTTCTTATAAAAATTTATGAACGTTCAAAGATTGTAAACTCTAGTATAAGGTGTCTTTCGTCATTAATAAAACATGGGAATTACTACCTTGAGGTATGAACAAGTTTTTCATAACGAAATATTTCCATATGGATGTAACGTAATGAATTTACGATGTCGAAAATATTTGAACGCATGGGTGCATCATAATTAGAGCGAAATAGTTGATTTTCCCATTGAAATAATTTCACAGTTAAAAAAAATCATATATGTACAACTATTTATGAAAGAAAGTATCACAAATCTCCCTTTAATACAAAAACTAGTATTAACTGTTTGTATTTTAAATTATAATTTATGAACGATAAGATGTAATCTTTCGAAAATTTGTGGATCAAAAACATGCGCACGTTCTTTAAACCCCTTGAAATTTGCCAAAACTATTGCCTAATGAAAGAATCAAAATTCTGCACATGATAACAACATGATAATGGCAATAGTTTTTTTCCCTTTGCAAATTTCACAAGTTACAAATAAATGTATACTGTCAAAAATCGTATTTTACGAAAGACAAGTAAGAACACATCCCTTTCAATTAGTCATACTGGAATTAAGCCGTTTGATTTATAAATTAACAATATTATAACATATATTTTGAGAAATTTGCGGACAAGAATAACATTGCGCGACGTTCTTTATGCCACGGGCCCTTCGAAGATCCTTGCCAAAAACAAATTGGCCAATAATGACGAACTCGTACATATTTCTTGCAATACACAACATTACAACAATGATTTAATTTGGTTTCTTGATTATGTCACAATACGCAGATTACCAAGAAGTGGTGTAATTCCGGTGTGCAAATTTTAGAGTGCTGGGGTATACTTATGTAAGTACAATGTGTACATTATTTTATAATTACTCATTAAGATTGATATAATACTCTATAATATATGGGAAACCCAAAAAAGAGTTAAAGCATCTTCAAGAAATGTAAGCACCGCTACGTAAAGGAGGAGGACCCAGGTTCGATCCCTGGTCGGGACACATCTTTTCGACTTTTGTTATTTCTTCATTCCTGTCCTTACAGCAGGCTTACGCAGAAAGATAGTTATTTCACATACATAAATATTGCGATGCTTGCGATTATTCAAAGGGGACATGAGTTTAATCAATAACCCATGCAATATATAAACCGTATGTAAACCCAGTAAAGTTTCCTTGGAACGCTTGTTGTTCAGGTTCGCGTTGTTGATATATAGAAGCGTGAACTTGTGTTTCAAAAAACGAAAAAAGCGTAAAATTGCGATTTTCATAAGAAATAATTATTCGATTACGCTAAAATTTCACGCGAATATATTAATTAGTAAAATTAAGGTTCTGTGAAAAAATTATTACAATCGGATAAAGCATGTAGGTGTTATAAGTCGAGGAAATTTGAAAAATCGAAATAAATCGTAAAATTGCGATTTTCATAAGAAGTAATTTTTCGATTGCGCTCAAATTTCACACGAATATATAAATTCATGAAATTAAGGTTCTGTGAAAAAATCATTACATTCGAATATATCATGTAGTTGTTATAAGTCGAAGAAATTTTTTTTAAAATCGAAAAAAATCGTAAAATTGCGATTTTCATAAGAAATAATTTTTTGATTGCGCTCAAAAACTTGGCAGTTCTAAGTTCAGCGATTAAAAAGGTCTCCAGAAAATTTCATCGCAATTGGATTATTGGTTTAGCCGAAATCGTGCTAAAAGACAGACAAAAATACAGAAAGAAAGAAAGAAAAAAAAAACATTCTGGATTTTTTTTCTCCAGTGTAGTAAAATGGAATCTTCGCTTCGCTCGCTACGCTCATCCAATTACTCGATTGGTTACAATCTGAAAATGTTGTTTTGTGTTAGCGGTTTCGCGCAACACTTGGCAATTTATACGTACTGTGTTTTGTGGTTGTAGGAACATAAAACATTTACGTCTCTTATCTCTTTGAAAGCAAGTCGTATAGCTTAGTGATAGGCTCGAATGTGTTATTATCCCAATAAACATCCCCTACTTCCTAAGCCCTCATACACTTGTTCATACATTTATCTGTGTTCATACTTTTATGACATTTCCTTAGCCAATACTGTCGGTTGGACACTCTTATTTGTTAATACGTTCACTATCATTAGAGCGAGCTGTGAGTGGACTTTTGACTCCTTTTTGTGCAATCCGGTTCACAACAATATAATTGGTTATTTTAACAATTTAATGACTACTATAATTTTTTTAATAGTATTGTGTAGAACGTTAATTACACACCTTTATTTATAATTTATTCGATTTTCATTTTTGCTACTGTATACCTTCATTGAATGGAATCTAATGGACGAAATAAAATAAAAGTAAAAATAATATATTAAATCGTTGGCGTTGCCATGATGTTATGTCAATAACAGTTCCATAATTCAATTTTGCACAATTTGATGGATGTAACAAAATGAAAATAACCGCTATAGGCCCTACATCGACCTGTGCTGCATACATAACGATTCGTCCGTCTACTTTGACTTGTGTAGTAAAACACCCTAATTATGTTTGCGTGTTGTAAAATAGAATACCAAACACCGTATACGAGTCATGAATAAATTGTGAAATCCTGCACCAATCTCCTACAATTCAACACCACAGAATAGTTTCACATGATAATACCCCCTGTTGGTTTGGCATCAGTTTGTCAGAATGTTGAAAGACTTCAGACCGTACTTGAAGTATTTTACAAGAATGAAGCGTAAAACTGTTAAAGCTGCAACAATGTCGCAAAGAAAGACGCCTCGCAAATGTATGATCGTATTACAACAAATGTTGGCTATACACGGTAAGTGTTGACTTGATGATAGAAGACGAAAAAACACAATTCGATATTATTTTTAAAATAGCTACTCGTTTTGGTCTGTGTTAATTTTTGAGATTGAATATTTACTATTTAAATTCAGCTGAAATAATAAAATTCCGTTACAATAGGGTTTGGAATATTCGAAATACGGTTATATAGGACACTGGGTACAGTACCAAAAACGGCAATACGACAAAAAGTCCAACCGACAAGCGCACTGAAACATCTCATTCACGTGATGCACGGCACCAGTGCTGCCCTGAGTGCAATTGTCAGTAAAATACGAATTTTTATCAGTGGCAGTACATAATATTGGGTGGCAACCATCACTATCAATATGTTTTCATACGCTTTCAAAGCAATTGTGGTGGATGAGAATGGGGAAACAGTCGAAAGCAACGGCCTGTGCATACCAATCAATGTACATACCTTTGCATATTATTGCCGTTCCCGACTGAACTGAACAGTAAACAATAAACATATTAACCTCAAATCTACCTTATGTCAGAGTACATTTGGACAACATCTTTACCTAGTTTGTGATTTCTTTGAGACAATTTCTAATATCCCCCATTGGTACTTTTCTAAAGGAGTAGGCTACGTGCCGGTACCGGGTTTCCCCTTCTCCCTTCTGTTTATACTTCATCCTCATCTATATCACATCTCATCTCATCTCGAATAGCTAAACATTTTTATACGAGTGCGATTTTCAGCTACCAAGTGGAATATGCTACTTGCACTCAGTGCGCATCGGTGCGACCAGTGGAAAACGCCATTAAACTTTCTTTATCCTTACAATCTCAGTCATGAATTGGGCAAAATATCGTGGCCGTTATGCACAATTGGACCAAATGTCGTGGACCACTTGGCGCATGGACCATTATGATTCGACATAGCTAACCCGAAATACAAATGGACCTTTAAAATTGGACCAAACGTCGTGGACCACTTGGCGCATGGACCAATATGATTTCGACATAGCTAACCCGAAATACAGTGTAGAAACAAAACTCTCACACATCCATAACATATATTAAGTCTCTGATATGAAAAATACTATTTCAACATTGTTTTAGTATTATATCAACATGTTTTTGTTTTATTATAATTTTTTATCGTCGTACAATTAATACCAAGAGAAGATATTAAGATGTTTTTCTCTGCGAATACAATTGAGCCGTGATGTATGGTTCAATGTTTAGTTATGAACGTAAAAACTTGTAAGTTTTAAGAAATCATATTCGTGATTATGTGCAATGCAATGTGATAGCAATTGACAGTCAGCACTAATAATACATTACGTTTCCCTCAATTAGGTATCTGTGGTAAGAGGTGATAGGCGGTCTCAGATAACCTGGATCTCGCCAAGGTCAAACGAGGGCATGCAAGCCAACATTACCCACCTCATTTTTGGTCATGTTATTGAGATTTTTTGTCTATAAAACACTTTATAACCAACGAATGAAGTCGTTGATCGACGGAGGTAGTGTTTTATCCAAACAATTATTGAAAGAATTGCGATTACAATTATCTTTTGGGGTAATTTATTTTTAAAGTTAACGCAATAACGCACTTACTCTGCCAATCTCGCTGAATGCTATGTCAATTCATAACATTATTTGTACCCTTAGTAAATATTCCATTGTTACGACTCGGCCTGGATGTCACGCAAGGATTGATTTTAGCCGTGTTCTTTTTCGGAAATAAAGAAAGGAGAGCGCTATATTATTATTTATTTGGTTGATTCGCTGACCATAGTGGAGGGCGATAGTGCTGCGATCCCTCGGCGACCGCCTATTATACGGCATATTATCCCACCACCACCACCAAGAAACACAGCCAATGTTTTCATTCCGTCCTTCACACAAAAAAAATAGCAATAATAAAAGCAATCCATGGTATTGAGGCAGTATTCTCTACAATTATCTGCCATAAAAAAAAACAATCATTTAAGTTTGACCTAAAATATACTTCACTGCAGAAGAAACAATTTATTACCTGAATGAATTCGTCAACCCCAGTACTTAGAGAGTTTCGTTGGTATTAGCAGTAGTAGGAAAATGTTTTTAGATATTAAGCTAGAACAATAATACAAATATATTTTACAGTTACACAAACAGCAAAAATAAATTAAAACCATACACTGTAAAGTCTGTATTACTTAAAATTGTTTACAATTGTTATTTTGTTTATTAAAAAACATCCATATAGTACAAAGAGCTAGTACATAGCAGTAGATACAGCTAGAGCCCTTGATTTACTTACTTATGGTCGCTGAAATGAAAATAGTAACAATATAATATAAACTGAATAAACTGTTTTTAAGCATAAGCAAGCTTTAATGACATAGTTATTGATTTATAGCAATTGTCGTAATAGTTGGTCTAGAGTGGGATTCTAGCCCAGAACCTCCGGCTTAACGTGCACAATGTTGCAGGTGTGTGGCCCCTGGGTGTCAGCTGGTTGGATCGTCTGCGCAGTTTCTACCCGGTAGTTGTCCTCGTCTTCGCCTTCTACCGCATGTTCGTGGTTCATCTGATGGACATCATCGTGAGCTGGGGTGACGTGCTCGCCGTCTGTGAGAGCAGCATACTCATCTTCACCAACCTCAATGCCGTCGCCAAGATGGGGACGTTGTTTGTGTACAAGGAGAGGATACGAGCCATGGTAGTCGCCTTGGAGGGGATGTACACCAGCGAGCAGCTGGGAGACAGGGCGCAGAGGAGGGTTAGGTGCGACACTCTTCGTAATGCCAACAAACTGACGATCTTGTATCCTGTCATCTACACCACGCTAGCTGCTATATTCGCACTGGTTCAGATTCCCAAGGCTATTGCCAGTAGAACGATGCAGTGGAGGTAATTTACATATATTTACAGCCAACTGATTCTATAATCTATTGTGTCTGATTAATTTCTTTAATTTTGTAAAGGTTTTCTCTGCCATGTGCATTGTTTGCTTCCATTACTTTCTTTTCATCCTGTTCATGAATGTTTCCATAAATATCACCTTACCATAGCCACAATTTTGCTCCTATCTTGTCATGCACTATTTTGACGTAACCACCATTTTGCACAAGCGTCCATTTTGACCATATTGTAATGCGAAAGCATGCAAATAGCTTAGAAATTGTTTTCGCATAACTGTCTCAACTATGTTCACGCTATAGGTGAGCGTCAATTTAGCACAAATAATTCTTGGTTATTTTGTTGTTGTTGTTGTTGTTGTTGTTTTTGTTGTTGTTGTTCTTAGTTCTTGCTACACCTATTTCTCTTTCATACACAAAGGCGACACTCCTTTTACCGAGCATTCATACTACCACTACCCCAACCACTGCCACTTGTAGCGAGAGCATCTGCATTCTTTGGTTGGAGCTAGTATACACTTTGTTTCTTCGTATACAGGGGTTGGTTTCCTTACGACATTAACAAGTCTCCCAGCTTCGAGATCTCTCTCGTTCTCTGGTCCTTCTCCATCGTGTGCAATATCAACCTGATGGGCATGTGCGATACCACGATATTGGTTCTGTTGATGCACGCGGTGGGACAGTTCCGAGTACTGCGCATCAAGATGGCCGACGTGCGCAGACTGGCTGTCAAGAGGATGCGCGAGGAGGAACAAGTGCGCGCCATCTTGTCCAGGCTAGGTCGCCAGAAACCGGGGCCAGATCCAAGACGGAACAAGCACCTGGAGAGAAAGATTAAACGATGCGGTCAGGTGGTGACCGTTTCTAGGGTGACTCGTAGTGGAGTGAAGACCACACATAGTGACCCAGGGGGGCAGAATCGCAAGCAAGAAGTTAAATCGTTGTCGCACCAAAGGAGAGATGAAATTGACTATCGAATGCATTCTCTACTAAAAGAATGCGCACATCGCCACAAGAAATTGTTGAGGTAAATGGTCTATCGTGTAAATAATTTATGGTCTCAACAGGGATGTTCGATTCGAACTAAATTTTCTGTTGATTAAGTGGTAAATGTGAAAAATTTTCTATTAAAAAAATACTGTTCATCAGTTCATCCGATGAGAGCATATACTTATTTGTGTTTATTTCTCTGAAATGTGAGTAAGACGAGTTACAACTACTTTAACAGCAGTTTTGCCTCATTGTGCACTCACAATTATTATTTTTACAGTAATTTTCGTTGAGCAGCCGTGAGCCGACATAAAAGGTGTTCAGTAAGATTTGTTTAACATTGGGTACACATAAGAGATCTGTGCTGGCTGTGTACAAAGCTATTACTACTACTAGTCAATTGATTTGGTATTACACTCGTAAAATATGTCTCAAAGAATAAACATAGCTGTTTCTTGATACCAATGATACAGAGTTAACTAATTTCTCGTCAGCTGGAAAGTCGACTTCGAGTTCGTGTTCAACTGGACGTTTATTCTACAGTTCTCCTGCAACCTGCTAACTACGGCGATCATAGCTCTCTACTTCTCTCTGGTACGTTTGTCTGCTGTGTGTGTCTTGTGGTACGTATCCCCGCATCTATTCGTGAAATTTGCCTCGCGCTTATTTTTTATAATAATCCGATATATAAGTAATACAACAGTAAATAATCATGAATGTAATTTGTTTGTATAAAACATTGACAATTTGTTTCGAATAATCGTTAAGGCTATTCCACCGCGTTTTTCTATTTTCCAAAATATGCTACCAAGTCAAAACGTAGTTAATTGCTTTCAAACCTGGCTATTTTAGAAAATCAAAAATTTTTTTTCAAATTTTTCTGATCCGGTACACGGCCAATATAGCCACCTCAAAATAATTTCCAACTTCAATTCGCCAAGGCACACCATTCAACGCAGGGTGTTGTGTTTTTGTGACATTAATTTTCAACTGTTTTTCTATGGACTGACTGAGAGAAAAAGATTTATTTTTAACAATTGTCTTTCCTGCGAATTTTTTAGTTTGGCGGTATTTTTTACCGATTTGTACCGCCAAACGAAAAAATTCGCAGGAAAGACAATTGTTAAAATAAATCTTTTTTCTCTCAGTCAGTCCATAGAAAAACAGTTGAAAATTAATGTCACAAAAACACAACACCCTGCGTTGAATGGTGTGCCTTGGCGAATTGAAGTTGGAAATTATTTTGAGGTGGCTATATTGGCCGTGTAACGGATCAGAAAAATTTCAAAAAAATATTTTTCATTTTCTAAAATAGCCATGTTTCAAAGCCATTCACTATATTTTGACTTAGTAGCATATTTTGGAAAATAGAAAAACGCGGTCGAATAGCCTTAACAACATTGTTGATGATGTAATAGCAAACCTTGAAGTCTAATCCACGGTATCTCCATTATGTGTTTATGTTCATGGTAATTTGGTGGAGGTGCCGGGTTTGCGCTCGAAAACTATAATAATTTACTAAAGATTAGATGAACAATCAACAATTTCTTTAAAATTGATATATCTTAAACTTGATCTGTGTTTATATCAATCAGTTCGTTTAACCTATAATATGAAACAAACCAAACAATAAACCTCTAGTAATGAGCCTTAATTAGCCTTGTTATTTATATCTCTTGTAAATAGTTTCCATGTATTTATGATGTTGGCCAATATTAGTTTTTAGGGTGACAAATTATTATGTAGAGTTTAAATGTTTAAAGATAAAAAAAATGAATGAAAATTAAATGTTTAAAGATGAAAGTGTTTTTACATATAGTTCTACTTTTAAACCTTGACTTTGCATGTAGTTCGCTTGGTAATTCGTACATTCGAAAGATAGCTATTCATCGGTAGAGATTGTTTTTTTAACATTTATGGAACGGTATGTGCTATTTTTATTCGTGTAAAATGTTATAACATTGATTTGTTTCAGGCAACCCATACGGTTGATAATAAAGGCAGAGCATTCATTCAAATCATGATAGGCTGTGTGGTGCAGTTCTATCTATACTGTTCGTTATCATCCCAACTGACGCAAGAGGTAACGCTTTATAATTTTAATATTTTAAATACGTTGTTGGCGAAACTAGTCTGATAATATATTAGTAGGAATCAATGAATGTATGTTAATACCAAAGCAAAAAGCTGTATAGTGTGTGTTTTGTAGTTTTTTAGAATTATAAGTTTTATGAATGTCTTGATTTAATTTAAATAATGCACGTAGAGACGGGACTAAAGGAACTATAAGCTCACATACACAATTATGCAATGTAACTCATTGTAAATGAACGAACTCCCACAACGGAGAATATTACCAAAAGCTATGTTTATAAAACTTAAAATACCAGTATTGCCGAACCTAAGCTTGTATATAAATTGAAAATAATGCTATCGGTCCGTTAGTTCAATACATTTACTTTGTTAAATATAGGTTATTATTATGCTTGAGCAGTATTTATATTTTCCACCGTTCAAGAGCATTTAATTATAATCTATACTAAAAATTCTCATTAAAGTTCAATTTGTGTATTAATAATAAGAAATCCGCCGGATAAATTGTTCTCAGTACATAACTATAACCTGGTTTCCAGGCCGAGGAGGTTAGAGAGGCCGTCTTCAACTCTGATTGGCTGGACGCCTCTTACAACTACAAGAAGTCTATGCGGATAATCATGTCCGCAGCCAATCTGCCCATCATCGTCACGGTTGCCGGCTTTCTACCGCTCAACTTGGAAATGTTTCTCAAGGTAAACTCACATAAACATATTTGTAAAAATCAGAGAACTTTTACATTTGTTGCAAGTTATATTATCTAAATTAATTGTGTTTTCATATTTCATAAGTTATAACAATTTGTATCCGGTTTGAATTAACGTGGAACTAGAAAAAAGTATACTGTAATATATATATATGTTTAACCTTGGTTTTACAGTAGGCGACTATGACGCTGTTATGTTAGTACTTTAGACAGAAATTAAAAAAGTCCGGTTAGTCACTTTTTTAATTTCTGTCTAAAGTACTAATATATATGAAAATATATGTTTTGAGGTAAAACTGCGTGTCGTTATTTAATAAAATAATATTTTATTTCCGACGTTTCACTAGGGTTTCACCTAGCTTTATCAAGGTTTAGAAACAAAAACAAAATGGAATAGCAAAGTACAATTTTATTAAATAATCACACGCAGTTTTACCTCAAAACATATATTTTCATATCATGTACTGCGAAAGCCTTAAATCTAACATATATAGATTTAAGGATTTAAGATTTAAGGCTTTCGAAATTATATAGACTATAGACTTATATATATATTCTGCTTTCAACACAAGTTGATCATGGGGTGGCTATAGCTACCTGTTGGCCATCTTTGGCACACAGAGTTTATTAGCGTCAGCTTGCCAGGCCTGTCATGTTATGTAAATTTCTTCTTCTCCGTCCATTTGTTCTCCTTTCTATTATTTGTTCTTCTTCTTGCTCTTCCCACCAGCTTCACCATTTTCTTCTGTCGTCCAAGTATTCCTCTTGCAACTTCTTCCCATCGCCCATCCCTCTCTTCTATACATTATTTCTTACTCGTGGTCTTGCCACTTATTCCTTGGTCTACCCGGTCTTCTAAAACAAATAACACACAAATAAGTAATATAATACAAAATAATAAAGAAATACAAGAAGGCAACAAGAAATAACAAGAAATTCTGTCAGTATTATTTTTTTGTTCCAGGTATCGAAGAATGCGTATTCGTACTACGTAGCCTTGCTGATCGCCGTCCAGAAAGCCAAATCCGGCTACAGCTAATTAATTACCCTTTGCATTCTTAAAGACATATACATCTTATATGTCACATCCTCGTACTTTGTGCCATTATAAGCGGCGGTATTTTAAGTTATTTACTTGTGGGATTAGTTTTGTTTTGTGATTTGGGTGATCTTATTGAGGAAGGAAGTGCAAAAAAACGTTGTGATTATTTACACGTAACCATCATCGTCGTATTCGAGTATTCAACTGAGCGTTGAGTATTTAATTCTACTTACAAGTTACATAACCGATAGGTTTATAATGCTCGTGATTCGTGTTTACAGTACAACGATAATGATATCACCAAGAACTTTACAAAATTGAGTGAATTTACAAAATTATAGGCATATTTGATTTTAATTATATTTGTTACCATCAAATATGTCAAACTTTGCAAGCATAGTAAAGAGTACTGGACTAAGGTAATTCTGTAAAAATGTAATCTATTCAATACGTAATCATATGTAGCTATTTACATTGTTCTTCTTCAGTAAAAACTGTACAACATGGACTGTGATTACTTTATGTTTTGAAGACAACACACCTTAGGTGCCTAAGGTGATAATTTCAATTTCAATTTCAATTTCAATTTATTTAGCAGTTCATTCTTATTTACATAATAATACCACTCATATGCAGTGAAGATCTGCGAGTGTTGAACAATTGTCATATTATAAAAGATAAATTTGAGTAAAAGAAAATATAGAACATATTATAAAACAATCAACAGTATAGCTCATTAATACAATATTACATCGTCAATATGGCTACTATCAGAGAGCCACCCGTCAGTAAGACCTAAAATTAATTTATTGAAATGTAATAAGAACAGAACAGAAGAGCACTGAAACATGTTTGACAATAAAAGACTTTGCCTGCAATTTAGGTTTCTGAGCAAAACAGTCATTAGTATAGTACATTGATACAACATTACATCGTCACTTGGAATACAATCAGAGAGCCACCTGCACAAAATAGTGCATTGATACAATATTACAACGTCATTTGGGCTACTATCAGAGAGCCTAATTAAAGGGATATAAGAAGATCAGAACAGCACCGAAGCATGTTCGACAATAAAGACACCTTGCCCGCAGTTTGGGTTTCTGAGCAGTGCTCACATGGGAAGATAGAATGGAATGTGGTGATGGGAGCAGGGAGAGCTCAACCATTAAGCATTCAGCTCATACTTTCACGGTAACAGTGTTGTAATTGTATCAATATAAATACATTTTCTTTGTTTTGATTAGTACGCTTTAGTCTTTATACTTGTACCCAGCCGTGGTCAATCAATATTTTTTTTTGTTTTGGCGCAACGAAACAACGATATATAGTTTGAGTTTCATGCTTTGTGTGATTGCTTATCGTTTTGTATATTTTCAGAAGGCCTACTTCTCATGGGCATATTCTTCCAATTCACCACGATTAGATTTATTTCACAGTAATTACTTAAACATCCATATTATTTTGAATGATAAATGAGTAAAGCGAATCGTTGTATAGATTTGATCGATTTCATTCAAAGTTACAATATGATGTTTGTTTTTTAAAGATCGTTGACTTTAATACTGTTATTTGATATCAATTTCGGACGAGACAGTAATCGTTTTAACTGGAATTCTACTGACGTTTAACGTAATTGATAAATATCGATTTAGGTTAGAAGTAATCACGAACTTATACCTATTTGAATACACGTATTAATTCCCATGACGATGTATTATCATCAGTATAATCGAGACCTTGGACTTTTCAATATTCCGTCATGTTCCTAATATTGTGTAATAATATGTTATTTTTCTATACTGGCATTACCAATTTCCTGTAGGCCTACTACGCATTTCAAAAAGTGAAAGATGAAATGCCATTGAGTACGCAATACGCGCTCAATGGTTACACTAGCATAGTTGTTTTAGTCTTCAAAAAGCTTGTGTTATTAGCATATTATCGTCGGAAAAATTGTCTAGTTCTTTTTTGTTTAGAATTCATTGTCTTTACCTAAAGAATCCATTAACATGCGTTGAGCTTTGTATAAAAAGTTTCTCATTCAAACAACTTATCCGCGTGCAACTCTGTACCCCGATTGTGGGAGTAACTCCAAACTGCACAGAGATTGGCCAACTTGCCTGTTTGTTTCTTCACGTTCTCCATTTCCTTTACATTCATATTGTTAATTTAACTATCCTTCTCACTCGTTGAAACATTTATACACTTAGTAGCCGCAGAACATATTCTTAAATCAAAACCAATTAGATTATTGAAACATTAGTATTGGTTAAAACACGGTAATGTTGGGGTATTGACCACGAGACGCGTTGAAAATAACATATTATTAAATTTTATTACAATGAAAGTAATTAATTCAAATGATAAAATAAAAAAATTGTTGATAAAATGCAAAATCAAGAAGAATGTTCAGCCAAATATGAAAACACAGACAAGGAAGAAAAAGTCAACATCAAAATGCTTACACACCCTTGTGACGGTTCTCAGTCTCCATGGTAAGCTGTAAACAGAGAGAGGGTGCTGTTAAAATTATGTTAATTGTAAGATTAATATTCATTAATGCTTCATTGTGTTGGTTGATTAGTATCTATATTTTGTACACACATAGTTATAATAAATAAATAAATAAATAATAAATAAATAATTATTATAAAATACTGTATAAACTACAATTTTAATTCATGTGAATATTAATATATTAATACAATCTTGTTGCTAGTTATCTTTTTTCCGATTTTCTCCGTTACTTTTTTCATTCTTCTTTGAATGAAATTTTATTCAAATAGTTGTGAATATTTAGTTTAAAACATAACAGGCGGCGCAATATGACCTAACCGGTTGAAGCGCCCTAGTTTCTCACGTCGTCGTAGTTTAAAACATAAAAATTTAATCATACATAACATTGTATTAATGGGTTAATTAACACGACATTGTATTAAAATTGTAGTTGCTTTTTATTTTTGCACTGTATTTTATTATATAACTATGTTTGTACATCAGAAAATGCTTAATAATTCTCGTAAAATTAAGATACTATGACAGTAAAATATAAAGAATAAACCATTATTTTGGGATTGTTGATCTTTCAATTATTAAAAACAATTTAACAGAGATAATTTTTTTTTAAATATATGGATTTTGATATTAGGAACTATTTTCCAGAGTATTTAAATCCATCAATGAACCAGTGTAATTTGTTTGTGATTGTTCACAGGTGTGTGGCCTAGAGCGACAGGGTGGAAGAACCACCTGCGTTGGTACTACCCCATGGCCGTCATAGGCGTCGCGGTCACCCGGATGTTCGGGGTTCATATCATGGACATTATCACTAGCTGGGGCGACGAGCTGGCGGTCTGTGAGAGCTGCATCTTGGCCTTCACTAACTTCATCGCGGTCGCAAAGATGGGGACGCTGGTGGTCTACAAGGAGAAGATCAGGGCTCTGGTGGATTCTATGGAGAGGATGTACACCAAGGAGAAGTCAGCGGACAGGGAACAGAAGAGGCTCCGGAATAAGGCGCTACGCAAGGCCAACAAGCTGACGGTCATGTATCCAATGTTCTGGACCGGGTTGGCTGCTCTATTCACACTGTTGGGCATCGTCAAGGCTATGAAGAGTAAAGTGCTGCACTTTAGGTAAGTTACATGCGTCTAGACTTTAGAAGGGCGTGGTAAATTTCCTTTGATATCCTTGGACTTTGATTCAAGTTGTTGAATTTACCAGCAACTTTGTCTTGTTAATATAGAGACTGCCGGTTAACAAACAGTTAAATTTGAGTTGATTTTAGTGATCTGAATTAATAAAAATGGGAGAAACGCGTTTTGCATGTTGTGTAAGTGTATTGTGGTCCTGTGGAATAAGGTAGGTATTCACAAAAATGGTTTTAGAATTGGGTTCTAGCCCGTAGCCACGCTTTCCTAGGTGACAAGTTTTGGGACTTAGGCCTACAGCTTCAGGGGTCGATCTTAGGCGTGAGTTTGTTTTGACTCCTTGAGTGATTTCACAAGTGATTCTGAGTAGCTCGTTATGTTGCAATGCTGGGTACTAGGACGAAATAGTTGGAATTACTATCTTCTATAGGTCAACGATAAAGCAAGTCACAACTCGCGCTTTTAAATTTGATAAAAATAAAGGTTCGAATGGGACGGCTAATAATAATATAAGGAAAAAACGTGCTCTCATAGCTAACTGGGCAATGAAACTCTTATTAGTGAAATTCGCGACTATCCTAACGTTGACCAAGAAACATGACAACAGTACACTCGCAACAAACACAGTCAACTGAAGTATAAACATACCCTGAAACACACAGGCTTACCAGACCTCAAGTCCCAGTGGGCAGCGTGCGCGGCTGGGCTGCGGCGTCCGTCCCTCTGGGTGGACGTTCTTAATATTATTGAAAGATTGACTGTTTTGAAAATCATGGGGAAAGAAGGGGGGGAGAGCAATAGGTCCCACATGCCAGTGAGTAGACTGATTGGGATTCAATGATGTATTAACATGACGTTGCAACTACAGTGAAGTTAAATTACAAAAATGACTATTAACTGGATCCAATCAGTTACTAACCCCCTTAATTAAAATGTCAATTTGATACGGAAATATGGTTTATTATAAGAGACCATTGAGGATGTTAGTACTCAACACTCGTTTCTTCATCGGACTACGACAACGATGCGATGGTCGGCGCGTCAGCGAGAGTCGATGCCCTAGGCACCCCGTACTAGCGTCCCCTGGATAGGGAGGCGAGTTTGTGCGGGCGCGAATCTCTGGACAACATCCTCTGGAGTTTTTCGGGCGTTTTAGCACGGGAAGGCCAGGTGGCACTTGAGAATCAAACGTTGATCTTCCTGCTATTGCGCAGGCCGGTTGGCCGTGTAGCAAGCTTTATCTCGCCGACGCGGTATTTGTGCTTGACCGCGATATCTCGTAGAGGAGGGATTGACCATATTGCATCAGCCAAGGAAAAAAGAGGGTAAAGATTGATAGTGGTAAATGAAGATAGCTAGGTAGCGTTGCTTAGGTGGCAACAGTGGGTAGGTAGCATGTACCATGATAGCGCGTAGTCGTCAATGGCGCGAAGCTGTGCACCGGCTCACCACATGGTCGTGCAGGAACCTTGTTGTCAGCTCGCGTGATTTTTTTATTAATTTTAGTCGATTATATAATCGCACACGATCCCCCTAGGCGGGTGATCTGGAGATAACTCCATGTTAACTCGGTACGCGATTCCGTTTCTTTGATGAAAACTAGCACTTGATCTACCACACACTGCGCACACTCACTCTCCTTCAGATATCAGCCACCGGTGAGAGAGCCGTGGTCGCCTCGAAGCGAGCGTGGCTGAGCGCAGGGTTTTTGGGCATGTCCCGTTAGCTTTTCCCTCGTGCGGGCGCCTCTGATTCATGCTTGCTTTTTGAGAAGTGGTACGACGCGCGCTCCTTGACCAATTCTAGCTCGTGTCATTTTCTGGTTCCCGACTAGAAATCGCCACCCGATTGCATTTTTGAAAACAGGCAGAATTCTCCCCTGGCTTTTCTACATCATTGAAGAGTTCTTGTGAATGCGCCATCCGGCCTTGTGATTGCTGCATTCTCCGAGCCAGCCTTGCTTGTCATTCGATCGATACTGCATTTCACAGTTTTGGGAAACGTTGACCTCTTTCGCCTGCTAGTAAAGCCCGAACAATTGCACACTGGCAACTTACATTGCTGTGTGCTTATGCCCCTGTGTAGGACGCAAACACTAGCCCATGGCTTAATATATATGACAGCACTCATCACTTTATAAAATATTTATAATTAATTTATGAGAATAGCACGACGGCTATTTGATTGGTATTTATATGCAAATTAGAGACACAAAAAATAGGCGGTAGGGCTGCAAAGGGCCGTCCCGCTACAACGATGACTCCTTCCAGGAGAGTTGGAAGGAAGATCGGTCGTTTAGACCTTGAAGAGAATTGGTAAAATAAGAATATGACAGAATTGTCTTCGACATCATTCGTCATTTCGACAGTTGTACCGAATTTTCACAATATATATTTTGCAGAAAATCGGTCCATTTGTGTCTACAATTTATTTTTTATTGTTCTTTATCTATATTTTAGTATTGCCTCTTTAGTGTCATATTATTTAGCATATCTTTTACTCTTGGCTTCCTTCTTTAGATAATTTGCTGGAAGAAGGAGATATTATTTTATATTGAACCTCGTAATTTTCTTGTCTCGTGGCATAAAAGTACATTTTTTGTTGTATAACTATAACTAAGAATTCATGAATGTATGTCATGTAACAATGTACAGAGCAAGATATAGATTATCTGACCTTATCTTTTCATCAACAGGGGGTGGTTTCCGTACGACGTCAACAAGTCACCATACTTCGAGGTGACCCTGATACTCTGGTCAATATCTCTGGTATGCAATGTAAACATCGTGGCTGTATGCGACGTGACGATCTATGTTCTTCTGCTGCACGCCACGGGGCAGTTCCGCGTGCTACGTGCCAAGATGTCTGACCTGCGCAGACTGGCTGCCAGGAAGTTGCGCGAGGACACGCAGGTGCGCGCCATCTTGGCGAAGCTAGATCAGCAGCCGGAACCTGACCCGAGACGAAACTCGGAGAGGAGGATAACACGGCGTGTGGATGTAGCCGACATTTCCAGAGCGAGACGAAATGTAGTAAAAGTCACACGGAATCAGTCACGCGGTTGCATCGTACCACAGGTTCATTATCTTGACCAAGATGTTAAATTGTCATCTGAAGAGAAAAAATATGAATTAAATCTTCGAATGGATGCTTTGATAACGGAATGCGCTTATCACCACAAGGAGTTGTTGGGGTAAATTAAATCAATTGGTTTCATTAAATCAAACATAACGAGGAGGGTACACGATGGTGTTGATAGTTACTTATAACCCTTACTTATAGAATGTTAAAAAAAATCATATACATGAAATTATTCTACTTTCTTTGGATTAAAGCTGAAGTTGTAAATTAAACCAGAATGAGCAGATATGCCTCCTTGTAATTTGTGTTTTGGGGGGAGAGGAAGGTAGATATCCACGAATTACTGAGTCATAATCAGAAGCAGAGGCGTCAGTTGGAGACGACAGTCACAAACGTGCCCTCAGTCAATTCCTTACATGTAATCTTTAGCGGGCGAGATTTCGCACCAATGCATATATATTTCTTTCATTTTTAATGCACAAACAGATTTCCTTAGTCTGGCATGCAGAAAGATAAACCTATCTGTTAAGTGGTGCCACTTGGATTTAGCATATTTAAATAAACAAAATATATGTCAAAAAACTGATCATTTATTTACAGATGGAAAGTGAACTTCGAGTCAGTTTTTAACTCGACTTTTATCGTTCAGTTCTCTTTCAATCTGTTGAATACAGCAATCATTGCCCTGAACTTCACCCTGGTAAGTACCTAGCCTGATACTTAGAAATGTACACGTGCATTGTATGTACATAACCTCTCTTTTAACCTGTTGATTACCGCAATCACTGTCCTGGACAACACTCTGGTAAGTACCTAGCCTGCGTACTTACTCCTTCTCTGAAAGTACCTTAGCTTTTTAATATAGTTATCACTGGTATATTTGGTTACACTGCAGAATCACTCATCGAACAATTTACAACCAATGGAGCTACGCATATACATCCCACAGTCTTCACGCAATACCATACCTAATAATCGTGGATCACACAAAAATAACAGTTAACTGACAAACAAAATTGAAGCATACAAATACTGCTCCGTCCATAAACACTCCATAAAAAATTTAAATAACACCATCCATCAGTTAAATTACCTATCAAAGTAATTCCACTTTACAATTTTTCTAAACTTCGTACCCACAAACATATTTTTCATTGATAAGTATCTACAAAGATCTTTCGTGCAGATACAAAATGCACTTCTCACTTGTACGGACTTTCTTATTATACAGTGTAATGGAGATCGATAACATTTTACAATTACTTTGGGGCTGAAACTGATTGGGTCACATTGTCCAAATCTAGAGAAGAATAGCCCTCAATATGTTTACATTAGTGATGTGTATTATAATAATTAAATTGCTGTGGGATGGGTTTGTGGGCTACATCCGTGATGATTCGTGATGCTTCTGTCTGGCCTAAGGTTGCCTCAAAGGTATTTTTTACTAGATTCTAAAGTTCGAAGCATTCTGCTGGCCATAACGTTATCTAAAGACGAGGCCGATGAAGCGCAACCTGAATACTCTCTCGTGCGTTTACCCTAGAGTAAACATACTTCATTATAGGAGTACTGGGAGTAGATGCATTTCATAATAAGAGAACTCACAGAGTAAAGATATATCGAAATGAAATTACTTCACTTAAAATAGGAATTCTCAACTCAATTCTAACCTAAAGCCAAGGGGAGTACGTGTATTGAGTGCACAATTTGAAATACGATTACTCCGCGAGGTTTTGGGTGCAATACTATATCCAAGAAATTAGGTGACTCCAATTAGGTTCATCGCGACGATTAAAACATATGTATTTGCAATATAAAAAGGTTTAAATCACCCGCAACGATGTTGATGTAGACGACGAAATACTTTGAATAGATTATCGTTTTAACAAAATTATAAAGATAGAAAGAGGGAGAAGGAGAGGGAGTACAAATATTGAGTTGATCGATTAAAATACGATTACTCCATAGTTTCATACACAGGAATATTTCCAAGAAATTAAGTGACTCCAACAAGGTTCATCGAAAAGATTACCGCTTATTTAATAAGCATATTAAAAAGTCTAGACCACGGTCAACAAGGTTTATGTAGACGACATAAAACATTGAAAAGATTATGGTAATTTAAAAATATTCAAGATGAAAGAGGGGAGTACGAATATTGAGTTGGTCGATTGAAGTACGATTACTCCACTTGGTTTCGAGCAAAATAACATCACTAAAACATTGGGTGACTCTAACAAGGTTCATTGCGACGATTTCCAATTATTTTATGAACAAATACTATAAAGAGAAAAGACTAAACCAACAGGCAACAAGTTTAATGTAGATGACTAAATACAATAATTAACAGACTATGGTTATATAAAAAATAACGATGAAAGAGGGGAGTATGAGTATCGAGTTGAACAATTGAAATTTGAATACTGCACTTGGTTTGACTTTTGAGCGCAATAACATCGCTAAAAAATTGGGTGACTTCATCGTGACTTACAACCTGTCCTGGCCCTGTAGTCTCCTCATGAGTTCCTAAAGGTATCACATTCCCAGGGTGTCCACAGCCTGTGAAGGTAGAAATAGTGGTAATAGTAGCCTCAAATGGGTAAAATAGTGGATAAAATAGTGGCATATTTGCTGAAAAATAGTGATCAAATAGTGGCAATGCGTTAAAATTTGAAGCAAAGTAGATGGCACAATTAACGGGAAAGTTGTGATATTTGGGTATTAATCGAAAGAAGTACTACTGGTAGTATGTCAATATATTTTATATTTTAGACGATCAACAATTCGTTTGTATTTAGCTGATTTTGTCAAACCGTGCTTTTTTGTTGAAATGAATGCCAGAAAATATTTCGTGAAAGCTGGCCATTGTGTTAACATACGCTTTGCTGCACCATCTATGGTGAGCTGACATGTTTAACAGATAACAGTGAAAATGTCATGATATTCAATACAATTATGCAACAAATTGTAAAAATAGTGGCCTTATAGTAGTTTTTTCACCATTTCATCAAAAATAGTGGGGATTTAGTGGCCTGGCTGAAAATAGTGGCAAAATAGTGGAAATAGTGGCCCGTGGACACCCTGCATTCCTTTTCCCTGACTTCCTCCTGGCACACGAATCACACTCCAGTATGTACTTTTCCACATCCTTGTTCAATGTCTTCCAGAAATACCGACCCTTACACCCCCTGGTACATACTGAACACCGTGTCCTGATGGTGGGAAATGATCCGAGATACAAGAGTAATCTGGACAACAATCCGCCATATATCTCCGTTGACATGATATAAGAGACCCTCTTGATCGAGTTGATACTGCTCCTTGTATTCTGGCTTATCCATGTTCTTAATGACTTTAGGACTTAAGAACAGAATTCATCGGTATGTTGTTTCTCCAGAATCAGGTTCTTTGGCAGATATTCAGTCATCTTCTTCTTAACGTTAACTGCATTAACTTGTCTTGATAACAAGTCAGAGTTTGCGTTCTGTTTCTCTGGTTTATAGATCACCTTAAACTCAAATTTTGATAATCGTACCATCCATCGAGTAAAACAAGACGATTTAGGCTCTTTTAGCTTTAACATACATTTTAACGGTGCATGGTCAGTAAATATGGTGAACTTGTTACCTAGTAAGTAAGCACGGAAGTATCTACAACTCCATATTACAGTGAGCATCTCCCTATCTATAGTACTTGAGTTATGCTCTGCCTTATTCAACTGTCTCGATGCATAAGCTATCGGATTCTCTTACCCATTCAGTGTCTGTGAAAGCACACCTCCGATTGCTATTCCACTTGCATCAGTTGTTAGTATGAACGGTTCTGTGAATATCGGGTATCTCAAACTGTTCTCTCCACACAGTTCCCGTTTTAAGGTCTCAAAAGCATTTTGTTGCTTTCTGTCCATACAAATGATACGTCCTGCTTAGTCAGCTATGTTAAGGGATGAGAAAGCCGTGCAAAGTCTTTTAATTAGCAACTGTAGTACCCTATTAAACCAATGAAAGAGCGTACCTTCTTGACATTCTCTGGTCTCTTATAGTCCCTGATGGCTTTGGTAAGCCTAGGATCAGTTTGGACCCCTTCGCTTGTTACAATGTGACCCAAGTAATTTACTTCAGATCGCGTGATTGTCATTTCTCCTGCTGTATATGCAAGTTGGCATCTCTGTGCCTCTTCAGTACCCTTGCTTAAGCTTGAATATGTTCGTCCAACGAGACACTATATAGAATTATGTCATCCAGGTAAACCATACACTCTATCCCTTTCAAACCTGCAAACACTCAGTCCATTAACCTTTGGAGTGTGGCTGGAGCCCCTGACAACCTCATGTCCATTCGTTTATAATGGAAATGGAAATGCCCAATAGAAGGTACAGAAAAAGCTGTTTCTCCTTTTCTCCATAATCTATTAGACATTGATAATATCCACTACGTAAATCTAAAGTAGTAAAATACTTGCAATTTTCTAGACTCCATAGTTTCAGTAATATTTGGCAAAGGGTATGCATTCCCTTTTGTGATCTGATTCAACACCCTGAAATCTATAACCAGCCTGAACTTCACCTTACTATCCGCCCCTGTTAATATTCTAGGTATAAGCATCACCGGCGCGTTAAATAGTGAACTTGAAGGTTCAATTATCCCCTTCCGGAGCATATCGTTTAGGTGCTCCTCCACAACTGCATTAAGTGCATGCAGCATCAAATAGGGAGGCTTATGTATAGGCCTTGCACTCCCCGTATCAATCCTGTGTTTTACCATGCTAGTTCACCCTAAATCATCCTCCGAATCAAGAAATAATTCCCTGTACTTGTCCAGTACAGCCCCCATCTTATCTCTAACCTCCGGGGTTAAGTTGTTAATTTCTCCGCAAGAAGTGCGTTTGCTTTTTCTATCTTGTGTCTTTCATTTTGTTGTGACGTCACTTTTCCCTTCTTATCACCTGGGCGCACTACGCATATTTCCTCGTCCTAGCAATGTATTCTTCTGTAACTGAATTACGTCTAAACCAATATTCATGATGTGAGCGGTACTAGATTGCCGTTTGTACTAGCTGCAACTCTGGCTACTAGCACATGGTTAATTTGCACCTCTTGAGGTTCCACAACAACATCGGTAGGCAAATCTGTACTCTTCCCATCTAGTCCACCATATACTATAACTTGGAAACTGAAAGTCGTGGAGTAATTATTTTTCAGACCTTTTACCTCAATATTCATACTCTTCTACTCCATGTTCATTCAACGAGTCTTATAATATTTAAATTTATTGTATTTTATCTTCTTCATTAACGCCATTGCTTGTGGTTCAGAATGTTTAGTATTTTGATGAAATATAGGGAAATCGTCGCAATAAACATTGTAGGAATTGCCTCATAAGTTACGCGTATATATACATCAAGTCGCGGTAATTATATGCAACCCTAGTCAATTCGTATTCCTCTCCCATCAATTATTGTCTCGATTAACCTTGCTGCAGTTACACACAAAACGTTAGGTGGAGTAATAGTTTTTCATGTGTGATCAATGTTGGTCCCTTTAAAACATACATTTCCTGGGTTGAGTAATATCATTTTACATGGAGAATGCTTGTTTCAATATAGGTTTACTCCGTGTGTAAACCAATTCATTATATTTTACTGGGAGTACGCTGGCCGAGGGAGTAGCGAAATTTTGTTACACTTTTTCATTAATTGTTTATAGAAAATAAACAAAAAGGAACATATTCTTGAATTATTTAGAATCTGTCAAAATGGTCAAAAACACCCAAATAAGTGCTCGTTTTCTGATTGATCTATGATAAATATTGAAAATATGATATGGAAGGGGAGTACAGATGTCCTTCATTATCAAGTAAGCAAAGTTGTGTTAAGATGAAATGATTTATGGCTGCAGGACAAAGAAAGCGTCGACTATCAAATAACGCCGGTTTCCTCTAAAGCATGTATGAGTATTACCAAAAGAGATAAATGCATAATAGTAACTGATTTGACAAATAATTTTTTCATAAATTTGTAATTTTAGACATTCCCGGCACCTCCACCAAATTAAATTTAAAAAGTGGTATATTGTCAAATCGGGCACCAGTGTCTCACTTAATAGATACAAAAAAACAGAATGCCCTAATAAACGACAGATGAAATAAATAAACAGCGGTGACACCTACAAATGTGATTAGTAATCAACTGTCACGAGACACTTTGAAGAGATCTGATTGGAAGTTGCTTCCTTTTATTGGCAAAAAGTTCAGATTATTGAACATTTTTGGGATGTTGCACAACACGACTTGATCGTCTGCCGGGCAGCCGGCAATAAAATTATTAATTAGAAAAAACCTTTCTTATTTCTGTCCATATTCAACCCGAATGATATTTCCTTTTCATATACATTCCTCCGATCTCACTTTTCTCAAATTTATAAAATTAAATACAACCTACAATTTTTATTTTTATTTTTATGAATAAATTACATAAATAAAGTACAAATGCTTAAATGTAATTAAATGTACACAAACTCCTAAAGCAACATTATTAGGCAACTATTGATCGTCAAATCTATTTTTTAGATTTGTCTTGTGATGTGCATGACACCTTGTTGTTGTGTGGAGGGACACGTACTTATGTGGTTGTGCTTGATATTGATATAACATTGTGACTTTATTGTTTCAGGCTCCGCAAACCTTCGACAGTAAAGGCAGAGGGTTCATTCAATTATTGGTGGCCTCGGTGATACAGTTTTTCATGTATTGTATGTTGTCATCGCGTCTAACTCATGAGGTAAATTATAAATAATTTTCATGTTTTGAAAGTAGTTTGTAGTTTAAAAAAACAGTTAGTATTGGGAATACCACAAACTGTGTCAACACACGGCTATCTTATAATTTTAACGGTTCAGAATTACTTATATATTCTCTGTTGTTTTCTAAGAATATAGTTCAATAATACGAAATTTTAGAAACTATTTGACAAAAACGATCAAAAAGTTATTTAAATATGTGTTTATTGGACATAACACTGCTCTTTATTAATATATATTAGTGATATTTCGATTTTTATTCAAAAATCTTTTTCAAACTTTATTTCCAATATTCCAATATATTCCAATATATATTATTAGCTGAATTCCAGTGTATATGATTCATTTTATTAAAAAATTATAGATAACTCGCTACTGTAAACATGAACTGAGTATATAACATGGTTTATTTAATATATATTTAGTGAAATATCACATCAACAAAATGTTGAATACTTAATGTGAAATAAAATACATAAATACTCTTTATGACTCATAAATCTAAACATGGTTTCCAGGCCGAGCAGGTTAAAGATGCTGTTTACAACTCTGATTGGTTGGACGCCTCTAACAAGTTCAAGCAGTCAATGAGGATAATCATGTCCGCAGCCAATGTGCCCGTCATTGTCACTGTTGGCAGCTTTCTACCGCTTAACTTGGATATGTTCGTCAAGGTAAACTCACATAAACAAACATTTTCGTATGTAAATCATAGGTTATATGGGGTATCAGGACCAGCCACTCACAGTCACCCCATTGTGAAAGAGTGTTTGTAACTCAAAAAAATAAACGTTAAATAAATAACAAAAATTGTGAATAAATAATTATAATAATAATCATCCAAACTCATTTCCAACAATGTCGGGTTGAGTGGTGTTCTTCACACCGATATCTAGGGCACGAAACTATTTTTTGCCGAGATTGCCAGGCTCAGCGTTTCTTCATCATCATCTTCATCGTCATCTTCATCCTGCATCTGCTTCTCCACCAATTTTCTCCACTCTTTCCTGTCCTCCCACAGCTTCAATTCCGTCACCTGGTTCCACGATTCACCTCTCTCTTCAACGTCTCCTTCGATCAATCTTCCCCATCTTTCTCTCGGTCTTCCTACTTTTCTTTTACCTTCCTCTCCTGCTTCGAAGTCTCGTCTTGGGATCCTATCCATTTCCATCCTCTTCTATGACCAAACCATCTTAAACGTTCCCTTCCTAATTTAAACCTCAATTTCTCCAGAAAATTAAAAGTAAATAAAAAAATAAAAATCACGAAATAAAACCAAAACACTGTTGCATAAACGTCACATAATAGCAATATTGATTTTATATGGAGGTTGGCGCTACGATACGAGTCCTCACCAAAAGAGTTATATAGATGTACCAATGCTGGGACTAAAAGCACTTGAACATTCCTTTGCAATTACCCGATACCCGAACACGCTAAGACCCAGTTAATCATCTGTCACACCTGGTAAAACCTACAGTTGGCTTCTAACCCCCAAGAACAAGTTTTAGTTTGGTCAGAGGTATTTTATGTGCTTTTTGTTTACAGGTAACGGAGAAAGCCTACTCCTACTACGTAGCAATGTTGATAGCCGTTAACGCAGATAACCCCCTAGAAATGGCACCAAAGAAGTAATTTTTTGCCTAAATACTGTGATGGACATAGTTCTTTTAATTTATAAACTGTCACTTTTATTTAATTGGGGGATCGAGTGGAGTTTCTGTAATATATTTTAGATTTAATATACCGTACATACTTGTGTACCTTAGTGGTTTAAATTAGTATTACAGTATATTAAATAAATGTGTATGACTGTCAGCAAAGTGGTTTGCATTATTGTTAATTGTTGAAAAAAAGGACTTACCAACTTACACCAAATAACGCCAGGCTTTCTTTAAACTTCTAACTTAAAACAAAACAGAACACAACGATTTGTAGAGGTGCGTGTATATAACATTTTCCAGTGTCATTTTATAGCGTTTTGTAGCATCTATTTTTTGGCTAATTTCAAAACCTTGTCTAAGAACTTTTTTAAAATTTTTAATTTGAAATTTGGTCATCAAGGTTGAATTAATATCAACTGAAAAAAGATGTGTATAAACAAATTGTAGATACTATGGAATATAAAATGAAATAAGACTTAAAACCCTAATTTTAAGTAAAAATATGGCGCTTTGTAGCATCTATTCACAAAACGTTATTTTCATGTACCTTAACGATTAGGAACAAATATTATTTTAAAAATAAATTTGTAAGTTTTTATGTTGAAAGAAACGAATTATTTCCTAGTTTCTAATATTTTCTACTGCACTGACAGTGTTGGCTCGAGCGTTAAGTGCACGACTCTGATTTGCGAGATCCCGAGTTCAAATCCCTTCGAGACCGGTTATCCTAACTGAAAGGTTTTTGCTAGGTTTTCTTCAGTCGTTAATGCGAATGCAAGGGATTGAGTCCTCTTAAACAGCCCTCGGACATCCCTTTACAATTGTCCTCCCAAAATATTTAGTTAGACACAGTCCTGAAGAGACGCATGAATTGCACCCTGGGCAGGTTCCATACTTAATACTTCTCCAACGCAGACTTTATATCTTCTCAAAATTCTGAATTCCTTGCGCAAGTGGTCTTTGCCGTGGATACTTTCCTAATGTCTGCTGTCAAACAATTTAATTTGTTTTGGAGTAAACATTTTCAACATGACACCAATTGCATTGTGAATTATAAATTATTGCAATCCAAACTGTTAAACTACTGGTATATTGGATTAAAATTACCGTGACGGTATGGACTTTAAAAATAGGTTGATTTAATATGTTAATATTTTGTTGTCAATTGGGAATAGCCCAAATCGTTTAACTACATAGAACAGTAAAATATAGAATACTGAGTACGTTGCATGTAAATTGTAAGTAAAATACGACTTTGATGTTTGAATCCTCGGATTTACGACGATCAGTGATACAATAACAATGTAAAGCCTGTTTTGCTTAAATGTAGTAACTGTATGAGATGAAGTTTTTTTTGTTTATAGTTGTTGATTGCTTCAATATGACATGGGTAAGGTATTTCTGTAAAAACAATGTTGTCCCTTTATATAGTTATTGCTTATTATTACCTTCACAACTTGATTGTCATTAGTCCAATACCTGTTCTAAGTGATTGGTAGGTGCCAGTAAGTCACAACTATTAGTGCCTAATATGAATTGTGGTGGTTGAGCAAATAAAAGATAAATGCAATAAGCAAATAGCAACAATAACGAAAAATCAAAATGGGTCTTGTACATCGCCAGGAATATTTTAGGTTCGTCACGCGAGATTGGCTACGTTTTGTAATTCTCATTATTTCTCATGGCCATACATATTCGTTCAATTTAACTTATTACACACGATTCACAGTTAATACTTGTGTATTCATGTAATTGGGAATTATATATGAGTAAAACGTCAAGTATAGTATTGATTCTATTGAATTTCATTTAACGTTATCACCTGCTTCACTGTACTTCAAAAATCGTCGTTTTAATATTGTTATATAACTTTCGTTAGTTCTTCAGCTATTTCAATTATATTATATAATTATAAATGATACAATTTAATCAATATGTACATCAATTTAAGCACATATTCACGATTATTTACTAAGAATCAATATACAAGGTATGAAATTAAATCACTACAATTTCATTACCAACCAACAATACCAAACTATATGCAGACAAATACCTTGCAAACTCAAAACATGTCATCGGATTGTTTGTTGGTGCAAGGGGCACAATCCCCAATTTTTTTGTTGAGTTTTGCAATCGTTTTAAATAAGGCAAAACATTCATAGAAGACTTTTCGATGGTGGCATTAAAACTAAAAGGTTCAACTTCTATCCTAAGGAATAATTTTTATGGTCTAAACATGTAATTTTAACATTGTACTATTATTAGTCATTTCTTGTATTTGTATTTAAATTTAAAACCTCTTTTTTAAATGTTGTTAATCAATGAATGTTATTTTTATTCTGTGTCCTTCTGGCAATTGTATCTGTACACCAGTTTTGTTTTGCTTAAAAATAAAAGTTATATATCTATCTACACAACTGCAATATTTTATTGAAAATCTCTACGAAATGTATACGTATGTATCAGAATGTATTATCCAAGTTCTAAGTTTCACATCAAGTATCATCATAAAGTAATCTCTAGCCCAGTATACTAAAATTTCCAACAAAAAAAGAACTATTTATGGGTGTTTTGTTGGTAGAATCCGAGCATAAACTATTTACATGTTCACAAACATCCCCAACTTTGTACAATATATGTTGTTTGGGTGCCAAAACTTTAAACCGAGTTTAAATAAATGAACCAATTTATTCAATATTCTAATACATTCCCGGCTGTCCTGTAGTTATTTTTTTTAAACATAGTTTAAATTGGATTCCGAAAATTTTTACACATCGCATTTTGCTCAGTTGCTCAGTTGCTCAATCACGTTACAAATCGATTCTAATAATGGTGATTAGGGTTCGTGTTCCCATGATTGTTTTATGTTTATTATATTCTCAGTATTTCTCAATGACGGGCATATTCTCTCAGTTCAACTTATCAATTTAAAATGATTCACAGTAAATACTTACTTAATAAAACGTATCATTGTGAATAATAAATAAATGAAAGGTCAGGTAGTATTCAGCGTTGCCATGACCTATTTTGTTTGTCCTGCAATCAGTTTGCTACTTTGTTATTTTACATCAATTGGAATATAACCCGTAATAGATTAAACTGGAATTCTACCTGCGTTTAATATAATTTGTGCACATATTTTTTTAATTTACTTATTTTTACTCGATCATGTAACAAAAACCTTTTGCAAGTATTTATTCACATGACGATGTATAGTATTGGTCAATAATGGAGTACAAGGATCTTCAATAGTTCGGCTTTCCAAGACATAATCCTAATATTGAATGTAATAACATGCTTGCTCTTAATGAATTATAAGTTTGTATTTCCTTCAGTTTGCATTTCAAAACTTGAAATGTGTAAAAGAGTTAAGTAATAATATGTACGGCAGCACTGTAGAATAATTGGTTTAGTTTTCAACAAATGTATCCATACTTGGGTTATAAGCGTATTTTCCTTGGAGAAATGTGAATTCTGCATTGTTCAGTATGCGTTGTCTTTCGTCTACTCAAAACATATATCTACATTACGCGTTGTGAGTTGTATGCATAAGTAAGCGAGTAAGTAAGTAAGTAAGTAAGTAAGTAAGTAAGTATGTGAGTAAGTAAGTAAGTAAGTAATCTCGATTTGGTTAGTCGGGAAACACTCCCGTAGGTGTAATTGTTATTATTTACTACAATTCAGAAATTAAAAAAGTCCGCCCCAACCGGTGTTTCCCGACTAACCAAATCGAGAAATAAACCCTCGCTCATACCTGCGTAAGGTAATGACATTATAATTAATGTTTGGTGGTCAGTTCAAAGGCAGCAGATATTCGTTGCAGTACTGTTCCATTCATTCAGATGTATAATGCAACTACAATTCAGAGTTTAAAATGTACCCGTCCTGATGGTCTAGTGGTTAAGACGCCTGTCTGGAATGCGGGAGATCCGTGGTTCGATTCCCGGTTGGGGCGGACTTTTTTAATTTCTGAATTGTAGTAAATAATAAGTAAGTGTTTCTACTCGCTCCATGAATTCCTCTCTGCCTAAATTTAAATGTTATGCTTATACTTATTTATCGCCATCATCATACATGTTAAACCTTATAAGTTAGTTTATCTATATTATGCAACATTACATTATGTTTATTTTCTACATTAATTTTACACTACTAGTAGAATAATTCTTATACTTATTGTTTCTTAATACTTAATTATGTTACCTCAGTCTATATTCACCTTCTCTTACGGGAGTTATACTTGTACCATGTGCACGTCAAGCTAAATGAAGTTATTCTATTTTAGTCTATTCTATTCTATAAAATTAACAACATTTCTAGTGGGAAACCTGCCCAGGGTGCGATGCATGCTATCTAGGTATTTTGGAGTTTGGACAATTGTGAATGGAATGTCCGAGGGCTGTCACAATCCCTTGCATTCACATTATCGACTGAGGAAAACCTCGGAAAAAACTTCAGTCAGGATTGCCGGTCGCGACAGGATTTGAATCTGGGATCTCCTCGAGCCAACACTGTCGGTCCCATTGCCTTTAAATTAATTTAACTACGTTGCCACATTGACCCCTTTAAAAAAAAATTAAATTGGAAGTAAGGAAGGTTTTGACAGTTGAATTAAAATAGAAACAAATCAAAACATTATTTGCGTGCATGATTATTTTTTAAAACTCCACGCCGGCATGTATAAGTGAATAACAATGTGAGGTTTATTGAGTGTATAGTATTAGTCAGGTTCCACTAGGTATTATCTGTCGCTCTAGGTATCTAGGTGGACCCTTATCTCTCGCAAACACAGGTTGGTACGTAGTGTGTTAGACGCCAGTGCAGTTCTGAGGCGCCCCACTTAGAAGACCGGGAAGAGTTTTCAGCGTCTCCTTGGTGTTAGCGAAGGTCTGAAAATAAGAACGAATTTCTGTTTGAAAATACCAAAGCGTGGGTGGAACGTGTAAACGGGATAACGATGTTATTATTTGAGTATTGTTTGCAAATATCGCTCTCCCCATCACCCCTTTACATATATATATAGTTATCTTCTAGTGACAGTTTATGCCCACAGTGTTGACTGTCGGCATCGCCCTCGTCGTGATTGGTCAGGGGATTGCTCGATCATGACGGATGACCAGGCAACTATGAACACTGTGCACATTGACAGGCAGGGAGAGGGCAAGCTAGTTGTAATACTGGGGGGCATTACGAAAATTTTACTATTTTATTGGTAATAATAACGTTTATTACAATTTAGTCAATTGAATTTATCTCACATTTTAAATTCGTTGACATGAAGTAAACAAATATTATAAGAAGTAGGCCTATCTAATTGTCATTATTTAAAAAAAATTGTATACCATAACGTTACTTATCAACTTACTTATATAATTTCTTAGATCATTCCGTTCTAAAGGAATTTGTTCATGAAATTTAATTTTCATTAAACCCATTACATTACCCGGCACCTCCACCAAAATCAGAAATAAAGTTTTCAAACTTGATCACAATATTTTGCCAAGATTGGCATTGCGATTTAGACTCTTACATTTCATTATTACTTCGCCTGTTTTATATTCACGTGCAATGGGGCAGTTCTGTCACTCTCGCATTTATTTTTAATATTTCATGTTCAAATGTTGTACAAATAAATGCAAATATTAATAAAAAAGTAAATAAAAAAGGACATGTAATATATTTCATGTATTTTCCGAACAAGATCCAAACACATTGGCCAATGAGTAAATAGCAATAATTCATAAGCTCTCCATGAATGTACTCGTAGCCTGCAAGGCTCGGAAACCTGTGGGGATCTCTTATTCTATATCACACTGCTGGTCCGTCATTCTTACCATCAGTCCGTTCTTAGCAATGCACATCACGACGAAAGCAGATTTCTGACACTGGTCCTCGATGGATTTAGCTGGTGAAACAAGAAAGATTTAATACAATTACACCAGTTGTGACGACAATATTAATTTCAACGTTAGTTTCGAACATCTCGCACGACACTTAAAATCTCTGACTTAACTTCTTCATCTGCAGAAATCTTTACTTTAACAACGGTTACATTTTAGTCAGAATTGCAACGTATTTTATTTGCAGTCTAACTAGAAAATCACAAATTACTTGGCTACTGCGATCAACCCGGCACCTCCACCAAAGAATGAAAAAGTTTTAAAATCCTATCAGATTGTTTTTGCCTTCATGAAGGGCAAGGGTAGGTAATGCGAATCAAAGTTCTCCATCAGTAAACCAACTGTTTAACAATTTAAACATTGTGTTCATTTTCGGAAGAAGTAGTAATGCCGTCTAGCGATGTGCTTAGAGAGCAGTCGAGTGTTATTATAACCAGTGGTGACAGTGCAAGGGCGACATTGCTGCTATCCCTCGTCCGTAGCATTCTTACTGGAACCAACTATACGTGTCTCGTTCATTGTGACCCAGGAAAGAAACTTACCAGAGAAGTTTGTAATTTCTACGGGTTTTACTTATTATAAACAATATTTTTATAATTAATTGAAATAAAAGTACAATCATATAATCATAGGCCTAGCTACAAACAAAAGTATTGTATATTATATTGGGGCATTCCAATCAATAATTTTAGTTTAAATCAAATTGTTAAGCTTAAAATAAATAAACATTTAAATTTTCATCGGAATTTCGAAGTATTTGATTTGCCTTTTAACAAGAAAAACACAAAATCACAATTCCACTGACATTAACCCGGCACCTCCACCAAAATCAGAAATAAATGTTTCAAACTCGATCAGACTATTTTGCTAAGATTGGCAGAGTGATTTAAGCATTATTTCACTGCCCGTTTTAAATTTTTATAATCCCTATACGAAAGATTAATATTCATAACCAATCATATAATATCATAACAATGTTTAGAAGTATGCCTATCACATATTGTGGTCAATGTTTTCCTTGTGTTATATTTTGCTAAGAAATCGTCGGATAATGCGACGCCGATGCCTTGACATTGTTCAATGCATTGTTAGAGGTGTGTTCTCACCGAGGTCGGTGCAGCAGTCGACTCGATCCAGAGCAATCTTCCTCACCATCGGGTTCCTAATCTTCTCGACGAGGTAACGAATAGCCTTCGGTTGAAGTCCACCGTTCTGGTCCATCTGTGAAGAGGCGTTGGTTTGTCAGAGGGTGGTAGAAGAAGAAGAAGAAGAAGAAGAAGAAGAAGAAGAAGAAGAAGAAGAAGAAGAAGAAGAAGAAGAAGAAGAAGAAGAAGAAGAAGAAGAAGAAGAATGGTAATGAACTTGTCCCAATCAATCCCTATCCATCGTTCAGCTCTGGTGTACAACAGACTTAGGTATATTTTACAAGTGCCTCACACATGGCAATAGAGAAATCAGGTGTATTTAACTCTTTTACCTTTTCTCTACATTTTTCTTTACCCAAGTTTTACTTTACTCACCACACCAAAGCTCTGCATGACGCACTTTGATGTGCACTTCAACTTGCTGCTCTGTTCTTCTAAACTTCCATTCATTATTGCCTTCAACGCCTTCCCTGGAAAGAAGATAACTTTTTAAACCAGTTTGAAAGATATTTAGAATATGTATTCAAAAGAGGCTAGGTTGTCTATATATTTACGAATGTGATTTGCCTATGAAACATTTATCGTGGGGAAAACTGCCCAGGGTGCAATGCATACCCCTATTTAGGTGTAACTCGTTATTTCGGAGTGTAGACAATATCGAAGGGATGTCCAAGGGTTGTTTTAGAGGACTCAATCCTTTGAATCAGCATTAACTACTGAAGAAAATCTCTGGAGTGACGGGAGTCAAATCAAGAATCATAGTCTTACGCGATACGCATAAGCCCCACCCCACTGTTGCTAGGTAGTTTGCTTAGGAATAATATTGTATTAACATTTGCGCACGTTGACCTAAACGCGAGTGCAATACACAGAATTATGTAATAAAGAACGTGTATGCCACGCGAAATGAATTATGTATTAGATCAATTGGCAGGTTACAGTATAACACAAACAAAACAATGTAACATCCTCAAACGATATTATTATATGGAACGAGGCCGTATGACACTAATTGCACTTGAAGTCTGATCTGTGCACGTATATTAAATAAATGACTGTCCATTTGTCATGGTCGAAACAACTTTAAATACATTTTTATAATGCAAGAGAAATGTAGCTTCGAACAGGAAGCTGGGGATTTAGAGTGGATATTATGAATAATATAAGCAATTACCACGACCCACGTGAACAACAATCTGACCTGTGAATAGTTTGATAAATTTGCAACTTAAAATTAAACTTGTTGAAATACAACTTTTCAATCATATATTCATTTCATTTATACCATTTTCGTGTAGATAATATAAATAATCCTTGGTTAATAGATACTACGTAACAAAATCGTTCACGACCATTATAATATCTTCGTTTACACTTCACTAAACCCCACAAGATTTCCATCAACTTAGAAATGATGCTAGGAGTAAAAAGACGCTCTAAATGAAATACCATATTTATTTAAAGACTGGTAGCTCTAGACCATTCGGAACATGACTCAGCGACAAACCTGCAGACCACTAGAAAATGTCATCCCTAATGTCAAATTAACATAAAATACCCCAAAAATTCGTAATATTATTACAAATCATTTCTGTGTTAAGATTTTTTTTATTAATTAGTAGCAGCCAAATAAGTGCACAAGGTCTTACTCATAATCCTGAGTCTTTCTAGTCTGCTGGAGAAGCATTCCTTGGCCTTGGATCCCACCGCCTTGTTGATGTCTCCCGTCAACCTCTGCGTGGAGTTGGCTGTGGAGTTGCCCCCTGCAGAGGTGAGGTTGCCGTCAGTGTAGGTGGCGTTGCCGTCAGCTGTGCCGTTGCCCGTCAGCTGTTGGGCGGAGGTGACGCCTATGATCAGCTGGGACTGTGGAAGAAACAAAGTTATAGTTGTTCCGAAGCATGTAAGCCGATGCTGACGTCACTGCAGCCAATCAGCGGTCCCCAATTTAAAATACTGATCGCTCATTGGCCCGCCGAAACCGCGCGTATCGACATACTTGCTACCGCTGCCGTCAGCGGTGGCTCATACGATTGCAGGTCTGAAACGTATTGTAGTATAAGGGGACGTGGGTTCTTATCACACACAAGACATGAGATTTGTAATAATTTTCCTTCACCCTCGTCTATCACCACCCATCGTCTCGAATAACACTTTTTCAATAATAGAGACGTTAAGCAACAAAAATAACTATTCTCTCAGATACTTGTACGCCTTCCTCTGTGACACATACGATTAGGGCGCTGGTCCGAAGCGTACGGCTCTACGAGGACATGGGTTCGAATCACGCATAAAGCATGTTATTTTTGTAATCGTCCTTCATCCTCATATATCACCACTCATCGTCTCGAATAGCCTTAGTGCATTAAAATGAGACGTTAGCAATAAAAATCAAATCGACTCAAATCAGAAACTTGCAACAAGCATGGCTCGACCCATTCTTCACAAAATACATTCATTTCTTTTCGTAGTTTGTCATCATGTTCGATAATCACATCTTGAGGGCTTGCACTTTTGTGATTGTTCGAAAACTCACCACAAGTCCGTTCTTCGCGAGACACATCAAGACAAACGCCGACTTCTGACACTGATCCTGGATTGGCGCAGCTGGTGCAAAGAAGAGAAGAAAATAAACACATTAATGGATTTGATAAGGGCGCGTCAACCGTTAGGTCACTATGCGCATCTATGAACTAGGGATGATGTGGAAGGGACATGCAGGTAACTGGACAGAACGAGCCATAGACTGAGTGATGTTTCCAGTGTCTTGATAAGTAGGTTCCTGGAGAATAACCTAATACACTAATAGTAACAGGTGAAACCTTGAGACAATAACTTGTTCATCTTATTGTTGCCTGTTTTCTCGCCTTTTACGATCAGCAGTGGTATATTTGGCTCTGAGATAAATTCTACCCCAGGTACCTGAAGGTCTGTTTAAGACTGTTTACATATCATTTTAATTCTTTAGGAAGTCAGGAAATGCATAATAACTATAAATTGTTTTTCAACGTATACTTATAACAAAATAACGTTTTAAATTTTAGGTAGGTTGCTGAAAATTGTATGTTTGATATTTTTTAATCAAGCGGTTTGCACAATATAATTACGTTATTCACATTTCTATACATATATTAGGAAAAATTTATATTATTAGCAAATTTGCCAAAGAAAACCCTGTAGTAAGTTCCCCCACTCCCTCTGTTTTACCTTTTGAGATGCTTAATAACTCTTGCAATCGGTTATTTCAAAATTTTCACTAAAATAAATCCATATTCTGTGTTTATATTTTGTTTACATAGGTGTTGGATTTTATAGAGACAGAATGAACCCAAGAAGTGTGTCTGGAAATCTAACCTTCTGCGATACAGGCGTCAACTCGACTCAGGACCATCAGTCTGATGAGAGGGTTCTCAATTAGTTCTACCAGGGTCCTAAGAGTTTGTGGCTGGATGCCGCCGTTCACATCCATCTACACCAAGCAAACACATTATTACTTCCAAGTACCACAGTTTTATTTCTCAATCAGTTCTACCAGGGTCCTCAGAGTTTGCGGCTGGATGCCGCCGTTCACATCCATCTACACCAAGCAAACACATTATTACTTCCAAGTACCACAGTTTTATTTCTCAATCAGTTCTACCAGGGTCCTAAGAGTTTGTGGCTGGATGCCGCCGTTCACATCCATCTACACCAAGCAACACATTATTACTTCCAAGTACCACAGTTTTAGTATGGTAAAGCGATAACACTCCCAATGCTACCAGCATAGAGCTTTTAGCATAGCTAGATCATGTTGGATAATATTTTCGATTTCTACAATTTTGTTACTGTTTTAATGTAAAACATTCAAAATTATTGTATTTTGTACGATAATATAATAATTTAATCTGTATAATATAAAAAATAGACACTTTTACAATTCGAACACGATTTTCAAATGTTGTGTGCACTAACCAGTCCAAAGCTCTTCATGACGCATCTGGACGTACATTTCAGCTGATTGCTCTGATCCTCTAGGTTTCCCATCATCATTGAGAACACGGCTTTCCCTGAAACACCAAGGAATAGGTGCCCTCAGTAGGGAACATAGTGGAGGCCCACATCTCATCGTCTTACATCACCTATGAATGAGTATGACTCGATCATGCTCCTATGACTCGCTTAGGATCCTATGACTATCTCATGATATTATGACTCACTTATGACCTTATGACTCACTCTAATACTATGACTCACTCATGATCCTGACTCGCTCGAGCCTGCTATCGAAGCACTCCTTGGCCTTAACACCCACTATCTCTGACAAGTCGGTGACGTGGACTTGCGACGTGTTGGTGTTGTTCGCCCCGGCGAGGGTGGCATCAGTGGTGGAGTCCCCGGTGACCATTGTGTTGATGGACATGGTGGAGTCTGGGGTGGTGTTGCTGTTCAATCCACGGCATTGGTATTGGTAAGCCTGGCGGGGGTGGTTGAGTCCCCTGCGGTTGTTGTGATCGGCCCAGAGGAATTAGTTGAGTCCAAAGTGATCAACATGGAAGACACACCGGTTGTCTTCATCATACGCCAATGACCCTGTTTTCAAAGTTGTCTTTTAGTTAAACACATACCTCTTGAGTGTGATGCCTTCTATCAATTAATCAACACATTGCAGTCTCCAATCAAAAATTTAAAAATTTAGGAAGCTGAATGGTTTGATATTTGCTAACTTGGTTACAAATTGTTGACCTTAACCTTGATTAAATCCAAAACAACGTTTACCAGGTTAAAGCTAAAATTACATCTGCACTGTGATATCATGTTTGATTTATAAAAGAACATATTTTCACCTCCCCATTAGCAACAAACGTTGTAAACTTTGCAATGGGTTTTTTCAATTGCTTGAGTTGGATTGCAAACAGATATGAAAACGAAAGGCCTACTTTTAGGAATAACATAATTTTATATAAATTATATTGTACAATTAAATTTATGTATTTTAAACAATAAATGAAAGGTATCAACATTTTTTTGCTATTTTTTAATATTGAAAGCACACTTACCTGTGTCACACCCAGGAGACAGATAACCACCATCAGCGTACCCTCAATTTTGAGCTTCATCTTCCTCAAAGCTATTTCACCGTTGCAGAGTATAGTTGGTAAATGTCTGCCGTTTATATCAGATATTCCTTTATAAGTACCACTTTTTAAAAGTAAACAGCCAATCACATTGAATGTAGTACTTGAGGGTTAGTTCCCATGACGCCAGGTAAAAACATGAGCGAGTTTCATACGGAAAACATGACCCCTTACCAAGGACAGGATGTGAATATGAATATAGGCATTTGTCACGTGAACATTTTAGCTATAATCACTCTTATCTGATCCTACAAATGCGCGGCTTTAACTATTTAAATCTGGGTTTAAATGAAATGTCGCAATATTCCCTGGCAACCTACATTCAATTAATTGCTTCATTCATTCAGTTTTCATGAAGGATTTTCAGTCCATTTCTTTTTGTTTTATATGTGGTATGTATGTGTAGCGTTACGAACGTTTCAGTATTTTGAACATGAGCTCAAGCTTTTTATTTATTATTTTTTGCTTTAAAACCAATAAAGATATAATAACGATATAAAATAGGTCAAGTAAAGAATTGTGTATAACCTTATGTGGTGGTATTGATTAAATGCTTCTCGTTTAAAAAAAATATTTAAAAAAAGGGTCAATACGATTAGAGATTTCTCACCCGATGCTCACTGTACAGGAGAATAAATGTCACATTCTGTAGGAGGCTAGGCTAGTCTTGCAAGTGAAAGATCTAGCTTTGAATGCCTGGTGGAGCTGGTTTCTTCAATCTCTTGTGAAAATACTTTATCTAGTGTATGCACGTTTGAGGTTAAAGTTAAGTGGAGATCAAGTGTATAGTTTAAATATTATAATAATCATTTACACAAATCTCCGAACAAACTAATATTGATTGTTTCATAAAATTTAATTTCTCATTCTTGTTTGAAAAACACTAATTTTACTTTTTTAATAACTTTACTTTAAACAGTGAAGCACGCAAAGTTTTTACTTATAAACAATTCTACATTTTAAAATATTTTTCGTTAACCTCACATTCCACATTTTATGTTAGTTTAAAATATTCAACCAACATGAATCACAAAGGTCAAATACCTTAGGTTAGGTAGAACATGAAAATGGGATGTACACATAATTAAACATAAATACATATTAAAATTTAACATCCTCTAGCTCCCAACAAAAAGGGCCTTACATGTAAGGAAAAAGTTTGCTCCTAAATAGTAGGCCTATCTACTAAAGAGGATGTTAATACAATGTACGTTGTTCATCCCTTAAGGAGGGCTTTATTAGGATGACCTTAGTCAGTGCTTTTCGAATACTTTTTAGGATGGCTTAAATGAAAGCAATGTCTTAAAAACGTCGGGACTTGGAACTAATTCTAGGGATCACTAAGAGAGATAAGAACGCTGAATGTATAATGGTGTTTGTCGTTCATTGCTTGGGCCGCTTTGGTAAGAATCTTGATGCCAAAATCTTTTGCAGAAGTCCGATACCAGTCAACACAGTTTGTGGTAATTCCGTAAGTGTCTGAAATAAAATAAAACATCAAATTGATTTATGTGTAAATAGGTCTGGCGACAGAGTATTCCGATCTCCGACAGAGGTACCGAGGGATTGAGTGTTCTCAAACAGCCATCGAACATCCCCTCACAATTGTCCTATCCGCAACGTATCTAGTTAAAACACCTGAGAAGGGGACATACAATTGCACCCAAAACAGGTTTCCTTCGATAACAAAATAGTTATTCTGACTCGTTAAGTCGCAGTGTCGATACCAGCCACTAGCTGTCTCATCTAAGCATTTTAGGCTTTCCTTCCTAACTACCTGAATTAGAATTAGAATATTTCATCTGAAGAGGGTAACACTGGGCCAAGCTGATTTAAACCCCACGAGATATATATTTTTTTTACAAAGTAGAACACTGTTGTATAGTTTCCCAGGCGTCTAATGACGTCATCCTTCATTACACCGAGCTCTCAGTTTCACGAACATATTTGGTGGGGGTGCCGGGTCCTGGGTATGATGCACTAATTGCGCGTGTGACTAGGTCTTTTAGATGGATTTAATGTAGAGTGTATGATGAATTTCACTGGAAGCGTTGCCAATTATTTATATAAATTTGCATTATAGAGGATTAATTCTTCATACTGAATACCACGAAGATAAACTTTCGCTCAGCTCTTTTCAGTATTTTGTTCCTCAAGTTGGCATTTGCATTTGTTAACATGTATAGCTGATATATTCACTGTAAATAGTATTCGTTTAGAAACATAAGTGAATTAGAATCCAACAACTTACCACCATACCGTTCTTCATAAGGCACATAACCACATGGGCTGACTTTTGGCAGAGATCTTCAATATCAACAGCTGTTGGTAAAATTATGTTTTAGTTAGCAATGTTAGATGTGTAAAGATGTTTAATTAAATAAAATAAATTAAATGCATTAAGTTCAATAAGATACTTGAATTTTCATCACATTATGCATTTCCCGACAACGAATATAGGTTAAGAATTTTAAATTATTATGACTTCAAGTGATATATGAACCAAAATAAAATATGCTTTCTAATTATATATTTAATGCACTCTAAAGTTAACATCACTGTTTAAAATCAAATTTGAGCAAATTGATTTCGTAATTGAAATGGTGCATGAATATTTTAAAGTGTGACTTTGTGTTTTTCTTACAGTCTTCGATGCAGTTGTCTACTCGATCCAAGAGCATATCCTTCACTAGTCTGTTGGGTATTCGCTCTATGAGTATCCGCAGAGTCGACGGCAGGATTCCTCCGTTGTTATCCATCTAGGAGAGTAACTTGTAAGAGAAAACATGCAATGTGGTGGTTGTATCGGATAAACGATACCATGCAGATCATTATTAGTTTAGAGTATTTGCATGCGCTATGTCCAAGGGAGATGCGTTAGAAACTGATAAATTCGTCTCCATTATTGCTCTATAATTAAAAACCACTCATTTGAACTTTAATTACTTACTTATTATACTAAAAATTTGCGATATTCCGGAGACTCCGTCTCCTTCTTCAAGCATCGTCCATGCCCGACTTGCCCTCCCTGTCCGCCAGACGAGATCTACAAGTAAGTCGGGCATGGACGATGCTTGAAGAAGGTGATGGAGTCTTCGAAATATCGAAAATTTTAAGTAAGTAACCCAGGTTAAAGTTCAGTAGAGTGGTTTTATAACATACGTTTCCGGGTTAATGCGTTGTGATAATTTTTAAATATAATTAAATTATTTCACAGTTTATTAAGAAGCCAGGAAAACAATGTCAACGTTAGTAACTTGTTACGGAATTTTCATCGGACACAAATTAGATTTAAAAAACAATCTGGACGTTGTAAACATTGGTTTCCGGGCTCGCCCACAAAGTTCCTATGCCCCTACTCACCACACCGTAGCTCATCATGAAACACTTGGCTGAGCACTTGAGTGAGTCGCTCTGTTGTTCCAAGTCTCCCCTCATAATAGACGTCAAGGCTTTGGCTGAAAACAACATACAACAGTTTAAGTTTTGTATGAGTCATACAATCACTTGATCCTTAAGTGGTACCGTATGACTGTAATATTATATTGAAAGAATGTCAACCAGAAATTAATTATGCTGTTACAACAAAGAGTTCAATCTGTTATAGCAATATAAAATTTAGAAAGTATTATTATAGTATTACTATTCCACTGATAATTATTTATAATTATGTATAATGATATTTTATTTTTGACATAGACACTTTGCTTTGCATGTAGATTCTTATTGTAAAATCAATCAAATAATATCACACTTGTGGAGCTAAGTGCTTTATCGTTGCTTATCCTTGGTGTAGACAGTTAGTTTTGTCACTTACTCATCACTTTAGTCCGCTGGAATCGACTCGAGAAACATTCTTGTGCTTTTCCTCCTACAGCCTTCATGACGGCGCCTATGTTAAGCTGACCCTGTTGCAATTCAGCGCACGTTAGTGGTGCACTACGTTAGAATGTTCAGGTCGAATAATGTCTAAAATAGTTGTTTGGAGACAACGAACTTTATTAATGATGTATTAGGAATATTTTGAAGGTGCGGAAAGAAGGATGGTTTGGATATTACCCTAGACTACAATTCTAATCCAGGAAATGCAAGTAGTGTAAGATACAAAACCATAGAAATATATAGGGGCAAACATTCCGGAAACAATCTTCAAATAACATTGTTGGTGTCAGTCTGTCAAACCACCTGGACAGCGGTATTTATACCCTTCATATTCTGCAACAAGCAGGATTGAGAGAACATTCCAGAACACTCTCGAAGAGCTGTCCTGGGACAACAGTCCCCTCGTCAGGTGACTAACTAGGTCTAGGGTGTGACGGTAGTGGAGGAGGGATTAATTTTTGGATTCATTAAGTTTAAGGGCGCGTCAACCGTTAGGATATTATGCACCACTCTAGCCTCTAGGGGAGGGTGTGGGAAGTCCCATGCTGGTCAGAACCTGCCACGGGTAGGGGAGGAAAGGAGGGTTCTCACGTCGCGGTCGTCATTGTCTGTGTCATCGTTCGTGGTGTCATTGTCGTCGTAGTCGGGGAGGTCGCCAAGGGGAGTGGGAGGTGCCCCCGACGACGATTGCCAGAGCTCGCTTCTAGTTTCGGGGAGTAATATACTCTCCAATTTACCAACTGATGTTTGTTAGGCGGACTTTTTCTCTATCCTCGCCTCGTCGTTGCCTCGTCGATTATTATTATAGGCGATAGTAAGGCCCCGGGGCACCTATCGTAAGCTTTGGCTGAATGGTTCGCCTAGGTGTCCCCGGGTGTCCGAACTCACAATCTTCAAAGTGCTCTGTCAACACATCAAGTATAGGACCAATAAGTCTAGATATTAGGTTTTGATTCACTGATACAAAGAGGAGTTCTCTCCACAAAGATAAACATAATCCTTCCTGTGAGTGTTAAAAGGTACACGGTATGGACTTCCAGCATAGGCCAAATCGGGCTTAATGCACCACATCAAAAATCAAGAATCAAGACACTGTTCCTCGACGTTCCCTTTTTGTTGTAGGAAATTCTCTACTAGATCTCATTATAACTATTGCGTTTACAAAGGATACTTGATTTCATTTTTGCTGCTTAACGTCTCTATTAAAGCACTAGGGCTATTTTAGACGATGAGTGGTGATAGATGACGATGAAGGACGATTATAAAATACCCATGTCTTATGCGGGATTCGAACCCATGTCCTCGTCGAGCCATACGCTTCAGACCAGCGCCCCAATCGTATGTGACCGCGGACGAACGGTAATCGAACTCCCAAACCACATTCACACATTCTAGCGCTTAGCTACCTCACCCATCTGTGCCATATAAGACCGACGCCAGTGGCATCTTAGTCGACAAGTTAGTACTTCTACTTACCTCTGTCCAGCTCAACACGCAGGCAACCAGCAAAATAACTTCGAAGCTTGATTTCATGTTTCATACAGCCTCAAACTATAGTTACCCACATCTACACAATCAGTAAATGGACATATTTACACTCAGAACTTCTCATATGAAATTCAAAAACGTAAACCTCATTTCGACCAATCAAAATGAACAGTGTCATAAGTGAAATCATTGGGTAGATAATACAAATAACTTACATAGAAAAACAGGTTTACTGCAATTTGTTTAAACCTCGTCAAAAAATCAGGGCACTGTTATTACTCTAACATCCTGTGTTAGGTAGTTAGTGTATTCACTAACATCGTATCATTCATCCACTCTGTCACAAAATGCCACCAATTAAACATATTCGCTTAACAGTGACATTTTTCCAGCGGTATTATTATTAATGTTGCCATTACATACTAGAGACAGGAGGCATTATTTTAACTGAGCAAATCGTGAACTGAACAAAAAACAATGTATTTTAGGTTTACATATTACATTATTATTATAGACTGCTTTAAGTTTAATCCCCACTGAATATTAGTTGTGTGACTGAGTGGGTACAGACTCCAAATATAAGAATGTATTTATTGTTATAAAACACTGACGGTGGTAAAAGGTATAATAAATTACTCAAATAAGGGTGGGGGAAGAACCCAGAACTGCCCCGTAGAGATTTTAAAATCCAGTACTGTCTAGATTAAGTTTTCTCAAATGTGGGAAAGTCCCTGGAGTTTATCAAGTTCGTTGTTCACTCAACAATGCTGTCTCACAAGACGGAAGCGTTCTAGAAACTGATCTATCTTATTGTTTTTATTACGGCACAATCAGACTGTCAGATCAATAAAATGATTCATTGATCAGGTTCCAATAACAGAGAGCATAAATATTTGGCACTGACTTACTACCACAAACAAGATGTATCATTTTAAATTTAAATTTGCATACACTCAAAATAAAATTCCTATCCCATAATTTTACAGGTTAGTACAAATTGTTTGAAAATTTTACCTAGCTATTTAAAATATAGGCCTGTACATGATTTGCATTCGCTAAATTGCAATTATTATACGTGTAATAAAATGATATGATATTGGGAAGGCCATTTATATGTTAGCTTTTTTCATTGGATGTATTGTTATTATAATTCAGAAAATCGTCGTGAATATGTTTAAGAATTTTTTTTTCATAAAAAATATTTATTTTGTTTTACATAATTTTAGCACAAGGTTTAAAATTTTATAATTAAAAAATACAAAACTATGGTTTAAGATTTTCGTTTGGAGTTTTGTAGAGATGAAGAAGAAATGCCTATTCTGTCTTGTAGCAGCTTGGGCAGAAGTCTGATCCCAGTCATCACGGTTTGAGGCAGATTTGAGAAAGTCTAAAAGAGAAGAAATCCGCATTGATTATGTCAAACGATTATCGATTATTCATCGATATCTCCCCCTCGATTAGACATCGATTAACGCTAAAAAATAGTTTAATGTAGTGTGATTTTATTAATGTACTATGCTTATTATTCCTTAATTAGTTAATTATTAATATGAATGGATTTGATAGAAGGTGAACACAGAATACTGATAAATCGAGTATTTTAGTTTTATTGTTATTGTGAATGCGGTTGATACAATGGAATTTTCGGTTTTACTCGGTAAATGTAGGAAAGGTTGTTAAAATTAATAAATCGTTTATCAAAAAATATCGTACACTAGATTTGGAATCAATGTTTTCGATCCGATATCGATTAATCAGGATTTGACTCAGCTCGAAAATAATTAATAGTTTACCTTTAAAAACACAAGAATACTATTCTCTTATTTGATAATATATTGAAAGTGTTGTATTGTATATTGTAATACAACAATGCTAATGTAGATGAAACGGTGTCTTTTCGATATCAGTCAATCGCCACATGACATAAATTTGAGGCCACGATTTGAATGTGTGACGCTGCGTAACAGTATTAATTTGTTGATTACAAATGCACCATCTATGTTGTTTTTAGTAGTGGTGTGCGGGTACCCGAAATTTCGTGTCGAGTCATAAAGTATACCTGATTTTCGCATAACAAACAATATACTTTAGGGGATGGTGGAGGTGCCGATCCAGAATGTACGTACTTACTTGGTGGAGGTGCCGGTCCAGACAATTTTATGTTTAAAAAAAATTCCATTCAATGAAAATCCAGACAATAGAAAAGGAATGGGTAAACAATCATTATATAAGATTCTTCACAAGTAAAATTAAATATCCATTTTTATATGCAGTATTATCAAAGATTAGTCATGTAGGACTAATCTTTGGTATTATCACGGCAGTCTTTTCAATACACCCTTATTGGCCCTTACTCCAAACCCCGAAGCAGTTTATAACCTGCATCCGAACCCGATTTGACTGTCAAAATTTGTGTAGTCTTTTACGAAAGTTATTAAGTAAATGATTACGATAATTACTACCAAAATATAAGAAGTGGTAGCGTATGTTGTATAGTCCTCCATTATCGGTAAAAGTTATTCTCATAAAAGATTTCATATTTAAACCCGAGGTTCCATAGAAAGGAACCGTTATGAGTACGGTAATGCATGATGGGGGGAGGAGGGGGGGAGATGAAGATGGGTAAATGAAAATTAGGGACAACATCCTGACAAATTGACTTATGTATGACTAATTCTTGTAGCTAACTGCGGTTCTATAATAATACCTATACTAACCAAGACTCCGTTCTTTGCTACGCATGTGATAACGGCCGTGGACTTCTCACAGGAGTCGACGATGCCTTCAGCTGGGGAACAGAAATAAATAGTTAAAGCATTGTTAAACCGAAATTATAAAAGCAAGATGCATTCCATTTAAATTTAACACTCATTTATAAGGATGGTTATAAACAGGTAGTTACGTGGAAAGAACCTGCACCCAGTAAGTATCTTAGCTAGAGTCATACCCACACTCACTCATCGTTAGTATTTACAGTGGGTGATGAGAGAAATTAGTTTTATTTAGGTGCATGACCATCAACTGTTGGGTGTCCACATGGAATAAATATAAAAAAGAACACTAGCTATATTATTATAATGTTGGCATTATTGTTACTCGAGGATGTGCTTGCTCGTATGTAGTAGTAGATTAACTCAAGTTTTTGTTCATAAGCTTGAGAAATACCAACTTTACAATGGGATTCGAACGCTTGAACTACGATTTGAACTTGCATCTGCATAATATCAACATTTTGTGATATGTGATTGTGGACGGCACTCTGACAGTCACACAGTTGAAGGACAATGCCCTGTCCATTACGCCGCATGTTGCATCACATACAGCACAGTAGTCTGCAGACATGGGTCTATTAACTTGGCACAACCACCAATGAAATTTTGACTTACGATATGCTGTGAATTTTGCACACTTTTTGCTCAATTTTGCACAACCGATTTCTTTTTTACGCTT